>JAWZYV010018453.1:0-527919 GCA_038373885.1 Cheiracanthium punctorium | reverse complement strand
TGACTGCTAGCAAAGGACAAGGCATTGAGTGCCCAAGGAGCTGAACGGCAACTTGCTGTGGACAAGTGTGTTTAGTTATAAATGGGGGTCTTCATTTGTACAGAATCTGTTAGTTGTTCAGAAACAATCCTTGCAAATTTTAAGGTACCTTGCTTTGTAAAATGATGTTTAGAAATATAACATGATTTTTTTTTTATATCGTTGTTGGGGGTTTCTCAATGAACCGTTTCACTTCCGCACCTGTAATATGATTCTTAGTGTCGATACCTCTAATATGAAATGCTGAAATATTAACTACATCTATATGCATCGTGACTAAGTCTCAAGGCAGTGAGTTGATTTCAACCTGAAATGGAGTGCCATTTGAATAACAGTGTGAAACCCTTCTCGAACTACCTTTCACCGATGCAAATAAGCATTGAGAATTATATAGGACTGTACTTAATGCAGAAATCAACGGAATTCCAGCATCCGCTTGTATGGAAATCATTTGTTATGCAATCTTTATTTTTGAGCTTTATTAACTCGTCAGCACTCGCGCCTACTTATATAACCTAAGCACTCGCATGGGATAAATCTTGCCTCGTCTCTTAATCTTCTTGTCTTTTGTCTCCTGTTATATTTTTGACTAAAAACGTTTTTAAAAATAAATTTGTCGACTTATATCGTAAAATGCACCAGTTCTCCAATGTTTTAATTAAGAAATCGTACTTTTTCCTATTTGTGTTCAGATTTTATAGCATTTCTGTAAATATCGTATTTTTTGAGAAAAAATGCCATGATATATTTTATACCTAGATTCACTAATTATTTTATTATTATGATATTGATTTCACCTAATAGCCTTTCGTCAGTATATACCAGTAGTGAAACGTTAATTTACGTTAATTTACATTCCTTCACCCACCCTAACTAGACCTTGACTTTGAAAGGTAGAAGATAAGACAAAATTATTCTCTAAAATGTATTCCCTTTTTACGAAGAAAAAGTATTTCTAGGGTGAGATTTACCACAGAACTAGTGCTTACTGGTTAGCAAATTCGGAATGCAGTTATAAACAATACAGCGGTATCCTCAGAGCAAACCATTCTCTATTAACAAGCCATTAGTTGAACTATAAAAATAGAGACATTCTCTTAATTTAAAAAAGTCATATTTATAAACATGAAAAGAAAAAACTGTCTTGCTAATTTCATACATAATATTTTAAATTAATCGCAAAGCACGATGTTCGCAATATTCTTGTGCTTGTTCCATTTTCAAATAAGTTCTTGCATAGAGGTTTTAAAATTCTCTAAAACAGCTTTAAAGCCACGAATGTAGCACATAACCGTGCATATAAAAAGCAGAATCAATGAGTTTGATACTTAATCAAAATATTATTCTATAGTCTAGACACAAACATGCATTACACAGCAATGGAAAGGAAGCATGGATGGGAGTAGGCACGCAGTACAAAAGTTTCTGCTCTGGGATGGGTGATGTAAAAAATGTATAATTCCTGTGAGTCAAAGGAGTCCTTTCCCAGCTATCGTGGGCCGTATGAGCTGGAGGAGAATCATTATATGTGTAGTTGAATTCCATGCAGACATGGTGAAATTAGTTTTAATTATTATAATTAAAATATTTTAAACATATTAGCTGTCAGTTTTCTTTAAATTTTAAATAAGTTTTTTTTTGTATTTTTATACGACCAATGTTTGGAGGAATATAAAAACCATCACTTTGTTTTTTATAGTATTTTTACTCAAATATTTCTTCCAAAACACCAAGTTGCAAGTTTTATCAGCTAAATGTCTTTTTGCAAGCAATAACTTCCACACGAAATTTACAAATGTTCAGAAATAATCTTTATTAATGCAGTAGATAAATATTTTAGCAATTTTTAATTTTACATACATCATCACATTATCCCATTACTTCAACATATTGGACTGTACTGCTGTGGATACTTCATTATGCATCTTCTAGAAGACTTAAGAAGCAACAAGCAACTTGATTAAAACTGAAAATAAATAGGCACTTGAATATCAGTATCAAGCCATTTTTTGGCGTCTTAACGCCATTGAATTCAAAGCGCTTGTATTGAATTGTGTGTTAAGGAACGATATCATCGTTCCAGCGCAGTCATCATTAAGTTTAGTATTCGCCTGCTCAAACGACAAGAAGTCGTTTATTATATAAGCTTTGTTTTCGAGAATTTTATTGAGTAAATCATTAATGCAATTGTGTGAAGCCCTATATTGGACTTTACATTATAAACAATTCATTACTTTTTGGCTTTACTTGAATTAGACGATAATGGACAGTTAGAATTTTTGCTATAATTATAAGTACAACCTGTGCACTGCAAGACCTTGGTATTTACATGAAAAATAATGTAAATTAATTTAACTAGAAACATTTAGAATGAATTACAAAATAAAGGGTGTTCCACAAATAGTAGTACGAACTTAAAGGGGAGATAATATATCAAAAGGATTAAGAATAACGTAACAGTGTATGATAAAACACGTTTGTTAACTGTTTTTATTTTGGTTAGTTCAAATGAGTTTATTTATCGAAAATTTTACCATTCGAAATGAAAATGATTTATAATTTTCAGTGTTAGTTCCATGTACTTTTTCTTCTCCAAAGAAAAAATATAAATTTTAGAAAACCATACTAGGAAATACGACTAATATTCCAACACCTTTTTTTTAAGTTATTATTAACTGGCGATTGAAAACAAATGTTTTCGTCCCTGCATTGCTGTATATTAGGGTTATAGCTTAAAAAAAAACCCTGCACGGACTTTGAATACAAATTAAGAAAATCTGATGTGTCCAACACATGACTTCCTTGCACGTCCATTAGATCAAATATATTTTCGACGCACTTCCTCTAAATGTATTTGTTTGAAAGAGATAAAATATCAATAATAGTAAGGTTTAGTGATTTCTAGCCAAATATTTCGATATCGCCAAGCTGAGTTCAATTTGAAAGATTTCCTTCTGACACTTTATTTGGCGATATTTCACCAAAAGCCGACAAACTTGAGATAGTCAGCGAGATTTTGGGGATAGACAAAGTAGTCATTGACCACAGACTTTCAATGAATTGAATGCATCTATACACCTCAATGTATTCAAAGTCATTTATCTCACCATGTAAATAAATTCTCAGTCGATTGCTGTCAAAAAAGATATTGAAAACAGTTAGATATTACAATAGTTCTAAATACAAAGTTAAAAAATCTACGGGTTAAAGTTTTAGAGTTATACAAAATAGGAAATAATTTTTGGCGCCAAATTTGGCGATATTTCGGCGAAACTCGTCAATGTCGACGACATTTGGCGAGATTTTAGCATAAACCAAACAATGACAGATTATCGCCAAATTTGGCGATATTTCGCCAAAACTCGCCAAGAACGATGACAAATGGCAATACTTTGGGCATGGACCAAATGACTGACTATCGCCAAATTTGGCGATATTTCGCCAAAACTCGCCAAGGTCGAGGACAGACGGCGAGATTTTGGGCATGTACCAAACAATGACTGTCTACAGTTGTATTATAATGAAGATGTCCATAGACATTAAGGTACTGAAATTCTTTTCGGTGGTCCTGTAAATAAACTCTCCAGTAGATTGGAACCAAAAATCGAGATGCACAACTAGATGTTACAACATTCTTATATATGAAATTTCATAATAGTTTTTGAGATTTGAGAGTTAAATATGCACACACGTACACCAAAAGTCGCCAAGCTTGGCGACTTTTGGCATAGTTCTTGAGGGAGGCACGTGACCGTGGTCGGACCATTACCTAACTTATGTGGTAGGACGGTATTGTGCTTGAAATGGATGAATGCCCCTAAAATTGCTATTGACCGTAATGTATTGGAAATCTTTTGAGTGTTCCTGTAGCAGAACTATAGATGATAAAGACACTTTTTTTAATAGAGAAATTCATTTTCTAACTCTTTACAGTATATATCACTTCTGAGTCGTTTGAAATAGCCCAATACGTCTAAAAAACGCTTTGATGAATTTCGGCCCATAGAGCGTAATGTATTTCGAATCTTTTGGGCGGTCCTGTAGATAAACTATTCAGTCGAATGGAATCGAAAGAGGAGGTGCACAACTAGATGTTACAACAATCCTAAATATAAAGTTTCATCATTCAACGCCTAACAGATTTTGAGATATGCGAGTTTAATGAATTTCGGCGCATTGAGTGTAATGTATTTCGAATGTTTTGGGAAGTCCTGTAGATAAACTATCCAGTCGAATGGAACCAAAAGGGGAGGTGCACAACTAGATGTTACAACTATCCAAAATATGAAGTTTCGACATTCTACGCCTAATAGCTTTTGAGTTAGGCGAGTTTAATGAATTTCGGCCCATAGAGCGTAATGTATTTCGAATCTTTTGGGCGGTCCTGTACATAAACTATCCATTCGATTGCCACCAAAAGGGGAGGTGCACAACTAGATCATAGAACAATCCTAAATATCAAATCTCAACATTCTACGACCAATAGTTTTTGAGATATGAGAGTTTTTGAGAGATACATACATACGTACGTACGTACGTACAGACGGCATGGAAAAACTGGCCACAGAAGACTCGCCACTGGTCAAAATGAGTTGCAGACGCGTTAATATGATCGTGCATGCTAGACTACGATGAGATGAATCGAAAAAAATTTTTTAATTAAATTTAGAGGTAGTCAAAATCGGTTTTTATGTCGAAACTAGCTGAAGTACCCGTTCTTCGCACGGGAATGAATGGACTTTTTGATATTAATATTTGTTGTGATTACTATTTATTGTAATAAAGAGATATAGCAAAATGGATATCGCGTTATATTGTGTTCAATAATCATGCATACTGAATTTCAAGGCAATCGTTTTTACGGTGCAGAAGGCGATGCGGCGTAGCACAATCTAGTGGCGAGTTTTAGCAAAACGGATACGGCAAAAATATTCTTCGCATTCAGATATCGATGTATACGAATTTTCATGACGATCGGCTGAATAGTCTTGAAGTTCATGTGTTGACGCGACATCTAGTGTCAAGTTATAGGAAAATGGATCGTGCCAAACTCTTCCCCGTGTTCAAATATCTATGTATACCTATTTTCATAGCGATTATTCGCACAGTCAAGAAATGATACACTGCAGGGCCATCTAGTGGTTAATTAAAGTAATGATTTGCTACAGCGCCGTCATGTGGCGAGTTATAGCAAAATGTATAACGCCAAAATATTCTCATTGTTCAAATAGCTATGTATACTGATTTTCATAGCCACCGTTTGAATGGTCAAAAATTTGGCCTGCTGCAGCGTCATCTAGTGGCGAGTTAAAATAATAATGCATTGCAGTGCCATCTAGTGGTGAGTAACATCAAAAGTAACGCAGTTAGAATATATTCTTCGTTCTCAAATATGTAAGTATAAAAAATTTTATGCCGATCAGTCGAACGGCATAGAAGTTGATGCTTTTCAGCGCCATTTAGCGGCAAGTTACAGCAAAATGGATAGTGAAAAATATTCTCCGTGTTCTAATATTCGCGTGTACCAAATTTCATCGAAATTTGTTGGACCATATTCGCATAGCAAACGGCTAAACGGAATAGAATTCGACGTTCTGCTGCGCCACCTAGTGAAAAGTTAGAGGAAAACGGATAGCATAAAAACCTTCTCCACGATAAAAGACTTAGGTGAACCAAATTTCATGGTGATCAGTGAAACGGTGCTGGAGTTTTTCAACCTCCTACACACATACCAACATTCATTTTTATCTATAACCAGTCTTATTATACGTATATACCAGTCTCAAGTAAAATCCAGTTTCAAATCTAAGCCTCGCCAAAGTGCCAGCATACGCCATTTTGCAAGAGTTTTTTCAGGGAATCATTCGAAGCATTGACTTAGCAGCAATCAAAATGGGAAATGGTTCGACCGCCAGGCATTTATTTGAAAAGTGGAATTCCTTAATACAGCCGCATTTTTTAAATTATCAACTATAACATGTTTTATTCATCGTTACCTCGATGTACTAAATGCGGAGATTTCAATTTTCTGAAATTTGGCGGATTTCCCCCAAGTTAAATCAATGTACTCAATTGGCGAGAATTCTGAAGCTACATCGCTTGAAATGTCCTAATAACTGCATTATTTCTGCACGGATAGTTAAAATTTAATTCTGTATTCTAAGAAAACCTATACACTTGTTTTCATAAATGCTATTCCCTTAAGCTTTCAGTAAATTGAGCCAAAAAGCCTAAAACTGTGCAAACCGCTAGAACTCACACTCTAAAAATCGGCCTATCAGCCATTTTATTTTTCGCCAAACTAAAAAAAATTACATATTAGTCTCGGATGTCTTCGATCCTCATTGTTTTGCGTATAAAACATTTCATTCCTGCTATCATTTCTTATGCGCACACGATATTATAATTAAAAAAATAACCTAAAAAAATAAACTAAAAATATCATTATTATTCTTTTATTTTTACTTTAAGAATTTAAAACATTTTATTCGGCAAAATCGCCACACATGGCAACCAAGATGCTTATTTCACACACTTTTTTCATTACAGGGGTTAATATTACGTAAAGCTTTCTGCGTGGAGAACATAAAAAATCTCTTAAATTCCGGGAACGGAAATTAAGGGAACCCTTCAGGAGGAAAACGTTTTTAAGTGGAGTTTCAAAGTTTTAAAGTGGACTATCATTTATTCTATATTATTTTACATATCTGTGTAAAATTTCAGGCTGACAGGTCCATTTTTGTGGAATTGTATACTACCCAAATCAGCAAATTGACAAACATAATTTCATTTTTATTTATAAGATAACCTACGCTTGTTTTTAAAAATACCCTCTCATTAAATTGCGCCAAGCGCTAGAATCAGAAAATCTGACACACTTTCAGATTTTTAAATACGCACTAAAGTGCTAAATATAAAAAGACTTATAATCCATGGGTCTTCCCTATTTTCGTTCCTTCTTTCATTAAGTTGGAAAGTGTATCATTATTCATGAGTGTGATTAAACAAAATTAAAATTGATATTTCTAACATCCTTTTTTCTGGATGTAATACATTAGATGCAGAAAAGCTGCTCTGAAAAATGCACAATTCCAACTGAATGAAAATTTCAAAAACTCATACGCAGGTGTATTCATAACCCAAATAGCAGACGATTAAATTACGATAAATAGCGCCAAGCGTTAGAATCCTCCTCAAAATCGCGAGAATGCTGAAGATAGATCGCTTGAAATCCCTTAATAACTGCATTATTTTCGCAGGGATCATTAAAATTTAACGCTGTATTCTAATAAAACCTTTGTACTTGTTTTCAAAAATCCGTTTCCTTAAGCTCTCAGTAAATTCGCCAAGCCGGAAACTGTGCAAACCGCTAGAATTCACTTTCTCGGCATTTGAGCCATTTTATTTTTTCGCCAAACTAAAAAATTTTAACATATTAGCCTCGGAAATCTTCAATTCTTATTGTTTTGCGTATAAAACATTTCATTCCTGCTCCGATTTCCCATGCACACGATATTATAATTAAAAAAAATATAACCTTACGAATATAAACTAACAAAAAAAAATCATTATTATTCTTTTATTTTTACTTTGAGAATTTAAAACATCTTACTCGGCAAAATCGCCACACATGGCAACCCCGATCCTTATTTCACACTTTTTTCACTACAGGGGTTACAATTACGTAAAGCTTTTTGCGTGGAGAACATAAAAAATCTCTTAAATTCCGGGAACGGGTGGACTTTCAAAATTTTAAAGTGGAATATGATTTATTCTATATTATTTTACATATCTATGCAAAATTTCAGGCTGATAGGTCCATTTTGTGGATTTGTATACAACTCAAATCCACAAACAAACAAACAAACAAACAAACAAACAGAATTTCATTTTTATTTATAGATTTGGCCCCCAAAATTTTTCGGGATCACATTACTTCCTTATACTACGTACAAGGAAGTAATAAACTAACAGCTCTAGGACTTGAAAAATTTCAAGATCCCTTTTCACAAGTTGCGCTAAACACTGTAGTAAACTAAAAACAAACGATCTCTGAATTAATTACTTTTTATTAAAGCCATTATCTAAATGGAACTTTCAATTTGAGTATGATGAACGCTTATACAAAATATTAACTTCAATTTAAGTTTCTACATAAACATGTGCAAAAATTAATAACATATTTTACAGTACTTTCTCACTGAAACCAATATCACACATTTAGTTGCATTTATAATAAATGATAAATGACATTTTCAACTGAAAGATTTAAACAGATAAGAATGTCTAACTAGTATTAGAACGCACGTTTATTACTAGAATAATAATTTACCCAAGTTAAACGATTCCAGATTAAAATGATTTATAAATAACACATGAATATTAATTCACAAAAAATGCTTTATATCCTATAAATTTGTAGAATTTCTAAATACAAGTGTACACTTACCTTTACATTCAGAACTTAAAGTTCGAATTCTATGATTGAATTCGTTGATTTATTTCCATAAAAAAAAGCGCAATCTTCAAAAAATTATTACCTACATCTAAAACACCTTGTCATTAAATCATTATGACAAAACTATAACAAAATTGTTTTTTAATTATAAAATAAATTAACGTTGATAATCCCAAATCGCATACAATCGAACAGCGCAAATGTAAATATTAGGCCTCAATGTTTCACTGATTTCTTCCGGTGGCAACGAAGAAGCAGGCCCGGTTGCTAATAACGACGGCCCCGTTCCAAGTATCTAGAATCCAGTGAAATTTACAAAGTTAACACAAAAAGCCTAATAACTTCTTCACCGTTTGCACGATCCGCTTGAAAATTTTCATGATCATGTATAAAAATATAGAAAACAATCTGCGCTTCTTTAAAAATCTGAAAATCTACCCGTTTCCTCCTTTTTAAGCAATTTTTCGCTATTTTCAGCACCATTATATTTCCGAGAGTCAAAAAAGTAAATCATTTGCGTGACAAGATTACCCTTTTCAAGTGAATATGACGTCATACAATTGGGATTCAAATTCGTTTAAAAGAGATTTTCCAGATTACACAGTTTATTATCATTTTTTTTTCACAAATAAATCGTTTGCATGGACATGAGAATAGCTGTGTACACAAAACGAAATCTTTCGATTGCGAAAAGATTCCGCGAGTTTCCAGAACAGCATTGAATTTAATTTGGGTATCTCTCTATTCTAAAAAAAAGTAAACGCCGCTGGCGCTGTCAAAGCTTGTTGGCCTATTTCCTCCTAAACCGTGGGGATTTAAGTTTCAACTAAGGTGCCCAAAGATTCGAAAAATTCCGAGGAACCTGATGAGCTGATTTAAATTTCGAAAATCGAATTATTTTAGAAGATATTAATAAAAAACTGAAAAAATAAACAGAATGGTTGCCAGATTTGGCATAAAATCATTCATTCCTTTGCAACAAAGCGTTTCCAAGTATCTAGAATCGCGTGCAATTTACAAACATGAGTTAGAATTACGCCCATTTTACGCCAAAATAAAAACTATATGAAATAAGTAACTCAAAATGTGTTACACAAAGTTGACAATTTTCAAATAATAAGTTCGCTTAGACAACAGGAGTTTATAATTAGCGATTATTCGTTTTTCCAAAACAGAATAACTAATATCTTGAAAATTAAAAATAATTAAAATGCAGATTATTTTAAAGCCGGTTCTCGTCCAGCTGGATTATTTGCTACCAGTAGAAACATTTGGCGTTAACTATGCCATTATAGCAGTTATAGTACACTTTGAATATTTGCTAGCGCGACGAGATGGTATAATTCGTGGTGTTAAGTACGCCAATCTGCAAACGATTATGTAAATGAAAGTATGGATAACGGTTTTCCGGTAACCTTAAATGAACAGTAAATATAGGTTGTGAGTATGTGTAAATCGCCAAATAATGAAAAGTCGCCATTGGTGGCAGGCTATTCTATCAGCTTTTATTAACTTTACATGTACACAAGTCGCCAAATAATGAAAAATCGCCATGGGTGGCAAATTCGCAAGGTGTCCAATAGGTTTTACATTATTAAAAATACAGCTGAAACAAATGTTCTTATTTTATTACGCTTTAGCTCCTAATTAGTATAACCTTTGAATGGCAACATTAAATATCATTGTGTTTCTGAGGAGTACAAATAATTTTTCCAGCGATTATAAGCGGAATCCGCACTCCAGGTGGAGTATAGCTCAGGACCCGTACAACGCGGATTCCCATAACAAAATATCTTCCGTGTTATGAGGGGTAGGGGATCTACTGTAGTGTGAAGTTTAAATTTTTATGTACCAATGAAGATGCAAGAACTAAGTAATGTGTAGCTTAGCTCAGTAACATTCTATCTGATCCAATCTTCGGGTTTTCTCTGTTGAAATTATGTCTTTTTTACGAGTAAGCCCGATTAGGGGCCGAGTGCCTCATATGAAAAGCGAGCGTAGCGAGTCTGGGGGCCTTGGCCCCTAGTTTTTATAAAAAATTAACACCTTTTTTAGACTTTATATTTAGACTTACGTAATGACATATTACAAATAGAATTCCGATATTCTCCCTTACAATAAATATAATCTTTGGGAGTTACAATTATCTCGCTTTCTACCAACGCAAAAGTTGGCTTACCCTACTGTGACAACTGATTGCGTGCTCGCCTACAATCAGCCACTCACGGTATAACATCACTATTTTGTGGCATTTAAAGATTCGGAACCGTTTTGTCATATTGATTAGAAAGTACACTGACAGCATCGGATAAAGTTACGCTGAGTGAATGTAGATAAGAGTGCTTTGCTGATATGCAAATACTGCTGTATACGGCATATATAGTAAAAGCAATGTCTTAAGTAAGTGAAGTAGAAATGTAGTTGAAAATATATATGGGTGCAACTAATTTATATTTCAATGCACATAGCTTTTTCTCAGAGTTAATTTCGCAAACCTATTTAATGTAATGGTAAATACTCAGATATTTAATAATTTCACTTATATTGCCATATTTTGTTTACAAATAATGCCTTGAAAATAAAAGTAAGGAATAATTTTAATTCTACAAATATTTTATTTTATTAGCACTTAATGTCTCAGAAGATCATATGCTAACTAAAACGAAAATCAGAGTTCCGGAAAAAAATCATCTCGTAAAAAGCACACATGTTATGTATATATGTATATGTAGATACACATTTCATCAGCAAACTTCAATATTTCTGAAAATAAATTATTATATAAATTACTATTTTCCACCGCTATCTTCAAAAATATCATCTAATGAAGTTAGAAGTGATACCTTATAAAATCGAATGTGAGATTCTAGAATTCTATATAAATTATAATTTTCAATTTTCTAACTTCCATGTGTTTCACAGTAAAGCATCGGGGTAGTTCTATTCATGTAGAAAGTAAGAGAACATTTTAAACTCCATAAAATAAGCATAGATAAACAGCCTTTTTTTTTCTCCTTAGAGCTAGAACTTTTTATCAGGCTCCAAATTTTTTTTGGGGTTTATTGCGGATGCACTATTTAATCATTATAGCTAAGCGAATATTTTTTTTAATCGCGTGGAATAGAATTTTCTAATAAAGGTATTGTCAATATACAACAACTAGCTGAATGCCCCGTTCTTCGCCTGGAAATGAATGGATTCTTTTTTTATATTACGGTTTGTTGTAATTACTAATTATCATAATGAATATATATAGCAAAATTGCTATCTCATAAATATTATCTTCATTCAATAATTATGCATAAAGAATTTCATGGTGATCGTTTGAACGGTGAAGAAGATGATTGGGCGCAGCGCCATCAACTGTCGAAGTTTTTGCAAAATGGAGAGCATCAAAATATTTTCATGTTCAAATATCTATATGTACGAATTTTCTTAGCAAACAGTTTAACGGTCAAGATACGCTGTAGCGCCATCTAGTGGCGAATTAAAGTAATAATACGCTACAGCGCCATCCAAGGGCAAGTGTTAAGCAAAATGGATAGCGCGAAAATATTCTCCGTGTTCAAATGTGTACGTATACCAGTTTTCAGAGCGGTAAGTTGAACGATCAAGAAACTGATTGTTGAAGTGCTATCTAGTGGTGAGTTAAAATAATAAACTCTAGGGCTGCAGTCAGGGACAGATTTGCCGAGTTGGGAGGCCCTGAGCAAAAGCTTCATTAGGGGACCCTCTTTCGAAAAATTTTGAAAATTTACAAATTTTTAAACTTAAAGAACAATTTGGGGGCCCCCTTTTTGTTGGGGGCCAGGGCGCTTGCCCCGAATGCCCTTCCAGAAATCAGGAACTGGCTGCAGTGCCATCAAGTTGTGAGTACAGCCAATTGAATACTAAAAAAATATTCTCTGTACTCAAATGTGTATGTACACCAATTTTTAAGGTGATCAGTCGAACGGCTTTAAAGTTGGTACGCTGCATCAGCATCTAGAGGCAAGTCGTAGCAAAATAAGTAGCGTAAAGGTATTCTCCGTGCTCAAATATCTGTGTGTACCAATTTTCATAAATCATCTGAACGGTATTTGCATAGCAAACGGTTGAACGGTAAAGAAGGCCAGTTATAGCTAAACGGATGCTAAGAAAATATTCGTTTCGTTCAAACATCTATATTTACGAATTTCCATGGCGATTAGTTGAACGGTCCTGAAGATATTGGTTTGAAGTGACATCTAATGGCAAGTTATAGCAAAATGGATAACGCCAAAATGTTCTCCGTGTTCGAATATCTATCTATACCAGTTTTTATAGCGATCAGTTGAACAGTCTTTATATGCTGCAGCCCCATCAATAGACGAATTAAAGAAAGAAGTTGATACGTTGCAGTGCTATCTATTGGCGAGTTAAAGTAATGATGTACTACAGCACAAAAGTAGCTATTTACATTAAAATGGATAACACGAAAATATTCTCCATGTTCAAGTATCTATCTATATCAATTTTCATAGCGATCAATTGTCCGGTCATGAAGTTGGTGCAGGCGCGTAGCCAGGAAAATTTTTCGGGGGGGGGATATGAGCCTGGAAAATATTTCGGGGGGGATATGAACTTATATGCGTATAAATAGACGGAATTTCATCACTAATCCAAACATTTCGGGGGGGGATATATCCCGATATCCCCCCCTGGCTACGCCCCTGAATTGGTGCGCTGCATTGCCGTCTAATGGCGAGTTAAAGTAATAATGCGCTGCAGTACCATCTAGTAGTGAGTAAAAGCTAAATGAATAGTTATAATATATTCTCCGTGCTCAAATGTGTAAGCATCAAAATTTTTATGGCGATTGGTTAAATGGTATAGAAGTTGATGCGCTGCAGCGCCATCTTGCGACAAGTTATAGCAAAACGGATAGCTTAAAAATATTCTCCATGTTCATATATCCATGTGTACCAATTGTCATCAAAATCGGTTGACCGGTATTTTCACAGCAAGCGCTTAAATGAAATAGAATTCTGCGTTCCGCAGCACTATCTAGCGGCAAGTTACAGCAAAATTGATAAAGTAAAAATATTCTACGTCTTCAAATATCCGTGTGTACTAATTTTCATCAAAATTAGTTGAACGATACTTGCATAGGAAGCGGTCGAACGGAATAGAATTCGATGTACTGCAGCGCCATCTAGCATCAAGACATGGCAAAACAGATAGTGTAAAAATATTTTCCGTGTTCAAATATCCATACGTATACCAATTTTTGCCAAAATCGGTTGAACGTTATTATCATAGCAAGAGGGTGTTGAACGGAATATAATTCGACGTTATGCAGCGTCATCTAGCGGCAAGTTATGGCAAATGGGATAACGTAAAAATATTCTACGTCTTCAAATATCCCTGTGTACCAATTTTCATAAAATTGGTTGAATGGTATTTTCATAGCAAGCGGTAGAACGAAATATAATTCCTCGTTCTGCAGCGTCATCTAGCGGCATGTTATGGCAAAAGGGATAACGTAAAGATATTCTACGTCTTCATATATCCGTGTCTACCAATTTTCATCAAAATCGGTTGAATAGTATTTTTATAGCAAGCAGTCGAACGGAATAGAAATCAACGTTCTGCAGTGCCACCTAGCGGAAGCAAAATGGATTGCGTAAAAATATTCTCCGTGTTCAAATATCCATAAATGGCAATTTTTATCAAAAATGGTTGAATGGTATTTTCATAGCAAGTGGTCCAACAGAATATAATTCGACCCTCTGCAGCGCCACCTAGTGGCAAGTTATGTCAAAATGGATGCGTAAAAATATTCTCCGTGTTCAAATATCCATACGTACCAATTTTCGTCAAGATAAGTTAAACGGTATTTTCATAGCAAGCGGTTGAATAGTATTCGACGTTCTGCAGCGCAACCTAGCGGCGAGCTAGAGTAAAATGGATAGCATAAAAACCTTCTCAGTGACAAAAGACTTAAGTGTACCAAATTTCATGGTGATCGGTCAAATGGTTTTGGAGTTTTTCAAAGTCATACACACAAACACACCCACATACATACCCACAAACATTCATTTATATATATATAGATAACACATCGAAATTGCTAGTACCAGAACACTCTAGATTATTCAAACAATTTGTTCTTTTTCACTTGTATAAATAACTTGAATTTGTTTCAAGTAAAATGGTTCGCAGACGATAATTGCTTGAGATTCAGTTTTCTTGCTGATATGGCAACAGACGATAAACATTAAATTTTAATATTTTATTGAAGTTGAAATTCAGAACTTCTCATGAGTTAGAAAAGGACAGATATATATTTTTTCACATTTTCGACACCCACAACCGCCCACTTCCGCCCACCGCAACCAAACTCCCTTACTTTCACCGTGAGACCAAGGGGTATTTACCACCCCAACAGGAAGTTAATTCGAGTAGGTGGTGATAGAGATAACCCTGTCTTTACAAACGAACATTAGCATTTTATATATATATTAAGATAAAATTAAGATTAATAATAAATGTGAGGAAGGAAGAAAAAGATTGGTAATATTTACTAAAGACTACACAATTACATTTGAAAAATAGTTTTACCCGTTTTTGTGTATAAAAAATGGTTAGATTAAAAAAAATCCTATAAATTTCCAGTTTTATGATATATTTCTTTTTTATATGGCAACACAAGAAATACAGCAAAGGCAACATGTACTTCATGTTCCGAAGGTAGTTTATCATGTTTTAACAGGACCTCCACGAGGAGCAAATATTTTTTTTTTTTTTCTGTTATGCATATCGAATATAACAAGCACATTTTTTCCTTCTGAACCATGATTTGCAATCAATCATATGAGAAATGTGACATGTTAAAAGCATTAAATGATGAATGTTATATCAATATATCACACACTAATATAATCTGTAAGTGAAAAAACAGATTTTTGCTTAAGAGTTATACTTTAGAGATATTTAAGATGTCTATAAAAACTGCGTAAGTGTAATTTTCAAGAACGATATTTAAGGTTTATTTACTATATGCACGCGTGGATTTCATGGTACTTTTACAGCTGCTAAGGCCTAAGTAGGCACATTCAAATAAATATCATAGGAACATGTTGATGTCCAATTAAAAATTCGTAAATTATGGGATATCATTATCTTATAAATAAAAATGAAATTCTGTTTGTTTGTTTGTTTGTTTGTTTGTTTGTGGATTTGAGTTGTATACAAATCCACAAAAATGGACCTATCAGCCTGAAATTTTGCACAGATATGTAAAATAATATAGAATAAATCATAGTCCACTTTAAAACTTTGAAAGTCCACCCGTTCCCGGAATTTAAGAGATTTTTTATGTTCTCCACGCAAAAAGCTTTCCGTAATTGTAACCCCTGTAGTGTAAAAAGTGTGAAATAAGGATCGTGGTTGCCATGTGTGGCGATTTTGCCGAATAAGATGTTTTAAATTCTCAAAGTAAAAATAAAAGAATAATAATGATTTTTTTTTGTTAGTTTATATTTGTAAGATTATTAATTTTTTATTATAATATCGTGTGCATGGGAAATCGGAGCAGGAATGAAATGTTTTATACGCAAAACAATAAGAATTGAAGATTTCCGAGGCTAATATGTAATTTTTTTTTAGTTTGGCGAAAAAATAAAATGGCTCAAATGCTGATTTTGAGAGAGTGAGTTCTAGCGATTTGCACAGATTTCGGCTTGGCGCAATTTATTGAGAGCTTAAGGAAATAGATTTTTGAAAACAAGTGCAAAGGTTTTATTAGAATACAGCGTTAAATTTTAATGATCCGTGAAGAAATAATGCAGTTATTGCGGGATTTCAAGCGATCTATCTCCAGAATTCTCGCCAAATGAGTACATTGATTTAAGTTGGGGGAATTCCGCCAAATTTCAGAAAATTGAAATCTTTTCATTTAGTACATCGGAGTAACGATGAATAAAACACGTTATAGTTGATAATTTTAAAAAATTCGGCTGTATTAAGAGATTCCAATTTTCAAATAAAGGCTTGCTTTACTTTTTCGCGGTCGAACCATTTCCCATATTGATTGCTGCTAAGTCAATGCTTCGAATGATTTTCTGATAAAATGCTTGCAAAATGGCGTATGTTGGCACTTTGGCGAGGCTTAGATTTGAAACTGGATTTTATTTCAGACTGGGATATATAATGACACTGGTTATAGATAAAAATGAATGTTGGTATGTGTGTATGAGGTTGAAAAACTCCAGCACCGTTGCACCATGAAATTTGGTTCACCTAAGTCTTTTATCATTGAGAAGCTTTTTATGCTATCCGTTTTCCTCTAACTTGCCACTAGGTGGCGCAGCAGAACGTCGAATTCTATTCCGTTTAGACGTTTACTATTCGAATATCGTCCAACCAATTACGATGAGATTTGGCACACGCGGATATTAGAACACGGAGAATATTTTTCAGTATCCATTTTGCTGTAAGTTGCCGCTAAATGGCGCTGCAACGCATCAACTTCTATACCGTTCGACCGATCGGCATAAAATTTCTTATACTTACACATTTCAGCACGAGGAATATATTCTAACTGTGTTCCTTTTGATGTTACTCAGCACTAGATGGCACTGCAATGCATTATTATTTTAACTCGCCACTAGATGACGCTGCAGCAGGCCAAATTCTTGACCATTCAAACGGTCGCTATGAAAATCAGTATACATAGATATTTGAACAATGAGAATATTTTGGCGCTATCCATTTTGCTATAACTCGCCACTTGACGGCACTGTAGCAAATCATTACTTTAATTAACCACTAGATCGCGCTGCAGTGTATCACTTCTTGACTGTGCAACTGATCGCTATGAAAATAGGTATACATAGATATTTGAACACGGGGAAGAGTTTGGCGCTATCCATTTTCCTATATAATTTGCCACTAGATGTCGCGTCGTCAGGGCTGTCCAGCCGATCGTCCTGAAATTTCGTATTCATCGATATCTGAATGCGAAGAATATTTCCGCCGTATCCGTTTTGCTAAAACTCTCCACTAGATTGCGCTACGCCGCATGGCCTTTTGCACCGTGCAAGCGATTGCCTTGAAATTCGGTATGCATGGTTATTTAACACAAAATAAAGCGATATCCATTTTGCTATATCTCTTTATTACAATAAATAGTAATCCCCACAAATCGTAATATCAAAAAGTCCATTCATTCCCGTGCGAAGAACGGGTACTTCAGCTAGTAAAATATATAAACAAAAACATTTCAAGATTGTGAGAAAATTTCCATAAATTTAATTAAAAATTTGTATGCTTCATGAGATCATTTTCAAAAAAATTAAGAAAAGCATTTCGGGAATGTAGCAATGTACTGATGAGTCCAATTAGAAATTTGCATATATTGTGAGATCCCTTTCAAAAAATAAACAAAAAACATTTCAAAATAGTGGGAAAGTGTTGAAGAGTACAGTTTCAAATTCGCACATATCTTGAGATCATTTTCAAACACATTAGTGCTTTGAATGCTTACTTTTTTTTATATATCGTGTACAGATAGTATAAATTATTACACTGGCAAAATGTAACATCCAAGAATGCACTCCTGAGAGGAGCACAAAGACCGTTCCAAGCTACTGGTAATTTATCGCACGTATTGCACTGCAGACATAACAACACAATCGCATTGATAACAAAGTATTCGTGTAATAATGTTCTAGTATGGTCCATCACTTCTCCACTATCTGCCGATATCGGCTCATTATATGAAGTCATAGCCGCACAGATGAATGTGCATTGCTAAGTTAACAGAATGGGATTTTCTTAGTTACCAATCTACGTACAAGATATTCTCTGTAACTAAATTTCTGCGCTGAATCACAATAAAGTTTAATTTGACGTACTACATAGCTGGGAAATCATATATAATAACACTCCAAAATGCTCATTGTTTGGTGAAATATTATTCAAATCAGACGTGTCTCTATGCAAAGTTTATGACCAAACAGGTTTCATCATAAATGAGAATTTTATTATTATCACTACTTGAGTACTCAGGGTTTGGGACAATTCACAGACAGGATATTTCACCGACACCGTTTCACCGACTGGACATTTCACCGACAGGGATTTTTCACCGACTGGACATTTCACCGACACGAATTTGTCACCGACTGGACACTTCACCGACACGGATTTTCCACCGACTGGACACTTCACCGACACGGATTTTTCACCGACTGGACATTTCACCGACTAGACATTTCAACGACACCGATTTTTCACCGACAGGGCATTTCACTGACATGAATTTTTCACCGTCTGGACATTTTCATGAACATTTCAGGCAGTTTAATATGGACTAAATTTTCAATATTACGACAACAGGCCAATTTCCACACAGTTTTAATAATACATTTAACAAAAAATCTCCCATAAAGAGAGTAGCTAATTATGATTCTTTTTTCTCAAAAAATTATCAATATGTCTAAAAAAGATTTCTTTAGTACAAAACTAGAAAGTTTAGGCATTTAAAGCAGGGCCGTGACTATATTTATTTATTTTTGTTGGGGTGGGAGGTAGGGGATTGCCAACAACACTCATATGAACCATAATTAATTATAGATGCGTTATTAAAAATCATACGTATTAATTATGCATACGTAATTAATTAACATTAATCAAATTATATAATATATAAAAAATAATTAACTTAAGTACATATTTATTAACTTCATTGTGTAATTAAATTAATTACGTAATTAAAACTCATTTATATAATTAATTTGTGTATTGCAGTAAACGAAGATTTGAGAAAAAGAATCGTACTGAAAGTGTATTTTTTGATAACAATATACGTCAAATTTTCGAAAGGGGGGGGGGTTAAGGGGCAGTACATCCATTCCATAGCACTGTTTTTCTCAATGTATAAAAAAAACACTGTACAATACCATAAAGGGTTGGTTGTGTGTGATTAAGGCAAACCTGCGCGAGGGGTATCTGCCTAAGATGAGGGGGTGCCTTGGCAGGAGGACTTTCAAAGGGGTTCTAACGTTATTCACGTTACATCTGGAGAAAACCTACCAAAATTCAGACCGTTAGATCAACGACCGCGCGATGGGACCCGAACCTGGGACCTTCACACTTCGGCCACAGTACCATAAATAAGCATATATGTCGTATAATACGGCCTTGTCGGTAACTAAGTTCAGGTAAACATGAAAAAATGGGAAGTTGATTATATAGCTTTTAAACTTTCAGAAAAAACATTAATTACGGATTTTAGTTGTACGAAACAGAAAAGTTCCTTATGCGGGAAAAAATTTATGAAGTTTTGAAACTCCAAGAAAACACTAATTAGTGATCGGACATTTTGCCGACACCGTCTCACACTAGGGGTGGAGGCTCGAGCTCCTGAAGACTCCCCCATGGATCCGCCACTGATATGATATCAACAATTTCAGGAGACAATACGCATGTCTGTGAAAATCCACGTCCGTAAAATGTCCTGTTGGTGAAAAATCCGTGTCGGTGAAATGTCACTCGGTGAAAAATCCGTGTCGTGAAATGTCCAGTCGGTGAAAAATCCATGTCGGTTAACTCTCCAGTCGGTGCAAAGTCCATGTCGGTGAAATGTCCAGTCGGGGAAAAATCCATAGTGAAATGTCCAGTCGGTGAAATGTCTTGTCGGTGTAAAGGGTGTCGGTGAAATGTCCCGGACCGGAGTACTCATGCTTCGTAAGAAGGCAGTGGACTTTTTTCTAACAGACATAATTGGAGTGTATTCGATCTCTACTTTATTTTCCAAAGCATAATTTTTTACTGGTAACGTAACATATTCTTCCCAATAGTAAAAAATAAGACAAACACGGTACACTCATGGATTATGATGCACATTCGAAACAATATATAAAACGGTGAAGTATAGTTGTAATATACTTGGCGAAGATTGTAAAATAGTTTTAGTAGGTGATTTTAAGATGGATTTCGATTCCAAAAATGGGTTTTACGAAACAAGAAAGAAAAATACAGCACAGTCATGAATAATGATACACTATCCAACTTAATGGAATAAGGAAGAAAAATAGGGACGAAGCATTAAATTATGATACGATTTTAATATATGGCACTATAGTGCGTATTTAAAATCTGAAAGTGTTTCAGATTTTCATCCTTTTTTTTGACAAAATTTTTAATGGAATGACTATCAATAAGTCTCAAGGCCAAACTATGTCTGTTCGTGGCTTAGATTTGAGCACACCATGTTTTTTCAAACGGACAATTATACTTGGCGTGCTCTGGAGTGGGCAAACCATCCAGTTTGTTTATGTTAGCTGAAGATGGGATAACAAAAATATTGTGCACTCTATTGCGTTAAGGGATTGGTATTATTTTTTAGTAAAATTATTATAATTAGCGATATATACAAATTCAAAGAATAAATTACAATGAATTAAAAATATAAATGTTTGGTATTGTGTTATTTTATATTCCAGCATTGTTCACAGCTCTCCATGCCTCTTCCACTCATATACCATATCCTCACACAGTTACAATAAGTTAGTCATTTCTTTCTACTAAAACAATCCCAGGAATAATTTATATGGCTAAACAACATTTGCTGGGTTGCTGGGTCAGCTAGTATATATATATATATATATATATATATGTATTAATGTGGAAGTCCGAAATCCTGAGA
The DNA here is from genome assembly GCA_038373885.1 of Cheiracanthium punctorium. Taxonomy (NCBI): domain Eukaryota; kingdom Metazoa; phylum Arthropoda; class Arachnida; order Araneae; family Cheiracanthiidae; genus Cheiracanthium; species Cheiracanthium punctorium. The sequence goes on along the minus strand of JAWZYV010018453.1, from coordinate 506,749 downwards.
ATCTCGCCTTTCACTTTAATGTCAACATTCACATGGTCACTTGGTGTATGTGCGAAATATTTGATAAATATTCTTATTTTTCACTTACACAGGAAAATGTCGATATTTACCTTGCACTAATGGTGAATGGGAATATGTCTTAAAGAATGCATTCTTCTTTCTAATGGAAAGAATATGATTACTTCTTTTTAATGCAAAGAGTATTATTTAAAGATTGCATTTTCTCCATATTTTAAGTGAGATAAAATGTTGTAAAAATGTCGGAATGTTTTTCGCTCTCTTGCTAAGAGGAGTGACTAATCACGGTTAGGAGAAGAGTCCGTCACTCTGTAGAGGAGTTTTCACTGCGGGACTAACCGCGAAAAATTTGAATAGTGTGGTATATTTAAAGGCCTGCCAGGGATACACCGGTCGTAGTCCGAACGTGTGGGAATCTGATCAAATGTTTGTTCTTGCATCAACTATTTCGTATGTGTTGACATGTACCGGTGAAAGTCGACATTCTCCAATATCAGTCCCTCTCAGTAGTGTACATATATAGAGAGAGTAAAAAACAATCTTTTGGTACCAAACTAACTTTAATTGCACTAATTAAAAATAAAATTAATATCTTTTACCTTTGTCTACATAAAAGGTGCAGTTAGCTAACTTACAACTTCAATTAACGCCCTGGTACTTTAAAAATACTTGCATTTTTAATGATAGTGCTGATATATTGTAGCGATTTTGTAATATATTTGATGTGTATGTGAATCAACAGAATTTTCAAATAAAACAGTCACTAACTTACATTAATGAAAACTATAATCAGTATGTTTAATATTTTCCATTTAAACCGAACAACTACTAACATATGACTTGCATTGTGATACTGGTACTTTAAAAGTAGTCGAATTTTTAATGCTATTGAAGTTATTTTGTAATTTACTTGCTTTGCATGTGCATCAACACCAATTCCAAATAGCACAGAAGCGTACGTTATTCCTTAGGCTTAAGGTTCCCAACCGGTGGGGTGCGCGCCACTTGAAGGGCGCAGAACGTTTGCCGTGGGATGCGAGAAAATCAAGCAAAGAGCATATGCATGTTTTAAAAAAATCAACCTATTTATTTATTTTTCTCCAAAACATGAATTTTCGTTTAAAATGTTTATTCAAAACTGACCAATAGCATCATTTTGTAGAAAAGACAACTAAATATTCTTTGTTGGAGAATAGAGAACTCGATTTACGCTCATGAATTTCAGTTGGGGGGGGGCACCATCGTAAGTTATCCTTTGTTGGAGGGGAGGGGGTCGAAATTAAAAGATAGGGGTCTGCTACCCTAGGTCAGTGACCAGTGGTAATGTCGGTCTATCCCGTGAAGTTTTGTACCCTTTAGTCTTGTAAATGGTGTATATTCTTAATTTTAACCTAGAAGGGTCATTTAGCCACGAATGGGGAGGAAAAAGTGTTTTAGTTATCATATTCCAGTAAAATAAATAAATTAAAAGCATGTGTCCAGCAAAGGAAAAGAAAATATGAATTTTTCAGCATGTGTGTAGCAAAGGAAAAGAAAATGTGAATTTTTCAGCATGTGTGTAGTAAAGGAAAAGAAAGTATGAATTTTTCAGAATGTGTGTAGCAAAGGAAAAGAAAATATGAATTTTTCAGCAAGTGGTTGCAGCCTTTATTTTTCGTATATTTCTCTGCGTATCTGCGCAAAATTTTGAACCAAATCGCTCGAGTAGTTTAGAAGCAAACCTTTTACATACATGCACATATTTTCATTTTTATTATTATGCTTTGTAAAAATTTATATGGATAAAATTTACTTAAAAATGATGAGTTTTATTACTTGAAAGTTTGGTCATCAACTTTCTATAGTTTTCCTTAGCCTCCTTCTTAGACATGAGACGGTGTTAAGCTGCAGTGTTTATGTTATGGTGCCCGGAAACACAAAATGTTATTAATAGTTAGTATTTTAAAATTTTCGTGGCATTGTGATAAGTAGATACTCATATTAAAGCTGTTACTTTAAAGCTCTACGGCAAATCAGCGATACTTTGAACAGATATGAAGTTTTAAAGAAACTAATCACAAGATTTTTAGAATAAACCTCATGATTCCTAAACAACCTCTTTTGTGGTCAGTCGGAGTCGGTGATCATCAAAGTAGGACTACATGGTTTCTGCTTCTCTATCCTGTGTAGTTCTGGGCTAGATCACACCTTTGAAATTCGTGGGAAACCGTGGGAGTGCATTTTAATGTTGCACGTGGGTTTACGATAGATTTAGAAACTTGTTACATAGTCTTATTTCTCTATGCCCTACTTCTTCACTAAATAATGATGATGAATTAAGAATCACCCTGAATAATATTTTCTAAATGTACATTCTAATTAAACAATTCTAATACATTACGTAACTAATTTCAAGATATACAGTTTTTATAGAGCATTATTTTCTATCAATCCCTGAAATTCTTATGTCACGATTGAACAAGTAATAAAACTAAGAAAGGTCGAATATATAGTAAATATTTAAATATTTCTCATATAAAAATTTACTATAAATTATTTATTTGTTAATTTTAGAGACTTTTATATGTCTGCACTAAAACATTTGCATGAAAAGTGCTATACTATTGCAGCATTCAATCAAAATCAAGGAATAAGTCAGGTCATTAAATCAAAAGACAAGTAACGTTAAAATTTACAAGCTGAGAATAATTGCAGTAACTCACGCTATCATTATTCAAAGCTGGTAAATATGCTTTTAGTTTACTGCTGACAGTTTTTAACATCCGTTTGAACAAATTAGTATTCATTTTACCCACACTATAATGAAGCACTTTACATACTTTAAATGTAAGATATTATGAATTTTAATTATGTTTTTAATTTTTAAATAACGCTTAGGCTAATTTGAAATAAATAGTATTGAAAATAGCATAATTGAATAGGAAGAAGGATTATTTTGCATTCGTGCTGTATTAATGTATACTCAGTTTGCTAACAGTTAAAAACATTTTTAAGTGTCATTTAATTAAAAATAATACATTATCACTGAGCAAAGGGTAGATGAACTTCAGGAGAAATATAATTGTTTGTTTTGATTAGTTTACAAACGTATATTTAATTTTGAATTTGTATACTGTCCTAATACATTCGCTTGCAACTTATGTCTTTACTTACAAAAATTAAAACTAACCTCCATTTATGAGACCTTTAATAGAAGACAACATTGTTTTTCAGTTGAAAGTTCTCTTGTTAATAAATGTCTACAATTATTCTTGATAATCGTGTCCCAAAATATGTATGCAATATTTGATTGTGAATTTAAAAAGCTGAAATAAATCCCACTACTCCTTCATTAGGGAAAGTAATGAATTGAATTGATAAGTTATTTATTCTTTCAAATTCAATAAAATATGATTTAAATTATGTTAAATTATACATGACATAGTAGTTTCAACACAGTTGTTAATAATTTAGTTATGTTGCTGTACGACAAAAATATAATTCAAATAAAAATCCTTCAAGTAGTTGTTCAATTGTTATATTTTGATGGTATTCTGTGTGACTTAAAATTCAGTACTTCTAAAAATGAAGTAATAAAACCGGTTTTCTTTATATAACGTTTTAAAAATGTATTGTTTTTATCACAATCTATTTACACTCATAAAAATCCAACAAGAGTACTCAAACATGCATACGCACACATCTATAAAAAAATCTGATGTGTCCAACACATGACTTCCTTGCACGTCCATTAGATCAAAAATATTTTCGACGCACTTCCTCTAAATTTATTTGTTTGAAAGAGATAAAATATCAATAATAGTAAGGTTTAGCAATTTCTAGCCAAATATTTCGATATCGCCAAGCTGAGTTCAATTTGAAAGATTTCCTTCTGACAGGGAGTTAATAAAATATACCATCATTCAAATGCACGTTATACAATTACTGCTGACAATAATGTATTTTTGTTAGCTGCGTCCCTTAAGGTGCCATATATGCTGCATTCTTACTATGCCTCCGAAATAAGCTACTGCGACTAACATAATATGTATCAATCACTTTTAAACTCAGTGTAAGTTTCAGTGTGCACTTTTATATGCATTTTTTTCAGACTGAAAAGTTGCAAAATAACTTAAAGAAAAGGAAAAGGTTTTCCTCAATATAATTTTGCATATTTGTATTTTCCTACGCTCATTCAAACGAAGGTTCTTGCAGATATTTGCATAAATGCAAATATCTTTAATTGTGAATCACTTTCTGCATATTTATTGGCTGAATTTATACTTACCGAAGCATAAACTTTCTCTTACACCAGAACACAGAAAGCACATTTTCCTCCAATTAAATATTTATATATGTCCAATGAAACACTTTCATTCATTAAGCATAATCACGAAATACGTTTCGTAAAACAATGCCTAAATTATTTACACGAGAATTATTCAACATTAACAGTAAGACAAACTTTCCGGTTTTAATTGTATCAAAACTCGATAAAAATTGTCAGGTGCATAAATATATAAACCTATAACATTATAGCCATTAAATATGAAAGTGTTTCTTTTTGTTGTATGTTAGTCAACTAAACAAGTACTAACGATTGCAACAATTTTTAGAAACAAGATAGACATGACTACATTAAAAAAGTGAAATTTCCTGTTAGATCTGCTATTTTCCAATATATAAAATGGTTTTTCGGGGGCAGAAGTGAAAATTTAATTAATTAACCGAAGAGTAATACATTTAACCACTGTATTTTTATTTATTAGCACCAGAGTGCTATTAATTTCAACCTTACTTTTTGTGTAGACACGATTTTGGTACAATTTTCGAGTCGAGTCACTTTTGAAATGTGTTTGCCAGATAACGTGGAGAGGGGGGGGCGTTAATAAACTGTTGAAAGTAGCACAAGGTTTGCAATTTTTGATAATTGATCGCTAAATTTGGCGCCAAAACGCGACAATTTATTATAAATATATTTCGAGTATAGTTAGAAAACACCTGGCGAATATTGTAAAATAGTTTTAGTAGGCGATTTTAATATAGATTTTAATTCCGAAAAAGTGTTTTATAGAACATAGAAGACAAATACGGTACACTCATAGATTATGATACACTTTCCAAATGGTATTTATAAAGGTGAAGTGTAGTTTGACTATGCCTGGCGAAAATTGTTAAACAGTTTTGGTAGGCGATTTTAATATAGATTTCTATTCCGAAGAAGTGTTATATAGAACAAAGAAGGAAAACACTATACACTCATGGATTATGATGCTCATTCCAAACAGTATTTAAAATGGCTACGAGATATAGTTGGAATATGCCTATAGTTCGAATATGTCTGGTGAAGATTTTAAAACAGTATCAGTAGGCGATTTTAAGATGGATTTGGATTCCAAAGATGTGCTTTATGGTTCAAGAAAGAGTTGATTCTATTTTAACACCCCTACTTTCGCCAACCTAAAAATTCCCCGCACTTTGGTGAGCTTTGAAGTCATGGTTCTCTAGGAGTTATGCACAAGTTTCAACGCTCCCTAAACAACTACATGAAAACTAAAGTGAACAAATTAGTAAAGTAATTAAAAAACTTTGTAAAAGTTTTTTAATTACTTTATCGTTTAACACCAGTATTTTGAGTGTTTTTTCAGTTGAACAAATTAGTGATAAACGCACTAGTTAAGGAATTTGAATACACTTAAATATTAAAACTACATTAATTGGCAACTCAAAATAAATAAAAATGTAACGGAATGCTGTATTTACAGGTTGTTCCAAATCGCCATTTTAATTCTAAATTAAAATTGCCACATAAATACAAAAAACTGTCATGGTTGCTGTATATTTTTAATGATCGCCACCTTGGCGAGAGGTGGGGCGTTAAAGTAGAAATCAACCCAAGAAAGACAAACATGGCACACTCATGGATTATGATGCACATTCGAAACAATATTGTTGCGGAATTACTCTGCTACTCCTGAGGTTCGTCGTTCTAAAGTCCAGTTGGTGTAAAAAGTTCAAGTAAAAAGTCACTTGTCAGGATAACACAAAAACTTTATTGCTTCTAGAACTTCGTAGAACAATCAGCTGTACACAATACACAAGCACAATCTAGCAGTAACGTGCTTTTAACAGTCCGCTTAGATCAGAAGCTCTCACAAATGCTGTATTTCTCACACAAAATAAGTCACTTTCACAGGCAAAAACTCAGTGAAAATATACGAGAAATAACACTAACAGTCTCTCAAGACTCAGCGATGAAAAATGTACACACAGCACTTTAAAAACAGCTTCATAAAACAAGCTAAAACACGGCTTCTATAAATAGCCGACGCAGGAGGTACAAGAGGTTTCCAGAAAAGTCAATTTCTCGAGGGTTCTACATAAAGCGTGAATTTTGATTACATCATAGAAGATAAATGTTAGGTTATTATGCGTTTTTAATGCAGGAAAAACAACTTCCAGGCCCCATTGGGAAAAACGCGCCAAATGACCAAAAAGTCGCCAAGCTTGGCTACTTTTGGCGAAATATCGCCAAATTTGGCGCCAAAAATAAGTCCTCAAAAGTGAAGAGATCTAAGCTCTAGGACTAATATTTCTCGAGATTTCTAGAACCTAAATTGAAAAACAATGGCAAACCGAAACCTCCATATCTCCGTTTCTAATTGGCCGATTTTGATGCAACAAAAAGCAAAATTTATCTATTTGAAGCGTAGAATACGAATTTTAAACCATTTTAAGCCACAGAGCAGCGGGTTGCCCCGAAAATTCGTAACATTGCCCCCTTCCCAAGGACTGCACGTCCCGGGCAGTACAATCCCCGGTTAGGAGGTCACACAAATATACAGTGTCCAACCTTTAACCAAATCTTAACAACATAATTTAAGCAAATAATAAATAAACACAGTAAGCAAATGCACTCTAATAAATAAATAATATACATAATAAACAATTACACTAATAAGTAATCAATGTAATAAACAAATACACATTAATAAAAACCAATATATTACAAATATGTACACTAAACATGGCGTAAGTAGTAAGTGAAAGAAAGTTGACGAAAGAGGAAGAGAAGAGAAAGACAGGAAAGAAATGAGAGTTGAAAGAAAAGAGGAATTACGCCATAGTGACCATGGTCTGAGCTAATTACAACCGCGGTAGATGGCAAGCCGATCGTAATGTACAACTCTTGGCTTCGAGTTTGGTGACTTACGAATCCGTACGATGATGTCATTCAGCCGGTTTAGGACTGTGTAAGGACCGTCCCACGGCGATTGCAGCTTGGGAGACAGGCCTTTCCGTCGAGTAGGATTCCATAGCCAAACTTTGTCACCTGCGTTGAACTCGTGTCCCGTAGCCTTCGTGTCGTAGCGAGTCTTCATCTTTCCCGTGTTCAGGTTGATCCGCTCCCGAGCAAAATGATGCACATCTTCAAACCGTGCCTGAAGGTTTTCCACGTACTCCTCTGGCGATGAAGGCGCATCTGGAGGGCGGTCGAACACTAGATCGGCGGGAAGACGAAGATCTCTGCCGAACAGCATCTGGGAAGGTGTGAAGCCGGTAGTCTCATGGACGGCGCTCCTATAGGCCAGCAGGAAGAGGGGGAGTTTCTTATCCCAGTCCTCTTGATTCCTAGATACCAGGAGCGAGAGGTTGTTCAAAATTGTGCGATTGAACCTCTCCACCATGCCGTCGGATTGAGGGTGTAAATGCGTAGTCTGGGTTTTGTCTATTCCTAGAAGTTGACATAGTCCTTTAAAAACTGAAGAGGTAAAGTTCGTTCCTTGGTCGGAATGAAGTTGCAGAGGAGTTCCTAATCTGAAAATCCATTCTTGTACCAGTACCTCTGCTACGGTCGTAGCTTCTTGATCGGGAATAGGAAACGCTTCGGGCCATTTAGAGAAATAGTCAATGACAACTAGGATGTATTTGTTGCCATCCGTACTTCGCGGAAGAGGTCCCAAGATGTCGAGGGCAATTCTCTCGAAAGGCGCTGCTACATTGTAACGGTGTAATTTTCCACGGCTTCGTTTCTTCGGGCCTTTACGGGCAGCACAGTCGTCACAAGCTTGACACCACTTTTCGACATCGCCTTGAGCCCTAGCCTAGTAGAAGCGCTCGCGAACTTTCTGCAAGGTCTTCATTATGCCAAAATGGCCTCCAGTTAAGCCATTATGCAGCTCTTCTAGAACCTTCGGAATCCTCGAGCAAGGGAATACTAACTGCCATCGGAGCATCTTGCCGTCGTCCGACTCCCATTTACGATTCAGGACTCCATTTCTCAGGCGAAGCGAATCCCATAAAGCCCAGTACTGTTTTATTGCCGGACTGTAAGATGATATTTCTTGCCAGCTGGGCTTATTGCCGGACTTTTCCATAAACTCCACAATAGGTTTGATGTCGCTATCTGCTAATTCGTCCGCCCGAACATTTTCGTCACTCCAGGGATCTTGAGATGGTGCCGATGATGTAACTTGGCGGACAACGGGATGTTTCGGATGGTAATTTTTATCCGCCCTGGAGCAATACCTACAACTGTCTATGCAGGGCCTTCTCGACAAAGCATCTGCATTTCCATGAGATGCTCCTTTCCGATGACGTATCTCGATGTCGTCTTCTTGTAACCGCTGTATCCACCTGGCTATTTGGCCCTCTGGATTCTTGAAATTTAGAAGCCAGGTTAAAGAGGCATGGTCCGTTCGGAGCAGGAACTTTCGGCCGTACAGGTAATGATGGAAGTGCTCCACGGCCTTAATGATAGCAAGAAGCTCCTTTCTCGTAACACAATAGTTACGTTCTGCCTTTGAAAGGCATTTGCTCCAGTAAGCAATGACGTGTTCTTGGCCATCTATCTCCTGGGACAAAACTGCTCCAACACTCACCTTGCTTGCGTCTGTGACCAGGATAAATGGCTTGTCAGGGTGAGGATACGACAGGATCGGCGAAGATGTTAAAGCCGTATTCAATTCGTTGAATGCATCCTCACATTCCTCAGTCCATAGAAATTTCTGTCCAGTCTCGGTCAATTTGTGAAGAGGTCTTGCAATTTGAGAAAAGCCCTTCACGAATTTTCGATAGTAAGTACACAGACCGAGAAAACTTCGTAAGTCGTGGATATTCTCCGGACGACTCCAGTTCTTGACTGCGGACGTCTTTCAGGATCGGTTTGGACTCCGTGGGCGGATATTATGTGCCCGAGGTAACGTACTTCCCGACGAAACAAATTGCACTTCGATGGGCTTAGTTTCAAGTTTGCCTCTTTTAATTTCTGCAGTACCTTTCGAATGTTCTCGAGATGCTCTTCGAAAGTCCTTCAGACGATGATGATATCGTCCAAATAAACGAGACATGCTTCGTAGGAAAGTCCTCTCAACACTGCCTCCATTAGACGCTCGAATGTAGCAGGTGCGTTGCAGAGTCCAAAAGGCATAATTTTGAACTGCCATAATTCTTGTTCCGTGGTGAACGCAGTCTTTTCACGGTCGTCGGGATGAATTTCCACTTGCCAGTAACCACTTTTCAGATCCAGAGTGGAAAACCATTCGTTTCCCGATAAAGTGTCCAAAGTGTTGTCTATCCTGGGAAGAGGGTAGCTGTCTTTCTTGGTAATGTCATTCAGACGTCTGTAGTCAACGCAGAACCGGGTGGAACCATCTTTCTTTCGGACCAAAACAATCGGCGAGGCCCACGGATTAGTCGATGGCTCGATGACGTCATCACGCTGCATCTCCTCTAAAAGTCTGCTCACCTCTTCTTGCTTAGCAAACGGCAGCCGCCTAGGATGTTGCTTGATGGGAGAATGGCTGCTTGTGTCTATTCTATGTTGCGTTAACCTCGTACGGCGAAAGTCACCGGAAGTACGAGAGAAGAGGTCTTCAAATTCAGCTATTACTTTCTCTGCAGCGCTTCTCTGTTCTGCCGTTAACTCCACGTCTTGTAATAATTCCTTCGTCAGGCACTCGGAAGATTTAGCTGTCGTTTGGTTGATGTTCTTATTAATGCACGTAACAGGAGTGCATGCCGCCAACACTTCATTTTTCTTTATCACCTTCGACTTGTCCGTCACATTTACCACTCTAACTGGAATTTCTGTTCTCGACAAGTCCACAAGTGTTGCTCCCACAAGTACTCCTCTGACGGAATCACTATTGTTTGGGTGTTCGATTAATCCAAATCGGAATTTATTGCTTTCTTTTACTGTTCCAGAAATTATTGAATCAGTTCGGGGAGGTAGAATGATATCAGTCTGGGCTATTATTTGCTGAACAGGTAAAATAGTTTCATTTTTAATATCGAACGCAGCTATTTCTTCTGAGTCTGAACGAAGCTCATTATTCTTAAAGTCCAAGTTAAATTTGTGCGATTTTAAAAAGTGGAGTCCGAGAATAAAAGAGTCTGTAATATTGGCGACATATACCACATGGTTGTATCTGGCACTTCCAAACGTAATTTCTACTTGCGCTTTTCCGCCCACTTCGATCTTGTCACCTGTCACAGTCTGGAGGGTCAGTGAGAGCGGAGTCCAGATAATCTTCAAATTTAATTCCTTGGACAGATCCGTCCTTATGATGGTTACGTTCGCTCCAGTATCAATAACCATGTGGCATGGGGAACCATTTACGTATCCTAGAACGAAGAGTCCATTACTGCCGCCATTCACTGAGGAAATCTACAAGACCTTCAAATGAGACTTTTGAATATCCCGCAACCTCCGTTCCGCAAGGTCGTCTCTACCCGGTCTTTCTCTAGGGGCTTCTCTGGTATACCTGAAACTGCGATCTTTACGACGAGAGTTCTTTTGTGCGTCACAGTATTTTCGTAAATGCCCCTCGCTGTTGCACCTCCAACATTTCACTTTTCTTGGCTCCGACTGTTCTTGTCGTTCCACCAGATTTTCCAGGGTCTTTAATTTATTCACTAATCTCTCCACTTCTCCATCCGTAGGAGCGACACAGCTCTAACATTATGCTGCTCTTTTCTTACGGCCAGCTGAGCTGCTTCCAACTTCATAGCGAATACTAGGGCGGACCTAAGATCTTTATAATCCGCCAAGATCAATGCTTTCTGAATTTCAGAGTCCAAGAGGCCTTCAATAAAATGTTGCACTGCAACTTCTTCTTGAACGTTATCAGGATAACTGCCATAGGCTAGATGACACAGCCTATCTATATCGGAAGCCAGCTCTTGGAGGGTCTCGCCAGGTCTTTGCATCCTTGTCTTAAGTTGGATTCTACTATATTCTTTCTGGCACTTCTCTCTGGCACTTCTTCAATATAGAGCTAGAACATGAGTGGTATCATCTGCAATTACTGGAATACAACAGCATTCGTAAATCCCATCCTTCAAGAACTCTAACGTTTCTGTACAATGCAGAGTTAACTTTAAGAGTTGTTAGAAATGATCCGTTATCGCCGTCGTTTGGCATGAGCACCACTTCTGCATTCCGCACCAAATCTCCTCAGATAATGCGCAGCAAAATCACGTAACGAAGAACATGGATCAGAGCTCTGGGAATAACAAGTGACATGAAACACTAATAAGAATAAGAGTCCGAAGTGGCACACCAGGTTCCAGGTGCTTGTCATTCGCTTGGATGTATATTGCTTCAGCGCTCCCACCTACGTATGACCTTCAACTTGTCCGGCAAAGTATTAGAACAGTCGACAGTGTCCGGCTACAGAGGAAAAATATTTTAATAGTTATCCAAGTAAAATATGCAAAATTTAGCTGTTATACTATAACATAAGTAGAATTATACTTTTCCAAACGTTTAAGGGTATCTGGCGAAGAATTGCCATGATGTAAAGTGTCTGGCAATGGATGGCGTGATTTCTAATGCAATACTGAAGAAAATATTTAAAAAAAATACGCTTTATACTTTGACAATTTCAGCATCAATTTTATACACCTTTGTTACCTATTACCTGCCAAATATAACAATGATCGAAACTTCAACGATGATCCAAACCTCTGTCGGAGATAAGCGCAGAGAAAACTTGCTCTCAATTTTTATACTGTGAGGAAGGTCTGGCTATCGAGGGCTCTAAGACTATGTCAACGTCAATGAAGTTCGTTCGCTTAAAAGTAGCTTGATACGAGGAAAGTGAGAAATATAAAGGAACGTACAATCAAAAGAAGTATTTTTTTTAACATTTAGAATATCGAATCCAAAATAATAAAATATTTGTATTAGGTTTGAAACAAAACATATAGTTATACTAAACGATGCAAGTGTATTTTTTAGGACAACTTAGTCACATATTCCTTGGGTTTGATTACCCAGAGGTAAAGTCAAGTTTATGACGAATAAACGCGCAAGACGTTTACCATGCGAGCATGTTTTAGAATTAACATAGTTTCTAAAGTAAGCAGATGTAAAACAACTGTTTAAAAAAATCTATCTTAAAACAAGTAACCCTCATATAAACACTGTTGATTAAAATGCACCTTCTCATAATAGTAATAATTCGCAAGTTTTTGAAAATAAATGTCTTACAATCATTTTACCTTCTCTAAATCCCCCAAAAGAAGACGACATCCCAAAGCGACTGTCTTATTCCTAATATTAGATTATCAAGAAGGTGGAGATTAGAAGAAAGAAATTCTTCCTAAAAGTTTAAATTGAATTTTTCAAGTATTCCTCTTCAAGTAGTTTCTGGAAAGAAATACCTCGATTTTGTCTCTCTGACTCCTATTTACATTTATTGAAAAGATGTGAAAAGGAAACCTCTAGTACATGTACGAAACCGTTTATTTCGGATTCTAAATATTAAAAAAAAAAAAAAAAAAAAAAATGATTTGCATCAAATTGCTTACGCTGCATCATTTATTACTTTCTAGTAAAGTGCAAATGTTTTTGGCTTTAAAATTAAATACGAATATTTGTTTAGATCTCAAACTCGTGCAATTTTTGTTCTTTAGGCTTGTGATATACGGGATATATTTTTCCGGTTATCTTTACTCACAATAATTGGCGTAGTTCTAAATATTACAAGCATGATAAGGTAAGTATATCTACTTAATATAAGTGTATTTAAAATTTCTTTACTGTATCAACATGTAGTTTATTACGCATATATTTAGGATTTTTATAAATAAGAATTTTAATGCATTTTGTTTGGTTCAAATTTTTTGTACCTTTAGAATAGTCCAAATTTACAGGTGTGTGTCATACGTCGGGTATATAAATAGCAGCTTCAAATATTTTGAAAAAAAAAGAAATGCGTTTGGGAATACAAACTCAAAATTTTACAAGTATAAACCTGTTCCTTACTTCTAAAAAATTGCAGATACAGAGTATTTCATAAAGGACCCCTGACTTTGAAAATAAAGAACTCGAAAACGGTGATAGACATATGAAACTAGAGGCATGTTTATCAAAAAACCGTGAGAATTTGATACAGAAATCACAAAACTTTAGTTACAGGTTACACAGATAGATGGCGGTGAAAGCGGCATTACGGGTACCAAAAAGAGAGGTCAGACGGCAAGAACAATCACATTCAAACCGATTCAATTTGCGCACTTTTCACACTACACATACACTGACGAGCCAAAACATTATGACCACCCCCCGCATTTTTCAATGAAACCCGTCTGGATGACATGAAGTACAAGTAATTAAGTGGGAGTGGCATTTCACTGTTCCTGGCCTAGGAATCATTCTTGCACCTAACGTTTGTGAGTGATGGGAAAGGCTGTTGATTTAAGAGAATTTGATAGAGGGCAGATTTTAATGGCCCGAAGACTCAGAATGAGTATCTCCGAAACTGTCAAACTGGTCTGTTGCTCACAATCTACCTTTAGTATATATAAAAAATGGATTAATGATGGTGAAGCCAGCAGTAGACGACAAGATGTTGGGCATCCACGCATCATCAAGGAAAGAGGACGTTGGAGACTTTCCCGCCTAGTACAGCAAAATCGGCGGCAGACAGTGGTTCTGCTGACAGCCCTATACAATGCAAGTCCAAGTGTTTCGGAACACACAGTTCAACGGACACTGTTGGGTATGGGACTGTGGAGCAGGCATACCACTCGTGTGCCTCTGATTACCAAGCGTCATTGTCAATTACGCCTACAGTGGGCACGGGACATCGAGACTGGACCACAGATTTGTGGAAGAGAATTTCCTCGTAGAATGAATTCCGGTATCTCCTTCATCACGTCAATGGTCGTTTCAGCGTACGCCGTCTTCCAGAAGAGCAGCTGCTCCCCTCTACCCGGCATCTCAGAGCTCAAACACCACCATGTTCCAATATCTCAATTTTGTTTGGCCGCTGCTTAAATATTTGGTATCGCCTGTCTCCAGTTATCTACAAAGAACTCGTGGCACCCATACCTTGGCGAGTTGCAGCTGTTTTGAAAGCCAAAGGAGGTACAACGCGTTATTCAGCTGATGATCATAATGTATCGGCTCTTCAGTGTATATCGCAAACGAATAATGCAAATTTCAGTAACTCTTTGTAGTGTTTTACCGGAAATTGACTCATAAGCCTGAGAAATAGCTTCCGTCCGCTCTTTGAATGTTGAAGAATCTTTACCGAAAATATTGCCCTTCAGTGTGCTGCACAAAAAATAGTCATAAGATGTAAGTTCGGGGAAGTACGGAGGGCAATCCAACCTTTTTCCCTTCATTGTGGCACATTTTAAAACAATAAATCTGACATCAAAGTATTTGTCAGAAAATAACCAGCGTCTTGTGTACAATGTGGGTAAGCCCGATCTTCCATGTACCATGCCGTTCCTGATCGATCCAACGCTTGTTGAATGGCAACAAATTGTTTGGATATCGTACTATACCGGTCAGCCGTCTCCATTACCCGCAAGAAAAGGGCCCATTGATGAGTTTGCAGAGTATTGCAGACCAAACAACAAGTTATTCAACTCTCGCTAATTTAAATCTCGCTGTTATTCAGCTCAAGTTTTTATGGCGAGTCGGCCCTGAATCTTGTAAGGCAACACGTGCAATGTCTGCTGCAGGATTCTTTGCTTGCACGATGGCGAGGCTCCTGATTCAGCTGCTAGTCTGTAGGCATTTTTATTAGGATGAAACTCAGTAACTTTAAGAAGTATCGCTGCATTTTCATGTATCACAACGGAATGGGTAGGACACATATTTCCAACTAACAATTGGCCATCGTACCATCTGGGACTTTTGCTACTTGAAATCGTGTCTGTAAAATTCTTATGGGTATAGGACTGTGATTTAATGGTTGGTACTCTAATACAATAAACATACGTGTTCCTCCACAGAGTACGACACACCAGTGGCATAGCGCATAGCGCGTTGAACTGGGAGACGGAAGGTGCCTGGTTCAAAACCAGGTCACGTACGCCGACCTAACCCCGTTTGGATTTTTCCGTGGTTTCCTCCGAAACTTAATGTAAATACGGGTTAGGACCGCTTATTAAGATCCCCACGGAGGACACCCCACCCTTCGCCCTAGAGCTCTCGTGTATCTAATTGGCCGTAATCCCGTAACGACAACAATAATCCCTTCAAGGAGTACATCACTTATAAAATTTCCTTCATTGTTTCCTCAACTGCAGTAATCACATTTTTGTCAACGGCAAAATTTTCAACGAATGATTGAACTCGGTGTCTCAGATGTCTTTCTCAGACCTGTATTGCTGATTGCAGCACCATCTGCTGGCGCAATTTGTTGCTAAAATATTGATGGGTTCTGTTTAAACTTCTTAGTTTTTTTTTTTTTTTTTATAAACTTACCACTGGTTTCATGTTTTGATGAATCACTGATTTTGAGGGTTTGTATTTCAAAGTATGCAGTCCTTGTATGTATATATATGTAATGAATATCTTGTTTTATTCTAGGCCACGTCATCGACGTTTACTTTATATGCACGGTAAATGTGACTTTCTTCGAACCAGGGGGCATTTTTGAACGATCTGAATCATTTCTGGTCTTATTTCATCCCAAGTCCTTTCAAAAACGGAATCACTATCACATTATTTATAAGTGCGCATGATGCGTTTCACGTCTTCCTAAATACTTTTTCTCTCTTTTCGGCAAGCGTGCATATGCAAAATCAGCTTTAGGTACTTTCTTAGGGAAGAAATCCCCACACTTTCCTGAACATATAAAGTGTTTCCCATACATTAAGTGATTGTCCGAAAGCGAGGGAAATTTTTTTGAACGAGTACTACATGGAAAAAGCGCTGTGAACTATGATAGCAGGACTGTTTGAAGCATTTCAGAGAAGAGTTACTTCAAAAGTGCTATCGAGTATTGTAAGGCGTATTTACAGAGTGATCCAAAGTCCCATTAACATTTGAAATATCAATAATTCGCGGAATAATGTTGGTAGAGAGGTAAAAATTGATCTACATGCTTGAAATAGCATGTGGCGTTTTTTTTTTTTCAACTAGCAAATATGTGCAAAAATTGCCAACAGAAGTCACTGGACTTAGAGATATCAGTGACGTCGGATGAGAATTGTTGCAAAAAACATCGTCTTTGCTAAAGATCATTTACCATACAAATTATTACGTTTACTATCACATGAAACGTCATAAACATTTTTTGCTCTTGTTTTGTTTGAAATAAAACGCCATGTCATTTCAAGTATTTATGTAATTTTTACCTATCTACCTACATTATTCCGTAAATTATTGACTTATAAAAGGTTAGCAGAATTTCAAGTGAAACTGTACTTCCAAATCAAAACATAAAATCTCAAAGTAGGGAGCATGCGTAAAAGTAAGTATCTCAATATGCATTTATTTTTCTAGTTACCTAAAAAACTATATTTAAAATTTTACCCCAAAAATTATTATTAATAACCTTGTTTAACATAAAATACTTATTTTAAAAAAAACGGAGAGTCATCATTTTACAGATTTATTGTATAATTTGCGTAATGTATTGTATAATTTGGGTAGAAATTATAATGATGCTACAATGATGAGGGATTAAATAAAAATTTAAAAAGTGAATTTAAATTAAATTCAAATTTCCACCTTTTTGCCAAGTCAAACAAATACACATTTGGTTTTGAATTTTATATATTTGCCAACTATATAAGTATTATTTTTATAAATGAGTACATAAATGAAATATGATATGTATAAAGTTATGCAAGAATGAGATAGTGTATCAGTCGAATGTTAAAAAAATTGCATTTCATACAATAGAGTTTACTTTTATTTGCAATGTTTAAGCTCGAATAAGCAATGAAAATTAAAAGCCAGCCAGCTTAGAAATTGTCAATAGGGTCAATGTCAGTTTACTTCTGATTTTTTTTACAGCTACTCATATTAACTGCTAAACCTGATGGATGAGTAACTGAAGATATATTACTTAATGTAATTTTATAAACGAAATTGTCAACGAAAGACCTTTACTTCTAGTTTTTCGAAAAAAAGTATTCCATTTTGAAATAGTTGAAGTAAACATATTTGCAATACATATCGATTCAACATTTTATTAGTTAACTAATTAGATATTAAATTAATATTGGTAATGGAATAAACTTTTGTTTCACTCTACCCTAGTTTTCAGACACCTTCAAACATCAAAATTCACCCGAGAGTTTTAAAAATAAGTAAATAAATAAACTGTTTTCTGCTCATAAACCTCACCAACATGAGTAAATGTACTTCAAAATCAATGGTAGGGCCCAGCAATACGAATTTCGAATTTATGAGGAAAATATTTTTATTCAATATTCTTATAAAAAAAATAACAGACTGCCTTAAGCTACTGGGGATTACGAGAAACTCGTAAAGTCGTCAGTCGTTAATTTGTTTTGTTTGCATCAACCTATCCGTTTGCGTGCCGTTACCATAGGAATACTTCACTGATAATTATTCATTGTAATCATCTCCTCTCATGCTCTTCATCTGCTACAATCTGTGGCTGACAAACAAATATTTTATTTTTTAAAATAGTAATGTATTTCGGTATTATGGAGCTGTCCATGTAACCAGGTATTTACTGGATATGGATTTTTTTATTTTTAACAAAACAGTGTTTCGTTAGTTATTACACTTACAGTGACTATATAAAAGCAAACAGAATTTTTAATATGCTGTGTAGCCGGAAGTATCCGGGCAAGTTCAAGTATAGAATTGTTTTTATAATTTACTTTTTAAAGATGCAAATTATTCTGTACATTTGATCAGATATTGAGTTTGATCTCTTGTTAGGTACTAAAATAATTGCTAGTCGCAGTTACGGTGAAGGAGCAGAAAGATATAAAATGAACTTCTTTGAAGAAAAATATAAAATGAACTTCTTTGAACAACCTACAGTAAAGTAAAAGGATATTGCCAAATACTAAATAAATGAATAAATAAATAAATAAAGTAAAATTAAATTTCTTTTGAACAAACCTACATATTAAATAGATCTTAGAGTCCGAAATTTTTACAACATATTCTCATTTGTTTATTTACAATATTTGTATGGTTTTCATTTAATATATATGTAATGATATTTATGTAATGAATTTTCAGAAATAAAAGATTTCAAGTTTCCTAATATAAATGTTAATAGAGTAAGATTTCAAGATTTGTTTCGATATACAAATTGAAGGTTATATCAATAATTATTTGTAAAATTAATAAAAAGTTTGTATTATAATATACATAATTGGCACTTTATCAACAGAAACATCATTTCAGCTGGTAGAAAAGGTACGGCTTAACTAAATTGTAAAAAATATCTCGCATCTTCAAGAGTGGAAAGCTTGTAACTGAAATAATCATTAAGCAAATTGAAACGGTTATGTCATTCGGAAAAAGAAACATTAAGAAACCAGAGACAATATTGTATAAATTATTTTTTAACCCCGTAAAATATTTTAAAGAATAAAAACTCTTTAAAGAAAAAAGAAAAGAACAATTTTCTATTCATCAGTCAGTCGAAAAAATTTACTCAAGAAAGTTCTTAACGTTTATTTGCAGTTTTTAAAAATGTAATATATAAAAATTATTTTAACTAACTCTTTAGTCTTTAACATTTTAGTCTTTAATTTAAAATGTTTAACTGTCTTCCGTTTCTTTACTCAATTTACTCATTTATGCATTTTTTTATGTGAAGTAATATTTAGAACTAAAAGTCTCCCTTTTGTTTTACTGTTATATGTGAAGGTGTAGTAATACTTAAATCTTATTAATCCATGTTACATATGTTACTGTTATCGAATTTAAAATTTTCTTTTAAATGTATTAAACTTAAAATTTTATGCATTTTTAAATAAGCGATTTTTGCAGCTACTTTTTGCACTCGTAAAATTCAAGCGAACAAAACTGTTGTTAAAAGAAAAAGGCCTATTAAAGAAATTATAAAATAAATAATCTATATGTCTTTTAATATACTTCCTCTTATCTCTGACATTCAAAATAAGTGTAAGAGAAAAGCGTGGAATGAAATTTAACCCATAAAATAACCCATTAGGGGGTATCGTTATTATTACCATCTGATTCTATTTCAAAACATTAACAGACAAAAGACTAAATATTTGCCCTTTATGGGAACCAATAGCAATTCAATTATCACTAATTAAATTTGCATAATAACCGAATTTCTGTTTCTTTGGACTTAATGACATTAATTTCCGTTCCATTCGGAACGCATAGATGTCAAAATACGGAAGTTCATTAACCAATAAATGTGTGCTAAAAATCGATATTAATTTGTTGTTAGAGATTCGATGTATTAAATTTAACTAGTTTGGGAATAATAGCTTGTCTTTTCAAATATGAAGCAATTATGAAGGAAAATGACAGTCGGTAAATGTTGCTTATTTATAGTTTACCAGAATGAGCTATACGTTTTTGTGTAAGTTTAATAATTAAAATTATAAATATTGTCTTACCATGACTCATTTACGAGAGGGCAGTTTGTAGTTTAAGCACGATTGTCGTATTTAAATTTCATAATTTTAACCTTTAGTTTCAATCGTGTCATAACGTAACTAATTTGAGTAAACGTATATAGAAAAATAAAAATTCCTGCCAAGAAAATTTACTTATATTAGACATTTTCAATGAATTAAATTCTTTAAGATCGAATTAATAAATCAATGTATTTCAGGAAAATCATGAAATTTATTAAGTTGGTTTTTGCTTTAGATTCAATAAAAATATTAAAAAAAAATTTGCAGAACTGTAATTGTAAATACCATATTTCTTAATTTTGATATTCAAATAACTTCATGAACGTATTCATCACTGGCTGAAATGCCTGTTCATCGCAATTAAAGAAGCTGCCACTTTTTCTAAGCAACACTCGCATGTTGGTAGTGCTCTTAATGTGGATGACAGTGGAATATTTTCTTTGATGAATCGAAATGTTGACTAGTCCTTGATTGTCTAGCTGTTTGTTTCATTTTCTTCAGTCTGACTTCACACAGTTGTTCTGTCACCTGAACCATTCCTATAATATATCTGAGTCTCTCATATTGTACTCAGGAATCACGCTGTTATAATATTTCTTAGTCATTGCTTGTAGAAGCTGCATATCTTTTAATCTGTAATTGGTTCTCAAACATTTCAACTGTTGCTGAAGCTCTGGGTTCAATAGTGCTGTCTTTTATGTTGCAATCAGGCTTTAAGTTGTTGTACCGTTTTTAACCAATTTATTATACTAGCTATCCTGTAGGCGAACTTCACACTGCTGTATTTCTTCTTGAAATTCGCACTATTTTAGCCCATTGTCTGTTGAACATATTTCAGAAAAACGTGCCAAATACTAATTTTTTCTTTAATTTTGTTAATTAACTCAATTCGGGCATTCCAAAATTTGCTAATTTGTTTTGTCCAAACTGAGTTCGGGTGTCCGGGTATTGGGCATAGTATACCAAAACTTTCAATACGCTCTTTGAGAAATTCTTGGTTATGTTGTTGTTTTGACATTTTAATCTTTAATTTAAAATGTTTAACTGTCTTCCGTTTCTTTCAGACATTTTAAAAGAGAAAAAAGCACATTATTTAAAAAAATAATAACAAACATTTCTTGTTCTACTCAACTTAAGGACTGTCAAATTAAAAATTGTTTTTGGCTGACAAATTCCATCAGTATAAGTGCTTTTAAATTATACTCCATACCTGTAAAGCTTGTATTGATAACAAATATTTTTAAAATGATAAACTAAACACCTTTTTTCAAGCACATGGACCTGGAAATGTGAATAAAACCTTTATAATTTATCTCCTTTATTTTTATGAACCTTTCGGTAACTTACTAGAAGGTTGCACATGTTTAAACGTAGCCTAAATGGTACGAACTAAAATAATTTGCTTACAGCCGAAATTATTTACTGTTGTGAAAATCTGAATTTTCAACTCTTATAGGGCTGTACGTTGGTATATTTTCTATTGCAGGGCAGTGTTATGCAATACTCGGTATTTTTTAAATAATGCACGGTTCATTTTCAACAATGCAAGTTCATTTATTCGACTTAGATAATATTTTACACTATGCATCATAGAATAACTTTATTTAAATAAATGATACAAATTAATATAGTTTTTTAAGAAAAGAAAATATATATTACGCATTGCTGTCAAAATATTAAACTTGCTTTTTATAAATATTCCATGCCTTTATCTCTGATACATGAACTATTTAAAGTGTAAAAGTAGTTGCCTGTTTAGGTAATCCGCTATGTTCATAGCTCTAAACAATGCCAAACATGCATGTTTGTCTAATAGCTCATAAACATATTGTTTTAAAAGGATCGATCAATGTTTCCTTAATTGCTAAAGCTTTTACATTATATGCCTTTAGATATCTGAAAATCTAAGATATGCTGCCCATTGAAATACTTGATCTCCATCAATTTCGTCTTGAGGGAGTCTGACGGCAATAACTTGATTTAAACCGAAAATGGAGAGACATTTGAATATCAGTGCCAAACTATTCTACCGTTACATTTTAACAATGCAATTGAACTTCAGGTATTGCAGTGTAATATGCTTAGAGACGCAATCAACAGTATTAAGATTTCATTTTGAAAATAGATCGAAGCCAAAATTAGTTGTTAATGTATAGTTTCTTGTAAATGTATAGTTTCTAAAGCTTTAATCATCATAAAAATAACATATGTAAGAAAAGTCTTTATAGCTTTTTCCAATGAATGATGTTACTTTACACGGGGATTCACTTGATATACGTTAGACAGTTGCTGATGAGAGATGATTGGATAAAATGGATATAAGCACATTTTTCGTAGTTTCGGTGATATTTCTGCCAAAAGAATCCCGTTTTGTTAACGCAGCCTCAAATAGCTGAATTTAATTATCCTGCACAGACTTTTTTTCACTATGTTCTTAGTATCCTTTCAGCCTGTTACCAAGAGAAGAGTCTTCTAAAAACCTGAGCCAATACACACACACACAACAATCAAAAGCAGTCATATTAAAGATTAAGAAATGAAATGTGGCAGCACTCTTATATGCAAGTACTTTGTTCCTCAATATTTTTGCGATCTTTCTTTTATTTTGTCTGTTGTACATGTGTTTTTGTAAGTGTAGTTGATTGATCATGCGTTAATGTGTAGATTGATTAGAAAAAGGAAACGGTTGAGAGCTTAAATTTTGAGGTAAAGTGTATCTCTCTGTCACAAAATTCTGTGCAATTCATATTATACCATAAATGATTTTACGTAATGATGTCGATTTGATAATTCTAAACATTCCTTAAAATATTGCAACGCAAGGCAGTTTTTGATGAGAGCTTCCCAGGTGGTGTAGTGACTTAAGAACCATTCTATCACGCCTTGGGTCCGGGTTCGAATCCCGGATTGGGCATGGATGTTCCGTCCCTTCATAGGGGGTAACGCTGACAGCCCACTGGGTGCCTCCATAATAAAATGGCCACAGTACCTTCAGGCAGTTGTAGTGGATAATGCCCAATCCGCAAGTGCCACGCCCGTTGAAAGAAAAGTTTTTGATGAGAGATATTGGTATAAAATGGATAATAAAGTAACTTTCACAGTACCAGTAATTGCCTTGACAAATAAATCCGTTTTATTAATACAACGTCCTCAATGACTTGATGTAAATTTTGAGGTAACGTACATATAAAATTGAATTCTATAATTTAAATGGCATCATATGCAACTTTATGATTTTTTCTTTTTTAGACTTGACAGAGTTAGACCTGACATTTGCTGTAAACTTGACATTTACTGAGTTCATATAGTTTACTCCAGCATGTGTCAGAAGTTGTTATATTAAAGACTTACGAATCGCAAATGATATTTCTAACATCTTTTTTGCTTTAAAGCCAAGTTCAATGGACTGCATTGATGTTTCTGTAAGGATTTTTCATTTCTGAATGGCAATTATTGAATCAGATAAATGTGGATGCCTGATGTTGAGGTGGAAGACATCGCTATAATAGAATACCAGGTTATTCTTAGCACAAAATATAATTTGGCTTTATGCAAGTATCTTGCACATATTAGTATCGCGATCGTTTTTCTTTAATTTATTTCAATTTCTTTTTACCAAAAGACCTAATAGGCTGCAACAATAGTTAGAAGTGGTTGAAAAGGGCTTCAGATGTATTCGTATATATTGTTCCTATATTCAGATATATTCTTCTACAGACTATAATCTTCCTTATACTTACATAGGACATTAAATATTATAATCGTTGCTTTATCGTTTATCTTTTGTCATCCAAATCGTTTCGGGTCATATTTTATTTTTATATTACTATTATTAAACATGGTCTTCACATTTTTGGTAAACATTTAAACATTTTAGAAACAAGCAAGAAATGTAACACCAAAATAACCTACAAGTCTACCAAATGGTCATATTGGTAGGGAATCATATTCTGAGCAGGAGAGAGCTGAAGTTACAACTATAGAGTATTTTCACGTGACGTCACTAACTTTTTTTTTGGTCAAATCGGATATTTAGGGATACAGAGCCATGTTTTCGGCCGATGAGCATTCTCAAATGATCGAATGTTTGGCCAAAAAAGTTGGTTGCTAAGGTCTGAAGTATTGATAATGATGTAGGTGAAAGAGCTCTATAGGTTATAGAATATCGTTTTTTGAGATACCTTTAGTTCATATTCCCACGAAAATAACAAAAAATAGAAAAAAATAGAAATGAACTGAGATTAAGGAAATTAAATATTTCTTTCCCTGAAAACGCCTTTAACGGAAATTTCCAGAGACCTAATAGGGTTTCGCTTTACTGAGAGGGAGAAAAAATCAGCATGCGTAAGAGAATATACGTGATGGTGAGTTTTCCTTTTAGGTATTCCAAGAAATTTAGCAGAATTTTCACAGAAATATCGAAGTACTTCTTTTCAAAACTTTTCGGAAAGTGACGTATAAAATATCCAATTTAAACTTTTCGGTGAACTCCTTTCATCACAGTTGTGGTAAACTAATGTATTAAAGAAACACTACCGTGGGATGTGATGTTTTCTTGAAATGTCTGATATTTATTTTTTTTAATTTAAAACATTTATTTCTAACAGAATAAAAGTTTGCAATTGACTATCAGGGTAATATTTAATACATGCATTATAAATATCATACCGGTCAGCCCCACCATGGTACAGTGGTTATGCCACTGAAAATGGTAGACGGCCGAGGTGTGAAGGTCACGGGTTCGGGTCCCATCGCGCGGCTGTCGATCTAACGGTCTGGAGTTTTGGTAGGTTTTCTCCAGATGTAACGTGAATACGCGTTAGAACCCCTTAGAAAGTCCTCCTACCAAGGCACCCCCCTTCTTAGTCAGATACCCCACGTGCAGATTTGCCTTAACACATAACACACACAAATATCATACCGTCGCAATATGTTTTTAACTGTCTGGACAGCTAAGAAGAAAGGATAACAGTAAAATTGATTTTACGCCGTTGAAACACAGAAGTACGAAAGGACAAGATGTATGTGATTTAATGCTATATTTGGTCCATGTTTCTTTATGCATACTAAACTGTACTTTCTAATCTAATCGGATAAGAATCATAACCTCATCCCCTAGAAACTTAAACATATAGTAAAGTGAATGAAACTTTTTTCCTGTTTATTTATTATGCACATTATAATGATCCATTTAAGATTTTTACCCCGTGGGTCTATTTCATCATTATTATCTCTGAAGTTTCAAGAAATGTGCTTTTATTTCAGAACGCACATTTTGAAGTAATATCTCATACAAAAGACTCAAGTTTTCTGGAAAATAGAATCGAAGTAAAAGTGACCGAACATTTTCTTGAACAGAGTACGAAATAGGAACAATTTGTCCTTTTGAACTATATTCAACCCAAATGGGAATTGAAAAAATTCAAAAGAAAATTAAATTTACAACCTAGAATGGGACGTAGAATTTTAAAGAAGAACAACTGGAAAATGGTTAATATCAGGAGTTAATAGTTTGCGTGTAGGTTTTACGGTAAATTGAAAATTCTAATGGCGTATAAATCCTTCAGACTAAAGACTGAGTTTTAAAGCCCACTGTCTCTTTTTCTACTGCACTATAAGTTAATTTTATAATTAGGAAAATATAATTTAACAGATCCTTCATTAAATGCAAGGATACAGATACTATACAAAATATGTTAATTTCCATTAAAATTAACTATACACAGTTTACAAGTATATTATGTAGTGCAAACGCTGTAAGTTTTGCATGCTGCGTCTGTAACAAAAATATCCATGTAACCTCATACGTTACATTCTAACAGAAAATGGTTAATATCAGGATACAGATACTATACAAAATATGTTAATTTTCATTAAAATTAACTATACACAGTTTACAAGTATATTTTGTAGTGCAAACGTTGTAAGTTTTGCATGCTGCGTCTGTAACAAAAATATCGATGTAACCTCATACGTTACATTCTAACTATTTGAATTAAAATTGAATTTGAATGATTACGGCCTATTATATACTCGAAGGATCTAATCCGAAGGGGGGGGGGTAACCTCCTGGGAATGTTTCTAAGTTGTCTTTACCTGTATTTACTCAAAGTTTCGGAGAAAACTGCTTAAAACTCCGGAAGGGTTAGGTCAGCGGACGCGATCTGGGTTTGAACCATGCACCTTTAGTCTTCCAGTTGAGAGCGCTATGCTGTCAGCCACTGATGGGGCCAATATTATAATTTAAATAAGAGTTTTTACACTGATCGGATTTATAATGTTCAATCATACTTTATCGAGGTTATCACTCCAAATCCAAACAAACGGCATATTCTCAGTGTGTTGAAGGTTACAGCAGGTAACGATAATTTTTTAAGCAATTTATCCTATAGTTAGTCTGCATTTAGTTATGATTAAACGTAGAAAAATCTGATTTATCTATTACCGTTTCCATTCAAAAACTTACAGCCGTTCTATAAAGTTCAATGGTAATAAAAATGTTACATTTCTTCATCACTAAGAAAAGCTAAACATATGTTCGATCATACCAGTCGTTATGCCTTCTTGCCCTAAAAGGCCAGTAAATACTAATTGACGAAATAATAGAAAGTTAGACTTACACTGATACACGTTAATTGGATCTACACGCAAAACGATAGCATTTTGGAAACGTTAAACTATTGTTACGTATGATAGAACATTATTTTTGAAAATCGGTATAGTGTTCATACCAGAAAGCAAAGAAGACTTAGCTGCTGTTGATTAGTTGCGCTGAGGGCAATATTTTATGAATTTTTATGAGTCCTCGACATTAACCTACTCTTTGCAATTTGCAAAAGCTACCAAACAGAAACTACAGAACTCTCCTCCAAATGCTGCTCTTGCGAAATTTAGAGCATTTTAATGTGTCTGAAGTGTTGTACTTTTTACCTTCATCTCTAACCTTGGAGCCGATAAATCCGAATAGCGGGTAAAACTTTAATTTTAACAGGCATTTACTTTATTTTTTGCATTTGTCGATGTACAATTCATCAACAAAACAACATAGTTTGTAAGAAGACGTAAGATGAATTGTGATATTATTATAATTTAGATAGCTGAATAATTCAGTGACTGATTGAAATTTGCAACCAAAAGACTACAAATAAAGACTAAATGAAAGTACACAGAGATAGATTAAAAGATAGCAAATTATAGAAATTTGAAAAGCCTTGCGGGGGCTTTAAGTATGATATGATATCAATTAAAAAAAAACAAAGGATCTTACTATCCTACTATTTTATCTACAGGTGGTTAAAAAAGTGATGCATAAAAAATTAAAAAAGAAATAAAAAAGCATCGAATTTTAAATATTTGATGAACCTTCACGGACTGCCGGGGGATCTTAATATGTTTTAATTAAAAAAAATACAGATATTTGATGTCAATACACAACTTTTCCCACCACAGGAGATTTGGATTTTTTTAAAGTGAAAAACGATCCACCCTACTATTTTGCAAGTTTAGAGGAACTTTCTTTCATTGACTGTCTATTGTATTACATGTATCAATAGCCATAATAGAGTCTGTCTTCATTATCATATTTTTTGTTATTTTTTACATTACACTCTAGCTCCGATCTTAAAGCAATAGCAGTTTAGAGTTTAATTTTACACGATTTAGTACTCAGTTTGTGCATCCACAGCAAATGGACCAGTGAAATCGGAATATTCGTTTGACCTTGTCCGGTGTTGATTGGAAGCTAACTAAAGTATCGAGAGGGATCTCTCTCTCTCTCTCTCTTTTTTTTAAACCGGGGCCGTCAGACAAATCAGCTGAGCGGTGCGCCCTTCTTTGAAGGCCTGGGGAGAAACTGTAATATATATCACTAACATACTAAACTGAACAAAATTGTATAGAGAAAATGGTACAGGAAAAGTCGTTTTGTTAAAAAATAGCAAATTATACAAATTTTAAAAGCCTGAGGGGGGGTTAAATGTGATATGATAAAAAAAAATTCACAAACGAATGGTCTTACTATTCGACTATTTCCACTACAGGCGGTTAAAAAATTTGATACATAAAAAAATTAAAAATGAAAGAAAAACATTGAATTTTATGTATTTGGTGAAAATTGATTGGCCTGGTGGAAGTCTTAATATATTTTAATTTCATTTTTTTTTTTCAGTCATTTGATTTCAATACCCAACTGTTCCCACCACAGGAGATTTCAATGTTTAAACAACCACCGTAACTTATATATATATATATATATATATATACGCTTATGTGTGCGTGTGTATACAATATCAGCAAAACAAATCAGGCTCAGAAAAAGAAATATAATTCCAACACAGAATGTACCATTATTCATGAACAGGATAAATACCCTGGAAATTTTGAGCAAGACTGAGCAATTGCACACACATCCAGAATCCCCTTATCACGAGGCCATGAAGTGTTTGGGAGAGAGAGGACAATCAACAGAGGCAGTGCAACCTTCTGGCCCCCGTGATCGCTTGATCTCTCCCTATGTGATCTTTACCTCTGAGACAAATTGAAGAGTCAGGTTTACTCAAATAATCTCCAGACACTCGAAGAGTTACAGCAGAATATTGAAAACGCTAGTGCTTTCCCTCAGGCAGAGCTGCTACAAGTGCCCCACCTTTTAATGGATCATCGAAGACACCACAGCATCGGCGTCAACGGTGGCTATTTCCAGTAGTTTCTGCATTGCTAAGTTCTCCTGTTCATCGAGATCTGTCAATTCCTCTTGAAATTCGGAATATATAAATAAATGTCTTTCGGGCTGATTTTTTTTACCCACCATACATATGTAAAAGAAACAGTGCAAACAGGTTAATACGCTTTTATGAAACAGTATTTTTCAAATATAAAATCAGAAAGCATATAATTCAGTTTTCATTTTTAACACGAATGAAAACATATCTGTAAAGAAATGTGGTGAATGGATAAATGCATTTTTGCGAATAAATGATGAATGAACATTTTCAGTTGTGTAACTTTCGCCTCTTTTTTTTTTCACTCTCAGCAAACACATATCAACTCCGATTTGAAAAATTATTTCTCTTTAAATGAGTTATGATACGTTCATAACTTCTGGATAATGCTTGGTATAAGCCTTATACTTATTCAGCTCACTTACTCTGAAAGAAAATGAACACGGCTCCCATGACTGATGACCAGTGTCGTACGAATTCAAATATTTATACTGTCGAAAATGATCATTTATACCAAAATTAGATACGATTAAAACTGAGAAAACTTGTTTTACCGTTAGCTTATGCTTAATAATGGAGATTAATTGTCGTGTAAATAATGGAGGCATTATTTTGCGAAATGAATTTGGTTATTTGTGTTTAATGAATAAGTGCGTTTCGTTGGACGTGTATAAATATTTAAGTTGAGGAATTAGGTTTTGCTGTAAGGCTGCGTTTACGCTTTTGGTTAATTACAGCTTGAGCCAGTAAATATTTTATTTAGTAAGGGACACAGAAGTTAAAGGTTACCTTCATGATAAAAATAATTCCCATAGAATGGTTATTTTTGTCTTATTAATTAGGTTAAAAATGTCTAGCTGGAAAAATACTAATACAAAGGAAAAATTAAATACATACATGTTAATTTACTAATCCATTGTATAACAGGGAAAATAAACAATAGTTTTAACTTATAGCTCTTAACAGAAAAAATTACTGTTGTCCTTGAAGTGTGTACTGAGGAGGAATTTCACTTTATTCACTGCCAACTTTATATTATGCCGTCCTTTTATTTTTTCGTTTATACTATATCGTTAAGTACCATATCTTTTTCTGCAACTTAGTTTATTTTTAATAAATTGGACAATCTCACACAATATCGGGCATCATTTAAGTTTGAAAATATTATTTAGGTTAAATTTAGGAATCCTTAATAAATGAAACATAGCTGAAGCAATTTTTGAAATAGTATTTAAAAGTACATTTGGAAACGCATCAGCTGAACATAAATAAAATTGT
Source organism: Cheiracanthium punctorium (assembly GCA_038373885.1). Lineage (NCBI taxonomy): Eukaryota > Metazoa > Arthropoda > Arachnida > Araneae > Cheiracanthiidae > Cheiracanthium > Cheiracanthium punctorium. The sequence goes on along the minus strand of JAWZYV010018453.1, from coordinate 476,891 downwards.
AAGGTAAATTTTAATGGTTCGTTCTCTAGCATTTACAAAACATACAAAAATGTATATAATTATGAATACTTAAATTATGTTTCAGGAAAAATGAATTATAAGTTCAAATTAATGTTGAATTTACACTTTTTGCGAGCACTTACACAACAGTACATCGAGAGTTGAAATTAATTTTAAACTTAATTTATGACTCAAATTTTTTAATTTTACAATATTTAAGTACTGAGAATGAATTTTCTTGAATTTGTTACACATAAATTAGATGTCACATTTCTTTTAAAAAAATGCTTAAATTCCGAACTATAAAACATTATCCTTAAGTACGATGTTATTTGAAATGATTGTGGGAATTTACGCCATAATTTTAGCATAACACTCATAATTTATAGAATTATAAATAAGGACAAATTCAAATTTCAGCATTTAAACAACTTCAGAACAAATACAGTCAATCCATATTCTGTATTCATTTAATTTTTAATGCTCTATTTTTTTATAAAAAACAGCTGCTGAAGTAAAAATTTGCCTCAATTGCACATTTTAGGAAGGTTTGACAGTACATTTTAATTACTGTAAATTTAATTTTGTTACAAAGAAGCAGCAAAGAACGATAAGTAGTTGCATTAAAAAAAAAAGAGAAACATATATATTCAGCAGTCAAATATTATCGTAATACTAGATTAGTAGTTAGCCAAAAATACTTCATCTCTAGGACAGAAGATAGTATAAAGCCAATGATATATTGATATAACATTCATCATTTAATGCTTTTAACGTGTCACATTTCGCATATGATTGATTACAAATCAGGATAGAAAAAGACTGCTGCTATGTTCCGTATGCAAAAAAGAAAATGTTTACGTCGTGTGCAAGGACTGTTACGGTATGATAAACTGCTCTTGAAACACGAAGTAAGTACTATTTTGTTGTGCTACGTTTTAGTATTTAAAAGAAAAATTTGTTTTCTGTTTAGAAATGCTCCAAATATGCAATGGATGTAGTGTGAATAGATATAGATATTTGCATGTTTGATGCGCGTTTTGCTTATCTCAAATTATGTGCAAATCAAATACTTATGCACAATTAAATGTCTTAAAATATTCTGATATAATTGCATAAAGAATGGATAAAATAAGTTCAATAAATACGAAATCAATGAAATTTGTAAATTAAATTACATAATCATACATAATTTCAAAAAGAAGTGGTTATTGTTATTAAAGAGTACTAACTCAATATTAGAACTATTTTCTATTAGTTTTTTTAATTTTACTTATTTGTAGTTAATCTATTAATTATAGAATTGTAATATATTTATTGCTGCAAATGTTGAGATTTTAAAACGTTTTACACAAAACTTGGACACATACTAAAATAGATTCTTGTAACAAAATATAACAGGATAAAAGTATGTATTTTTTATAAATATAGAACATATATTTATGTAGATTTTAATTATTTAAGTTTATTCTGCATGTACAGGCTTATAAATAATAAAATTTTCTAAATAAACAGTTTTAATTTTAAAGAAGCTACACCCTTGTGCAAATTAATTAAAACAATCTCGAAAAATTGAGATAACTAAGAAGGAATGCTATTTTATTTAAATTTATAAAAAATCAAAAATTTTTAGTACATTACTTGATTTCTACGACTTTTTATTAACATTTGGGCATGATTTTTTTCATGGATTCCACCAATATTTTACAATAATTTTTAATATTTGTGTGCTTGTACCATACATGAATAGCGCAGTGATTATCGTCTCCATAGTTATACAGTCCATACTTAATAGGCGTTTCTTGCATGTAGCCTAGAGATTCTTCATTGGGTTTATATCCAGAGTTCCAAGGCCATTCCCACGTCTCAATTTGGTTCTCGGGCATGAATTTCTTGACAATTTGGACGTATGGCACTGGACTAAAACCTCCTGAAAAATTCACATTCCAACAGGGTATTGTTTCTTCAAATCTGGAACAATATTTTTATCCAGAATAGCAATATATTGCTGAGAAAACATCATACCGTCAACAGGCTGCAAGGAACCAACCCCAATGTAACCGAAACAATTCCAAAACATCTTCTTTTGAGGGTGTTTAACAAATTGGTCAATTGAAAAAACACTCAAAATACTGGTGTTAAACGATAAAGTAATTAAAAAACTTTGTAAAAAACACACATAAGAAGTAAAAGGAAAGAGGATACGCGTTTCGTTCAAAAATTGTTTTGAACTTCTTCAGTCCAAGCCCTTCGACGTAAAGAACACAGGGAACTGGCTGCCAGTTCCCTGCTGCCAGTTCCCTGTGTTCTTTACGTCGAAGGGCTTGGACTGAAGAAGTTCAAAACAATTTTTGAACGAAACGCGTATCCTCTTTCCTTTTACTTCTTATGTGTGTTTTTTACAAAGTTTTTTAATTACTTTAAATTGGTCAATGTGACAATCCCGAATACTTTTGACTGGCGATCCCCGTAAGTGTTGAGTTCGCTGCCTTTGGACAAAAAAAATTATTTCATCGCTAAATAGCACTTTTTTCCAATTTTCGATGGCTCAACAGTTATATTTTAATGCCTACAAATAGCGCTTTTTCTTCATTGGTTGGGTGTCAGAGGCTGTTTCTTCAGAGGCCAATAGGTTGGGCGACCGACAGCCTCCGAACAGTACATGAACTAATATTTATTCCATGCACTTTTAAATCTCTATAAAGTACAGCACTAGTCTTCCAAGGGTATTTTTTTACATTGTGTAAGTGGGAAAGTGCCATCTCTTAGCGCTGTTTTCTTTCTTTCGGCCACATTTCCCTCTCGGCTTTGGAGAAATGGATACTGTTTTTTTTTTTTTTAATACTGCTCACAGTTGCAATAGTAACGCCAACTATCTTCAAAACCTTTCTTTGGCATATGTTCGGAGAGAGTAATAATCTTTGTATGCTTTCGCGGGGTCACGTCCATTAGGGTGTCCCAAGATGCAATGGAAAATTTTTTTTTTTCGAAATCGAATACGCATACCCTCTATTTTTTTTCTATTTCATCTCAGTAACATTAATACAAAGTATTATTGCAATACGATAACGGTAACCCGTGCCGACTTTAGATCAAAGTTGAACGTAAAATCTTGTATGGAGAATACTATGGAAAGATTGTGAAATGCATGTTTCTTTGGTACGTAAGACACCATTTTAGTCAAAGCAAATGTTTATATTATAGCAAAAGAAGCATATTATATTAAAAGAAACATTATACATACTTTCGTTTCAATGTTTGTTTTTTACAATCAGGATAAATTTTCGTGTGTTCTTGTACACAACGTAGCAAAAATTGTCTTTGTTACTCCTAAACCGTTATTAAACCATAAAAGTCCTGCATCATTTTTACCGCTCTTTCAGCTGTATCGTTTCACTGCTCTAAGCATTGATATTGCTTTTTTAGCATCTAAAAACGTAGCGTTATTATTCCATGAAGAGGGACTCTCATTGAGAAAATTGTCATCAATTTTGAGTCTAGGAAATAATGACGAACAACGATTTTATATCTTCGAATACAGACAGATATAAAATCATCGATGCTTTTTTCTGTGAAAAATAAATTTAAATAACAGGTATCAATTGTGTGATATATATAAATAACTGAATAAAAACTACACAATCAATATATCAGACTCACCATACAATGGAACACGAAGTTTGTCCTTCGATGGAATGTATTTCTTCTCATGGGCCGAGACATTTTCTCTATGTAGATTTGCCACCATTTTAAATTTTGTTTCTTCGTCCACATCATCATCAAAGAGTGTTAATATTGCTATTTTATCAGTTAAATACTATAAATGCTGGAGAAATTTTAGTAAAGCAGCTTTCGAGATATTTTCATCCACATTTTCGTAAGATTCCAAAGATTTCAAAAAGCACAAACCTTTGTAGGGTACTTTAACTGCCAAAATGCATTGAAGCCATGGTTTAACGTACATTGTTACGATAAACAAGCAGACGTCTAAAAATGCTACCCTATCCTTTGTGTTTAATTTCATCTCAGAACTAAATAACGATAGTTTTAGAGAGTAAATCGCTCGGGCCATCCATCTAGCTTGGTACATAGCACCCGGAGGTCTGACATTTTTTTTTTCTGCATCTCCAGCTAAAAATATGATAGAAAGTTCAATCAAGTCCCGATAGTCTTCTCTGGCCATATCAGTTTTAAGTAAACGGTAAAACAAGCAAATTTTCAAGTTCGGATACAGTTAGGAACGATTCCTCTGTATCTCTATAGCATTGCATTTTAGCGGTATCGATATTCTTCCAATTCTCTTTGAGCTTTTTATAGAAAAGAGATATCGGGGCTTGTTGTCACTTGTTTAATTTTCACTTCGAATATAGCCTCAGTTCGTATACATGATGACTGCAAGCGAAAAAAAGCATTTTCCTATCAAATGTTTGCTCTAGAAGCGCGCAAGCGCCATTAAAATGACCTGTATTCGAAGCTTAGTATCAAACAGAGAATTTGGACTTTTTCTTGGTCTGAGATTCCAATCTAAGACCGCCTGCCAAATAGTCTGCGCCTGTTCTTTGCCTGTAGAATTTTCGAGTTTTGGCACAGCAATGTCTGTTCTTTGAGTCTATATGAAATAACTATGGGCAAGCGTTCTTCTTTAAATTTTAAAGCACTCAAAGCAGGTAAGAGTTTGCCGTCCCAATGTAAGGTCACTACATCCAGTACTTCGTTTTGGAAATCAATTTTTTATGTTTTCTGCGCGTTCCTTCTGTTTTTCTGTTCGGATCCTTTGAATTGAAGACTTACTTATTGGAAATTCGTCAATGTTAAGTCCAAGTTCATCAATAGTAGCTTCAAGAATAAACACAGAATCTCGTATACTTAACTGATACCTGTCTAATGCAGCAACTAACTTTGGAGTAATGAAATCTTTCCTCATTACAGATTTACTTGTCCCAGGTTCTGAGCTTTCGACTGGTGTTGGGAAATCTTCTAAATCCATATTTTCATTAGAATTCGAAGAGGAATCGTCTTGCAATGATGTCGAAGATATTTGATTCGCCGATTGTCTTCTTTGACAGTTCGAAATCGTGCCCTTTCTTCTTTTTTGGCCAGTTTTTTGTCCACTCCTCCTAAATGACCGGGCCGGCCCGGCTTTCATTGGCGCTGCAAGAACATCCTATCTTCCTCTATTTTCATTAATTTAAGTGCATCAACATGTGCAATATCGAACACATTGTCTAAATTACTTAAAAATTCCTGTTGTCGCCGTTTGAATACGCCTTGTGATTTATTTGAATTTATTTGTAAGTCTCTCCAATCTTCATTCATATTTACAAGCTTCCTTACACAATTCGGCAACGATTTTGTAGGTATGCGTGCCTTTTCCCAAAAGATAGTACATTCGCGAATAGCGAGATTTGCACTTTCATTAACAGTTAAATTCACTTCTCGAATATTGTAAAACAAAATCGAGAGAACTTGCCCATTCGACGGAAGTTTTGAACCCTTTGTTTTATGCTTTATGCTCCCTAATAAAAATATATCCTTTTTTTAGAACTACGTAATTCCACTGCCATGCTCTGTTCGCTGATTAAAAACTATACAAACATTTATTAACAAAACAGATTAGAATAAGCACATTGATACGTAGACGTACGCTGTCCTGTGTAAACTAATACTGATACATTTCACGAATAGTCCGTTGTCACTATCGAAGCATTCCAAAATCTGTCTTTTTCCGATTTGTTTTATTTTTACCATTTGTAGGTGGAGAGCGCTCCGCTACAGACACGCGTCTTCAGCGTTCGCTTGTTTAAGTATGCACATGTACTGACTAACGCGTTCAGATGCAAGTCGGCACGGGTTGCCGTTGTTAAAATTACATGAAACTTTGTTTACAATTGTTTTGACATAAAAGGAAAAAAATAAGAGGGTATGCGAAAAAAAATAACGACTTTCATTTTTTTGGGACACCCTAACGTCCATGTCTGGCAGCAGTGAACTCACTCAACTGATGTGATCATAGGTGGAGCTTTCATCTACGGAAGATCCTGTGCATGCACTCAGAACCCTTCTGATTTGGGGAAATTGTTGATAGGTAAAGGATTTATTCATACCACCCATATTTCAACATACTTTAGTATGATTGTTGAAAATTAATAAGAAAGATTTTAAAATTCACGAAAAAAATAGTTTGTTTCAATTAATTTGCACAAGGGTGTAGTTACAACAATTTGCACAAGGGTGTAGGGTTACGTTAATTTGTGGAATTAACGTAATCCGTTTCCTTCTCTTTTTGAATTTGTAGGAATTAAATTGCATAGTTATTGAAAAAAGTAAGAGCAATTTTTAAGCAATTAAAATTTGTAAATTATACTAGTATGACAATTTTCAACTAGTTAATAAAACAAGCAAAACTGCAGTTAAAAAATTCACAGATAAAAATATTTGAAAGAACTTTACATTTACATTTTATATGTTTGAATGTCTGGTGATACGGTAGTCATGCCAAACAATAGAATGAATTGATACTTCATCTTGTTTTGTGCTTATTTAGGCTCTTTTTTTCTTCTTTATATAAAACCGTACAGTAGCCTGTTTTTTTTCCGCTAAACACAAAATAACTCTTCTATACTTCTGTTTTTTCATTTTTGTGCATTAATCTTTAAAAGTTCTTTTCTGCTCTTTTTTAAACAAACAATCCCTATTATGCATACCTCAATGCATTAGCCTATGATATATAATGCTATAAATGTAACTTTTAAGGTTTACTTTAGAGATAGAACGAAAACTTCCAGTTTCAATAGCTAAGAAAAATTAAATTGTTCATTATTTCTTTATTTTTCAGGTGTTTTTTTACTAATTCAAACTAAATATCATAATTAAAATTAAAATTGCTTGATAGTTGATAAAATTTCGGAATGTATGGTATTCTAACATTGATGTTTTTATAAAGAGAATATTTTAAAATGTAATCACTGTATTTCTAATAATTTCTACATTCTTTGATGCTTTTAAACAGTAGAAAAAATAGTTTACATTTTATGCCTGACGAGGTTGTTTTACGATTGATGTGCTTGCTATTTGATTAGTACATTAAATCAGTTTAAATATGTATAAGGGTTTTTATTAAATTTTGAAATATTTTAATTTGGATAGACAGAAATTTGCTAATATTTTGCTAGATATAATCTCAATAAGTGCTAATATTTTTTAAATCTTTAAGAGGGCTCTTTTAAAATGGCGAGCACTAAAATTATATTATCTACTGTTGTACACGAAATTCCTTCTTTCAATAGTCTTAGTAAAAACTTAAAAATAATACATAAAATACCAAAAGTTGATTTTATTGGAAGATATTTTCATTTAGAAAACTTATACATCCTTGAAATGTATTAAATAGATTACACCCTGAGTGCATAAATATAATACTTCTTTTAATAGTGTAATAATCTGATATTTTTAAAAAGAGAATGATTCCATACGCTAGAATTAATTTGTGTTAGATGCATTTATTTTAAAACACAAAGCTCTAGTGAGCTACAAAATATTTACGACTTAAACCATTATTTTCCAATGCGTACACCCAAAAAATCTCTGCAATACCTAAAACGTATTCTTATCTGCATTCACTCGGCATAACTTAGCTTCATAATGTCAGTACACTTCCCAATCAAAATGATTAAACGATGTCGGACCTCAAATGTCACAAGCGAGTGACAGTACACCGTGAGTGACTGATTGTAGAGGGGCACGCAATCATTTGTCAGTGTAGGGGTAAACCAACTTTTGCTTCGGCAGGAACAACGATTAGCGTTTGTCTGGACAAATTACATTTATTGTTATGCAGGGAATGTCGAAATTCCACCACTAGGAATGTCTCATGTATTCTGTTTCAGTATCATGTATAAAAATACCACGCATTTGATACAGTAGAAATGGTTTGTAAAATAGCTTAGGAGTACTTATTTGGAAGCTAATTCACTTAAAAGGTTTTAAAACTGACATCTAATTATTCATGGATTAAAATTTTGAAGTTGAATTTCTGAAAAAAGCTCTTAACATCAAATACATAAAAGTAGTCATGCCTTTCTATATTTACATGTGGCGTTATAAGACAATTTTCTAAATTTACATATATTTGAACTAAAATGTTTTATGAAATGTCCAGACATTACTGAAAATTTAATTTTGTTGAACATTCTGAGCATATTATTACTATTATTATCAAATTCATGACTGTTTCAACTACATCACTTAACAACGTCATTGAACTACTTATTATCAGAAACATAAGAAATGTTTTATAAGTTAATGTTGCTGTTAATGTAATGTCGATGCTTAAAATTTGAAATAATTAAAATTTTACAAAAATTACTCATAGAAATGTATCGATGATAAGTACGAGGTGGATTGAAGTTAAAAAACATCTGGGTTTTTTTTCTCGGGATTGGAAACAGACAGAAACATGTGCTTTGCTTTAAAATACTTGTAAACTCATTGTGAATGAGAGAAAAGAATTGCAGGATTGTTCAGTACTCAGAAGAGTAGCAGTAATGACGAAAGTGACGAATGTTTTTCATACTTAAATGGTGACAAGAAAAGCTTACGGTCATTTTCTTGCTCCATTAACATGATTTGAAACTATTACGTGATTCCAGGCAAGTGAGCCATGTGATGATGGTGTAATGGGTGTGTCGAATATGCGTATATGGATGCAACAGACCAAAAACCAAGACTTTTGGCCTCGTACCAGCCGGTCTTGACGACATGATCATATGTGTGGAAACTGAGAAAACTGTCCCAAAGTTGGATGCCAAAAATGCTCTTGAAGGACCACAAGGACAACTGAAAATTCTTATGTTCCCCACTCACCTGACATAGAAACTAGATACTTGGCTGTTTTCAACAATGATGATAGAGGAGACACTTTCTGTGGTCGCATATTCACAAGGCTGTGTTGCTAATGCATCAATGATTTTAGAGAGGAGCAACCAAACTCCTAAAGAAACGCTCGCAGCGGCTATAGAATCTTATCATTGACGTTCTGAAAAAAAAAATTACGGCTGCAGGAAAATTACATCGAGAAGGTACGCAAGTTTCACGGTTTTCATGCAATTATTTTGTGAAGGAAAAAATCGGAGGCGTTATAACTTGAATGCATCTGGTACATTTTTTATGACTGATTGTTTCTTTTTGCAAAGTTTTAATTATTTTGTAAGTACATAAATGCTAAAAACAAAGTAAGTCGAGAAATTAAAATGTCTAAAAATGAAAAAAAAATTTAAGCTTATATAAATATCGTTGACAATTTATGAAAATTTAAAAATGTACAACATCAGTAGCGAGTAAATATTTTACTTATTGATAAAAGGGAAACTGCCATGACATCATTTTTAGCTCCATATTTTATTATTTTTCTCGTGAAAGGTATAATATACGAAATTCTGTCATTAGGTTATATCTAAAAAGAAAATGACAGTTTTTCTTAAATAACAACAACATTAGTTTAAAATTTACAATAATTTTCGACTCTGAAAGACTTTTTTTCGGATATACTATTGACGTCTCAAAATTCTCATAAAAGAAAAATGTTAATGATTTTTTGGAATTAAATTTATTACTTTCATTAAAAGTGTGATGTTTGATTAAATATTGTTTTCATTGACACTCACTGGTAAATTATTTTATTGACTGAAAGACTTCCATTTATATATAGTTCTTAGTGGCACCGATTGGTAAATTCTAATATTGTTTGACAGTAGCCCATTTAAGAAGTTGTAGTAATATTAATTTTTTTTTACAAAATATTTTAACTAATTTAAATATATTTAGTTCAAGATAGTTTTAACTATAGTAGAGCCCGCTTAACACACAATATGGGTTAAAAAAATATCCTTCTTAATGTAATAAATTTTCAATTCAAAAAATCGTAGTAAATTGCCGATGTGGTCCCAGATAATGGAATATTCCTCTTATAAGATCCTTAATATTCCTCCTCCTCCTTCCTATAAAAATTTTTCGCGGGATATATGCTATCCCATTAAGCGTCTACTATACTTCCGATACTACAGGGTTTCCGTAAAGTATAGGTAATCTTTAAATATTTAATTACAAATAAACAAATATTTTCACTTACGGTTTTTATGTTTAATAGAATTTTTCTCTTTCGATGTTTTACTGCACGATTTCAATTTCCTCACCATAGGTCGCGCGCAACACATGGAGTCTATACGAGATTTCTAACCACCATCTACGAAATACTGCTGGATAAGCACTGGTTGCTGCAATTCGACTTTTCAGTTCAACAGTCTCGTGAACTGGAGATGGGTAAACAATGTTTACACGTATCCCCATTAGAAGTCCAAAGTTGCTATGTTTGGTGGTATAGGTGTCCATGGTGTTGGAACTAGTTTATCCATCTAGTTTACATTTCATATTTTCTTTTATTTTTTCTTTGTGGAACATAAAAGACCGTAAATAAAAATCTTTATTTATTTTTAAATCACTTTTGAATGTATATTCATACTTTTCAGATACCCTGCACTTCCATAACAAATTCTTATTTAATGATGTTAAGTGAATTTTATTGATTTACTGTCAAGGAGTGCGTACACTTGTATGCCACTAACATATTTTATTTTATAAAGTTGTACAAAAATTAATTGAGTACAGTAAAAACTGCTTCACATTATTTAGTTTACGCTAGACATACTTTATTTAGGTGTTTCAATAGTGAATTAGAATTTAGGAAATAGAAATTTCGGTAAAATGTCATTCGATGTTTACGACTCTACGTTATGTTTTTAAGGAAATAATTAGGTTTCAACTGCAGTGTAAGTTACAGCTTCTTTCGGACAGATATTTGTATAATAATACATGCTAGTCCATATGATCGAGAGAGAACCCCTGTGACCTTATTCACTTTCAAGTTTTACAAACGGAACATATTATTTTAAATCTAAGATTTTAGCCACTATATAATTTAAATAGTCCACAACATTTTCATTAGGATGGAAATTATTTGCAGCTTTATTGTCTATTTTAATTGTGAATAAAGAATACACAAACAAAGTTTCCTGCATAAAAAAAATAACGATTATTTCTGCATGTACCTATACTTATTACAGATAGCAGTCATTTTTAAAGATCACAGCAAATACTCCTTTGACCTAAATATGGATAAGTTGAGAATATTGATAATGATAGATGAAAATATTTTTAGCCATATAATTAAGATCAATAATTTTATAGAGAATTAACATAATACGTCAGCCACTGTGATCGTAGCGTTTTCCTTAAGCTTCATTTACATTAGCTCTCAAAGAGCAAGCTCGTATGAAATGTATAAATCACCCAATTTTCAGCATTAAATAATTATACATGTACGTATAATAAAAGGCACTTATTTTGAGGTTTAAGTTAGTATAATACCAAGAGTTAGGTCGTTTCATACCTTTTTTCCTTTCAAAACGATCGGTCTTTTTAACCGTTCATCTTAGATGCAATGTAAATACTATAATCCTAATGTTAATATTTTTCAATTCGATAAAATGAAAGAAATCTCTTGCTTTGAATCATTTCAGCGTTTTACCCGCCATATTCTTAAAAAGTTCACAATACAGTATAATCCCACAGGCACCATTTGCCTTGTGTCTTTACATAAGGCAAATAGAAGCCGAACCATTCATGTTAATGGCTGCCTATTAACACATGTAGCACCGTAGTTGCGAAGCCACAACAACTGCATTTCGGCACACACAGAGTATTCGTGTGATAATGTTCTATTATACTCCATCGCCTCTTCACTATCTGCCAATTTCGGCTTATAATACCGAGCCTTTGTCATAGAGATGAATAGTCGCGGCTAAATTAACGTATGGGATTATCTTGGCAACCAATGTACAGTAATCAAGACAGTAGAGAATATTCGAAATATAGTGAACTATATATGTAAATATATTGAATATAAAAATATATTTTGAATACGAATTATATGAGTGGAACGACAGTTAAATGCAGGGCTTCATTTATTGAAAGATATATAAAAGTAACATTTCTATGAAACATCATGCGGATGGCGATAGTAATTTTTGCCTTCAAAATCTCACAATAATAAAATCAAGTTATCATTTTTTATATGTTATCATCTTACAAGTTATCATCTAAGACTTGCTAAGAAAGTTTACAATAAACTCAAAGAAACCTCAAGTTCTAAGTATAAACAAAACTTCTGAAAAGCCCAGTTAGATCAAGGATTAAGAGCACAATATTTAAATTATAAAATTAAAAACTATATTTATGTTTCAAAAATTGAGATAATAAAATCTTGGAAAAATATTTCGTATCTTGAGAATATAATAAAAGGTAGCTTTTAGTTATACCGATATTTCTTTAAATCACGCTAGAGAGGAGTATACGCTGCCCTCCAAAATTTTTCGAAGCGCATTCTTTAAAAATGGCAGCAACACTGAAATTCGAGGTGGTATATAAATGATAGTATTGTTACTTCTTAAGAAAAATTCTGCAGAAACGATAGCTGGGAGTTTTATAAAGAAACAGGCGTTTATATTAGAGCTGAAAAAATTTCGGAAAATAAAACCTTCGTAATGTCTTGTATGATTGTTGATCAACACTTTTTATTTCTTTTTTCAATTTCGTTTAAAATATCCAGAAGAGTCTATATCTTGAAAATGTCGTCTACCCAATTCGTTATGGTGGCGGGTGGTCTGGTGAATGGAAATTTGATTTTTACAAGCTAGTGCTGTTTCTTACCTCATTATATTTGTTCGTGTTGTGTTTTCAAAACTACGCAAGGGTTATCCACCAATTATGGGGGTGCTTTAATCAGAAGACTTTTTAAGGGCATCTCATTGACCAACCAAGTGACCTGTAAATGGCCTTTACAATCTGGTCACGCGTAGTCATTACAACGTCTATGAGTCGTCACTCTGAGGTTTATATCTCCTGTTGTTGTTGTTACTAATCTCGGAATCATCTAGCAGTGCTAGACAATCCCCATGAATCCGAACAAATCTAAAAAGTCTAACCCCTCGTTTACACTCAGCCCACTTTCATGGCAGGGAGTGTGAGAAATGGCAGTAACAGGAAACACCTCTCTCGTCCTGCTGATTCAATGACCTTTCTTGCTAACCTCTCCGCCCGGCGCGATCCCCATTCGAGGGATTTTTGAAGGAGGAGGAGGGAAGTACAGTAGAAAACTACATACAGGAGAAGGCGAGTACAGCTGAATGTAAATGCTCACTAATTTTGGAGCTGACACAGAAGTATATCCTAGAAAAAAAGCTGCAACGACAGAAGTGGGCAGGGCTGAATATAAATGGGGTATAAAAACAGTTGAGGGTCCGCAGGACTTCCCCTTTGTCAAAACCCAAACAAACCAAAATGTTGGCATGTCTGCTGAACATCAGTGGCACTCAGGGTAAGTTTTTGACCTTGCGGAAGTGTGAGAGCTGTAGTATGACCATTCAAGAAGCACGAGAAAACTCCTATTGATATTTCCCACTCTCGTGAAGGTCACCTTGTGATCCCAGAATGTGGTTACAAAGCGAATACATAGAGATCCGGTAGGAAAAAAAATGTGAGCCTAGTATGAGAAATAGACATGGTGTCGCTATTTACCTTGGATATTTGAAACCTCTTGAAGGATTCCGGTTTCTACAGAGAAATGCGATCCTCGATCAACTGGTTGGTAGAAGAATGCGCTGATATTACACCATACGGCTTTGCAACAGTTCCTTTATAAAGTTAAGTGATTGCTGAAATTATTTTCGAAAACGGAAATTATAGTGGCGTACTTTATAATTCGAGGAAAAATATACTTATTATAAAATTAAGATTCAAATTAAACTTTTGGATTTCTTTTTCTAATACTAAATGTCTGAGTCTTTTTGTTATTTATTTATCATAGATAAATACTACTAATTTCTGAAACATTTAGCAGGTTCAAGATATTACATAGATGTACATTTTCAAATTCATAAATTTTAATAATTTAATGATATAAATCAAAATTTTGGAAATTTTGTCCCCTCTCCCTCCCTTCAAAATTCTTTTCTTTTCTTCGTTCCAAAATTATTTTTTAGGAGGAATCTGATTCTTCTTTTTTTCTTATTTATTCGTAAAAAAAGGGCGAATCATTCCTAGAAGATTTTTTTTTGTCAAAAATAAGTCCTATAAACTGTATGCTTTTTCAAAGTTTAATACATTTTACATACAAGTGCTCTTCCAAATTCATAAAAATTCAATAATTTATATCCGTTCAAATTAATTCAAACAAGTCTTCAATTTTTCCCTAAAACAAGATTTCATTATATTTTGTTATTATTACTGCAATTGAAAATGTAGTGAGATTTAATGTCACAAAACCGGCCACTGATGTTCCTCACTAGTCACTAGTCACAAAGAACCATTACAGTGATGTCACGCGACTTGCCAGTCACAGTGTGACTGTTTTGTGCCACTCGCTGATCACTGTGACCGTCTGAGACGCCACAGTGACTGTTTTTTGACCATCTGTGCTGTTATAGAATATTTATTCCCATCAGGAACAAGATTCTTTGCTACTCTGGTTCCAAAACGCTTACGTAGGACAGGTATCTACGCAAAACGAATGGTTGTGTGCTCCCCTGAACCGATGTCAGACAGGTTTCCGTTTATGCTACGCGATAGAACGCATTTCCTGAATCAGAAAACAATTATTGGCTTTTGTACCCTTTACGATGCGTCCAAGTTTAAAATATAGAACGATTCAGAGTGTCTGCTGATCTGGAAATACTAGATAAAACCCATCCAACATTATTGAAAGAAATAGGGTATTTACGTATTATTCCGGCGCCCATTCCCGCCAAACTGTTTCTTCGTCAAATAATTTGCTAAACTGTTGCCAATCGTATTCAAAACCATTAATAATTTCATGTGTCCGGCATTTATCTTGTCAAAAATTCGCTCGTCTTGGCGGAGTGCCGGGATAATACGTAAGTACCAGAAATAGTTACAGAATTGGTGGAATCATGGCTAGGGGGAGATTCTCAGACTGGCCTGCATGTGTTCGGTAACAACCAATGTATTTCAGTTAGAGGTGGGCACATTTTTTTTAGAATCCATTTTTGTATTGTTTCCAAGACAATCTTCTATGTTAATCTGTAATATACTGTTTTCCCGAGAAGGGAATTTTCAGTCAAGTGTGACTTTTTTTATCATGTTGAATTTTAAATGTATTTAAATTTCTATTTTGCATTCAGAAAATGACTGTTTAATTCAAATTTACTGAAAAATTTCCAGTTCCTGTGCTAATTCATTTTCGAGTCAGACTTTTAGAACTAGAATTTACTTGAATGCTGTTTGGTATAAAATAATTTATTAAACTATACAAAAGAATCAATAGCAGAAAGAGTGTTTTTTTCTTGCAAAATAAATAGCTGGTTCTTTATCCTTGTTTTAACGACTGGATTTAAACTTTCAGTTACGTTCATTACTTTGATATTGAATTGCACGTATGCATAAAACTTCAACTTATACGATTGTATAAATAGTTACATTCAATATTTAAATATCTTGCATGCCTCTGTAAATTTTAATTTCCATATGTTAAGTAAACATTCCAAAGCACTGAAGTCTTTGGTCATTCGCAAATAAAAATAATTATGAACAGCTGTTGTTGTTTATGTTTCTATATTCGTTATCTTTGACTATATTTTTATGAGACAATAAATAAAATAAAAACAAAATCTATGAAGTTTAACAAATCATATAAGTATTTTAAACTCATTCAAACTACTAAATTCCTTTTTTATGCGATGCGTGAACAAACAAACAAACAAAAAATCACAAAGAATGACAGGTAAACTTTTTCCTGGCAGTCTTACAATTTTGTTGCCATTTCTAACAATTTCAAGCACTTGTTAGGTCTTGAAATTGATAGAAATGGCAACAAAATTTTTTAATTCTAAATAATGTACAGAAAAAAATTAATTTTATTCATATCATATACATATGAAATTTTGACCATGAAAGGTTCAATATCCTTCTTGCATAATCACAGTGATTCATGACGAACGATAAAATTAAACTCCGTGACAGTATTGGCGGTCACTCAACATAAACTATAAACACCGATTAATAAGAATAGCAAATACCTTCTTTAATCCTTTTAAAATAAATTTCTGATGAACGACTATTAACATATTGTTCATGCTTTCAAAATAATTTTTTCAAATAAAAACATGGTAATCTTAGAGCACACCAGACTTATATTTTAATGATTCACAAGATGGTTGCAACATATGTACTTGCACTAAAGATATTTTCGGGCAATTTATCATTAGTATTAGCAGTTAATTTACACGAAGTTTTCCTACATTATGTCCGTTTTACTTAACGCAGCGACACATATGTCAAGACAGAACAACTGCAATTAAACCAGCCACTGCCAGCTAATGTGCTAATATTGTCGATCATCCCCGCAATCTGTCAATTTCAGTACATAATGCTGAATCATTGTTGAGAAAATGAATGCTTTGGTGGGTGTATTGCACATTCACGTTATCTGGGCAACCAATTTTCACTCTTCGTTTCAGCATGGATATCGATTTGATGCAAATAAGGTCGGTTACATTCTACATATACTGAATCACAATTATAAAATCTTGAAATTTATTAAGAGTCTGATTCCGAATCATATGCATACACATACACATATAAAATACATATGCAACGGTAAATGTGATTAATTCGGTGATTTAGCACAAACACCACTAAATTTGGTAAGTTTGATAAGCCACTGAATATTTATCAAATTAACGGACACGTTTATGTATTCTCTGTAACTTGTGACAACAATTTGTTATAAAAGTCCATAACTTTACCATCATTCGTACATTTGCGCAGCTACATGGATGCTGCCATAATAGATTGTTTAGGTATTTTCGTAGGGTACTCTCACATCATGGACGGAGCAACTAATGATTTTTTAGGATAGAAAAGGGCCGCTGGTATATGGTTGTCATGGGCGGAACCCCACATAACGGTGATTGGAACTAATGGTTTTAAGGGGAAACGCGGATTAAAAAATAACAAGAGTTTTTATTAAATTTTTAATTCAAAATAACGGTTAAGATAGTCAGAGATACTCCAAGAAATATTGCTTAAACTATGTACAACTAGATTGCTTGTGCAGAACAGGAGTTTGAAGGACCTTTTCGAGAAAAATGCGAAAAAATGCAGAAACGTCATATCCGGTATTCGAAAAAAATCCGTATTGGAATTATGAGCGTAAGCTTTTGCATGTGATTACAATGATGTAAAATGGTGTTAAAAATTGTCCACCGCGCATGCTGGAAAATGCACCAAGTAATATCAGACTTAGGAGGTTGCAGGAACGCCATATCCAGTATACGAAAAAAATCTATATTGGATACATAAGCATGAGCATAGCATATGATTATATAAAATGATGTTCAAAATGTTAACTAGTTCAAAAGACATCTTTTGAACTAGTTTTGTGCAGTGTTTATGCGGTCTTGTTGGGGCATGCTGCTTATTACATTTGCCATTACAGATCGAGAATTATGTAAAATGAAAATTTAATGTGATTTATCACAGTTACCGTCATTTTTAGAGACCAACAATTTTGCGAAGCCACCAGTTTATTGCATTTGCCGTAACATACATTTAATTCAGTAGCCTTCTAGGGGAATAAAACTTTTTTTAGGGAGAAGATCGGATTGCTGTGGGCTTTACAATTACTTTACGCTTATGTCTGTAACAAAGAACATTTTTTAAAATGGTGACTATAGCATATGAAGCCGAGTGGTGTAATGGTTAGCATACCGCAGTGCCGTCCCACAGGTCCGGGGTTTGAATCTCGGGCTGGGCGAAGTCGACTCAGCCTTTCGTCCCTTGAGTGGGTTGATAAAGTGAGGACCGAACATGCTTGTGGTCAAACGCTGGGAGCTTCTCGTCAGGCGGACCAACTGTCAGTCTCGTCAGGCATGTGTATCCGCACACCAGAGCTCATGGTCACGAAGGCGCGGTTGGGCAGCGCAGGGCTTGGCCCAGAAGAGGGGCTATTGAGCCAATGTTTCACATGACTATAGCATATATTAGAAGGCAGAATTTTAAGTGTTTTTCTGCACTAATATATTTTTGATTTCTTAGCCCTTTAAAAAATCTCTTTGAACATGGAGCATGTTTGACCACCTTCAGGCTTTTGCCTCTTAAAAGGGATTTTTATTTATTACTAGCTGAAGTACCCGTTCTTCGCACGGGAATGAATGGACTTTTTGATATTACGATTTGTGGTGATTACTATTCATTGTAATAAACAGATATAACAAAGTGGATATCGCGTTATATTGTGTACAATAATCATGCATACCGAATTGCAAGGCAATCGTTTGTACGGTGCAGAAGGCCATGCGGCGTAGCGCAATCTAGTGGCGAGTTTTAGCAAAACGGATACGGCGAAAATATTTTTCGCATTCAGATATCGATGTATACGAATTTTCATGACTATCGGCTGGACAGTCCTGAAGTTCATGTGTTGACGCGACATCTAGTGGCAATTTATAGGAAAATGGATAGCGTCAAACTCTTCCCCGTGTTCAAATATCTATGTATACCTATTTTCATAGCGATTATTTGCACAGTCAAGAAGTGATACACTGCAGGGCCATCCGGTGGTTCAATAAAGTAATGATTTGCTACAGCGCCGTCAAGTGGCGAGTTATAGCAAAATGGATAACGCCAAAATATTCTCATTGTTCAAATAGCTATGTATACTGATTTTCATAGCGACCGTGTTCAACTATCTATGTATACCAATTTTCATAACGATCATTTGCACAGTCAAGAAGTGATGCACTGCAGGGCCATCAAGTAGTTAAATAAAGTAATGATTTGCTACAGCGCCGTCAAGTGGCGAGTTATAGCAAAATGGATAACGTCAAAATATTCTCATTGTTCTAATAGCTATGTATACTGATTTTCATAGCGACCGTTTGAATGGTCAAGAATTTGGCCTGCTGCAGCGTCATCTAGTGGCGACTTAAAATAGTAATGCATTGCAGTGTCATCTAGTGGTGAGTAACATCAAAAGGAACGCAGTTAGAATATATTCTTCGTGCTCAAATGTGTAAGTATAAAAAATTTTATGCCGATCGGTTGAACGGTATAGAAGTTGATGCTTTTCAGTGCCATTTAGCGGCAAGTTATAGTAAAATGGATAGTGAAAAATATTCTCCGTGTTCTAATATTCGCGTGTACCAAATTTCATCGAAATCGGTTGGACGATATTCGCATAGCAAACGGCTAAACGGAATAGAATTTGACGTTCTGCTGCGCCACCTGGTGGCAAGTTAGAGGAAAACGGATAGCATAAAAAGCTTCCCCATGGTAAAAGACCTAGGTGAACCAAATTTCATGGTGCATCGGTGCTCAACGGTGCTGGAGTTTTTCAACCTCATACACTCATACCAACATTCATTTTTATCTATAACCAGTGTCATTATATATCCCAGTCTCAAATAAAATCCAGTTTCAAATCTAGGCCTCGCCAAAGTGCCAACATACGCCATTTTGCAAGCGTTTTTTCAGGAAATCATTCGAAGCATTGACTTAGCAGCAATCAATATGGGAAATGGTTCGGCCGCCAAAAAGTAAAGCACATATTTATTTGAAAAGGGGAATCCCTTAATACAACCGAATTTTTTTAAATTATCAACTATAACGTGTTTTATTCATCGTTACTCCGATGTACTATATGAGATTTCAATTTTCTGAAATTTGGCGGAATTCCCCAACTTAAATCAATGTACTCAATTGGCGAGAATTCTGAAGATAGATCGCTTGAAATCCCTTAATAACTGCATTATTTCTTCACGGATCATTAAAATTTAACGCTGTATTCTAATAAAACCTTTGCACTTGCTTTCAAAAATCTATTTCCTTAAGCTCTCAATAAATTGCGCCAAGCCGAAAACTGTGCAAACCGCTAGAACTCACTTTCTCAAAATCAGCATTTGAGCCATTTTATTTTTTCGCCAAACTAAAATAAATTACATATTAGCCTCGGAAATCTTCAATTCTTATTGTTTTGCGTATAAAACATTTCATTCCTGCTCCGATTTCCCATGCGCACGATATTATAATAAAAAATTAATAATCTTACAAATATAAACTAACAAAAAAAAAATCATTATTATTCTTTTATTTTTACTTTGAGAATTTAAAACATCTTATTCGGCAAAATCGCCACACATGGCAACCACGATCCTTATTTCACACTTTTTTCACTACAGGGGTTACAATTACGGAAAGCTTTTTGCGTGAATAGCATAAAAAATCTCTTAAATTCCGGGTACGGGTGGACTTTCAATGTTTTAAAGTGGACTACGATTTATTCTATATTATTTTACATATCTGTGCTAAATTTCAGGCCGATAGGTCCATTTTTGTGGATTTGTATACGAACGACATTTTATTCGGCAAAATCGCCACACATGGCAACCACGATCCTTATTTCACACTTTTTTCACTACAGGGGTTACAATTACGGAAAGATTTTTGCGTGAAGAGCATAAAAAATCTCTTAAATTCCGGGAACGGGTGGACTTTCAAAGTTTTAAAGTGGACTATGAGTTATTCTATATTATTTCACATATCTGTACTAAAATTCAGGCCGATAGGTCCATTTTTGTGGATTTGTATACGAATCAAATCCACAAACAAACAAACAAACAAACAAACAAACAGAATTTCATTTTTATTTATAAGATTTAAAAAAGAAAAAGAAAACAAGAAACAGTTAAAACACAAAAAAATAATCTTCACCCTTCAAAACGTCCCTGAAACCTCTCCCATTTAAAACTTTCATTGACACCCTCTGAAATCTCGGCTTAGACGATTAAATAACCCAGATAATAAAAAACGATTTCTCTTCAATATCCAAAACTCCAGAGTCAGACTGACAACCGCGGGATAAGCCAAAACGCTGAGACTTTCCACTTCATCCAAAACAGTTTTTACAATCGTAAAAAGGTGGCATGACCCAGCTGACTGTGCCCCAGAGATGTTTAAACTTTTTATTTAAAAAGTAAGCAGAAATAGAAGAAGAAATTTGTTAAAAGTGCGAAAAGATATTTTCGATCCTCAATACGTTCCTGGAATAATATAGACCCATTGAAAACTTAATTGACTCCTTTTGGAATCTCGACTTTAGAAGTTCAAGTAATTTAGCTCATGCACCCACTATTAGAAAAAAAGGTTTTTCTTCAAGATCATGTACACAGGGCCCTTGGTAAAGGGGGAGGTGGGGTAGGGGGCGTCTGTCCTCTAATACTCACAAAATTCTGTTAAACTTGGCAAAATTAGACTCCTAATTGGCAAACTTGGTAAAAAAAATAAATAAATAAAATAACGAAAACCATAATTCATTTCTGATGCGTTTGACAAAATTACACAAACCCAGTTGGCAAAATTAAAAGTTGGTAATATAGTTGATAAAAAAATTAATAAGTTGATAAAAACCGATATTTGACTTGGCAGTTTATCTCCCCTCCTTAAATAAAACCTTAGCAATGGTTTTGTATGTACCCCTTTATATACCCTTATATTATTCAATATACCCCTACCATACTGTCTGACTCGCGACTCCTGAACATGGGCGTCGGCACAAAATTTTCCGATGCAGGGGTGGGGGGAGGACAAAAATTGTTTCAACATATGGTTATCGTATTGGAAAAAAACTAAAAAGCAAAGAAAAAACGGCATATAATAATCTAGGGGGGGAGGCAAATGATCCCCTTGGCCTATGCTTCCGAAGCCCTTGCTCCTGGACAGCTTCTATGTCCGTGTGTGTGCTACATACAAAACATAAGTAAGGGTGGCTCTCACGCAACACTTATCTTACACCCTCCTCTCAGTCCGAAAAGCCGTTGATTCGGATCAGAAATCTTTCGATGCAGGGTGGGGGTTATTTGAACCGTTAGATCTTATACCTTATTTATAGTAGTTATTTGAACCGTTAGTACCGTATTTAAATATATTGACACCAATATGTTATAATTTGTAACGAAATGTTCCAATATTATTGCATATAGTTATGTAGCTATAACGGTATGAAAATATCGTTCTGTTCCTTTAACGTTATGGTCTCATACCGTATTTAAAACGTTATTCAGCGAAATTCTATATTCTATAACTAATTGATACTGTATCGTTATTAAATAGTTAGGTGAGTTTAACGTTATAAACTAAGCGTTAGCATGAGTAACCGAATGCATTCTGTTACTTTTTGTTCAGTTTCTGAGTATAAAACAAAACGGAATAACGTTATAATAAGTATACCATTGAATAACGTTATTCTAAATAACGTTATTGCAATAACGTATTCATTTGCGTTCTGTAGATTTGTTACGGTACGATAATAAAATACAAATTGTAACGTAACTAATACATAACGAAAATCAAGCAGTTATTTGTACATATAAAAATTGTATAACGAATTATTTTGTTACAAGGCCGAATAACGTTACAATTTTGTTACGTTAAGTTACGGATCCCTGGAAAAAACACTTTTTTGTAATCCTTTCTGTGGCAACAACCGAACATAAGTTCTCGTGCCGCGATCGCAATGTAATGAATGGCGTAATATCGTGTTGATGCTATTAAATTCTAAACATTAGGCTGCATTAAAATTCGTAAAAAATCATCTAATTTACATAATTTTTTCGTTTTTATTTTAAAAGAGGGAGAAAAGAATGTTTCACGATTTGTCAAAATATCAAAAAGTTATGACGGATAGAATTCAAGATGGCGACAATTTTAAAATTATTTTACGAAAAATTCGCCGAAGTCGATGCTTAGTAAAAAAATTCCTAAAAATCGGTAAATTATGTTACGTATTCAGAACAAACTGTTTTTAAAAGAAAAATTTCTCCTCTATCCGATGATACAAATGCCGTTTTGCTGCGAGCGTAATTTCCGCCGTTATTACGAATTAGGTGAGAAAAAATGCCAAAAATCGCATAAAACATAAAATTAAAAAAATTCTAGGTCGAATTTTGAAAAAATCGCTTCGAGGTGCACAACTTCATGTTTAGATCTTCCCGAGTGCCAAATTTGGTGTTTCTAGGTGTAGCCGTTTTTCCTTAACGCCGCCGACACACAGACCCACAGACCCACACACAGATCCACACACAGACATCTTCTTTTATAATCTTCTTTTATAATAAGTAGAGAAGAGAATTTATGCTTTTCGTTTCTTCATTTGTAAATTGTTGAGACTCCAAGATCTGAGATTTTAAACATGCAGTTTAGTTGGAATATAAGGTTTATGGGCAAGAAAAATTTGCTTCCTAAATGTTTTTTCTCTTTCTTATCCAAGTATTATTATCTGAAATAAAAGTCTTTAAAAAATACCAATTTTAATATTGGTATCTACTCTACATTATTACAAAATATTACATGATATACTGGTACTCATATTGAACTTTTTAAAATTATAATATTTTTATATAAATTGATAAAAGTGTACTACTTTTTTCATTGTCTTTTCGAGCTCTAGTGTACTGATCCTGTACAATTACTACCGATTACCGTACTTAGTAACGATTTGTAGAAAAACTCAATATTTACAGTAAAAGTATGAGTTGTTTCTGTTTAGGGGAGAGGGGAGGTGGAGTGCTTCATTAATTTGAGATATTAAAAATTTTAGCATTCACTTACATGCATTAAGGGTAAAAACTGAGGTTTACAATTTCTATGACCTGTCTATTAAAATAGCAGAGTTTTCAGTGGAAGGGATGGTATTCATAATTTATAATAAAAAATAACTATTTTTTCCGCGCTTATGTTATATTTTCGTGTTGATGTTTTTCTCTATTTCTATACATTGAATCCACAGTAATTTAAAATAAAGTCAATTTACAAATCTAAGGCATTAATTTTACATTTCTTTAATCAGCAAATAAAACATATTTATTTGAAAAATTGAAAGATATTATTTACTATTTTTTGCAGGAGTATAAAAACTGATGCACTTTTTATTTACCATTATTTTGGTTAAAAAAATAAAAAATTAAAAATTTAATAAAATTCTTATAAGAAAATACATTATATACTGGCACTCATATTGAACTTTTTTTTATTGTAATATTTTTATATAAATTGATTTCTAAGATCGATGTTTTCATTATTTTTTTTTGTTTTAGTATAAAAAACCTACAACTTTTCTATTAATAATTTCGGAAAATTATTTTTTAAAATAAATTTTTAAGAAAAGTTTCTCATGTAAGTTTCTGAACAGGTTATTCCAACATCATGTCCAAACCTAAAAAAACCTTAGCATATATACATGTGAAAAAGATTAAACCCTCTAAAAGGCACTTTGAACAATAACATGAATATATACGGTATGACAGTGCAATACTTTGAATGATCCTGCTAACATATTATCCGTGCTATATACATTTTTGAAAGGGTACGAGGTATGGTATTTAGATATAACATATATAAATATCTTATCATTTGATAAATATTCATCCAGTTACAACAACGACAGCTAAGACTGACAGAAAAACCAAAATCATTAAGCATTTTCCACTTTGGCTAAGAGTTGAAAGCATTTGGGGGATGGCTTTCTCAGCATATTACAAGCCGATAATGCTTTCGTTCGCATGTTGTACATCAAATGCTAACATATCGGAGTATCAATTAGAGATGAGACGGGCTCAGCCCGAGCCCGGTTCAGGCCCGGGCTCGAGCTCTGTAATTTACAATTGCGTTCGGGCTCGGGCTCGTGAAAAATTTCTCCTTTATTGAACATACTCCTTGAAACAGAATTTAATAAGTGATTCATGAGGAAAATAAAAGTACTTATAAAAAAAATAGTGGCGCGGGCGCCTAGAGATGCATGAAGCTCTTTGGGTATTCAGAACGGCGGCTTATATTACTTAGCTTGTCCTGAAAACGGACATTATTTGATAAACATGGATATAAAGACTTACAAAGTGCATTGAGAGTTTGCAACTATATTTGTCTTAAATTTGCACAAACGGCAAAATTTATTGTATTCTATCAATTAAGTAATTGATTATTATTTTTTTTAATCTTAAGCTGAAATTTCGGGATCGGGCTACGACTTAAATAATATTAATCGGACTCGGGCGGGCTCGGATTAATAGTCCTCGGGCTCGGGCTTCAAAAAATGAGCCCGAACTCATCTCTTGTATCAATGCCTTTTTTATACACGTGTCATAAATAAAACGAGCAAATGTAACAAGTTACTGAAAGAAAAATACTCAATCCTGTTGTGCACGATCTACTCTATCGAATATTGGGAAAGATTTAAGGAGATGAAATTGGTGGCAAACACGGGAAGGGGGAAATGAGACGATTTTTAGAGTTCTAAGCTATGTAAAGTCTACTGTCAGTAATGTACAGCCTCATTTTACACATCTGTGCACACTTTCAAACCGACAGGCAAAGTGTTGTGGAATTATATATGTTACGTAGATCACATGTTTAATATTCACTATAATTTCTTTCGCAGATTTTTAAATTCAAGCTGTTTGAAATATTCGTATTTCTCTTTCCCACATGCATTATTAGCCTTTTATTCTGAAATTATTTGGATGATAAGCCGCGACACCTATTTTAAATGTAAATCTCTCATTTCTTCTAAAGCAAACCTTTTGGCATTAAATATTTCTTTCACTTTCATTTGGTGTTTCTGGTTTTCTAAAATTTAATATGTTTTATTTATTCTTAACGTCTTAGGTGCTGTACACAATGCAAAATGTTCTTGGATTTATATTTGGCAGGCGTTCCGTTCGCCTATCTATGTTTTCACTAACTTTGCTCTATGAGCTTTCGAGTTTTTTCAGAGCGCTTCATCTTTACTCCACGTTGCTGAGGATAAGTATTTTAAACGCTACCACTAAACTATACATAGGGGGCTGGCTACCACTAGACCCCTATCATTGTTGCTTCTTTTAAATAGCTTCTTTAAAATAAAGAGTTTTTATTTACTTTATGTCTATGCCTTTTTAACGTAGGATTTCGTTCCTTAATTACAGCCCTATGTAAAGAAAACAAATTTTTTCAACATCGTTATAAGTTTCAAGATTGCTCCGTTTGAAAAATAACTTGTTCAATAACTAGATGAACTGACTCAACTACCGGTGTTTCTTTTACAGCAGTCAAAAATGTGACGTCATAAATGAAAAAAATTGTGCTAGATTCATAAACTCTGTCCAAAAATTTGTCATTCTTGAAATTTGTGCGATTTTAAATTGCTGTTAGGAATGATGCATTTTGGTATTTTTCATCAGATAGGACCATGAAGGATTGAAATATTTTAATTGGTACAGCTTGTATATTTGCCAAAATAGGGAGATGAAATATTTTTCTAAATACGCATATCTGACAAGGATTAATCATGACAATACAGAGAACTTTTTTAATGACAATACAATGCGCACGCGTAACTCGCCAAAGCATCACCAGACAATGAAATATTGCAATTGATGTCAAATATTTAAGCTATTCTTTTAAAATGAGCATTTAAGGACGAGAAACGAAGATTATTAGTTTAAGATAAGCATTTGGCAGTATCTGTAGATTTGTTACGATACCATGGAATAAAGCAAAACATAACGTGCTAATAAATTGTCTTATTTATCATTTTTCAACAGCACCTTAAAACTAACTAAACGTGCAGTAATACTACGTTACGTTAATATATTCCGCCGTTGTTTCAAAGAAAAGGCACCTGAACATTTATTTTTACATCTAGGTTGAATAACGAATATGAGTTACGTATACAACCGCCACCGCTTATTATTAAAGCATATTTTATAAAATAGTTTGAATAATTTCTTATGTATAGTATGCCCTAAAAAGAAATGAACGCACATATACAGTTGTACAGTTATATAATAGATTCGCAAAATAATTTTCTTACGCCGTTAATATGATTTATGAAGAACCACTTCTGCTTCTTGTATAACAGCAAAATAAGAATTTCAATTCAGAATTATTCGCTTCACAATGTTAATTCAAAATAATGGGAAATATATATATTCCCTTAGAAAGCCCACTGTGCAATTAATTCATCAACTGTTCCTTGTATGTAATAAGTAAATCCCGTCTCTGATGATTGCTGTGTTAGTGTTAATAAATTGCAATGTCTATAGTTCGAATAGATTGTAATTTGGTAAGAACGACATTGTTCTGCCATGCTATTCAAACGACTCCCTTTCCCTGTTTCAATCAAGCAGTCGCACTGAAGATACACATTATTAATAGTTACAGTACATAGATTTCTATAGCATTGTTGCAGTAGGATAACTAGAAAGGAGAAGAGCAAATAATATAAGACTTCGGACATGCAAATGTTCGTCATTTCTCACGAGGAGTAGTGGTTATTTATTTGCAAATGGAAATTTCAATGGGTCTTCTATAAATTCTGAACTTGCAGGGAATGAGATGATAATAGATTTAAAATCTTGTACATTAAAAGTACTGAGATAATAAGTATTATTAAATAATATAACAAAGAATGCTTTGAAATCCATTCTAAACTTCTGAACTTACTGGGAATGTGATGGTAATACATTTAAATCTCGTATGGTAAAGGTACATCAAGAGAATAAAATTTACTAATAATAATGCAACAAAGAAGTTTTAGTTAATTTTTTTTCCTTGAAATGCATTCAGTAACACGCATAACTAAAGGTTATAAAGGAAAAGACAGGTTTTAAATTACACTTTCTGTTTATTTACTACTCTATAAGAGATTATATTATGATACCACACTAAACCATATGAAAGTGCGGGTTCAAACGCTAGCTGAATGAAACCAAACTGGAAGAATTAGAAGATTTAAGCTTTTGGTTGTGTTAGACCACGTGATCTCAACATTGCAAAAATTTGCAGTGTAGATTACCAGGAAGACTATTCTCATTAACCCTTTAACGCGCAGTGTTCCCGCTCTGGCGCTCTGGCTCCGAACTCTGACGTTTTGACTGTTGACAGTCACGAAGAATAGATTTAATTTCTATAAAAATAGTTGCGGGTGACACAGCTCCACGAGAAACCTTTACTGGCCTTAGCTGGCTGTGCGTCTCTAGATCTGTGGCACGCGATGAACGTTTCGATCGTCCGCCATCTTGGTGGTAGTTAGGTCGAGCGATGGCAATAGCTGCCCTTTCTTTCGCATTGGGAAAAGTTTGCGCCTCAAAAGGTTAAATCAGAGTCTGGTCTGGGTTCCCCCAAACGCACTCACAAAGATATCCCTAAATTTTAAGAAATGTATAGGGATTGGATATAATTGTGTTTAATATTTTGAGTTCTTTCAAATTCAAATGACACAGGTTTTACTGTTGCTCAAACATTACACTTCGTTTAATATGCCATCAAGCCTAAGTTTGCCACTAAAGAAGCTACGCGAATTTTCAATAAAAGATTTCCATGCAGAATAATTTTCTGTAGCTTTATCAAATAGTCCGACACTTGGGATCGCATTTACTTTCCGAACATTTACCATGTAAGGAAGTATTGTAATCATGAAAAAAATTCGACTTTGGGATATTGATATATTTACACGTTTTGATGTCTTCTGAATCCATTTATGCGACTTGTATGTATGCATGCTTGCATGTATGTGTGTGTGTGTGTGTGTGTGTGTGTGAGAGAGAGAGAGAGAGAGAGAGAGAGAGAGAGAGAGTCAACACGGTATGTAATAAACAGTAAAGTTCTATTGAACTAAAATTTGGTATATATATTATAGACCCTTCTCGAGACGACCGGTATTGATTTTGGTGTGTACAGGACTTATAGATCTTTTTACAAGACTGCAAAAAAAATTCTTTCACATTAGTATCTATGAGCGGAAATTATTGAAAGTGCGTCAGCGTCTAAAATGTGATTGAAAAAATTTTTAATTTTATGATTTGAATCGACATTCTCAGGACTAAAAGGAGGAACATTTTCACAAAGTGCATTGAAAATGTTGTGTTATACCACAAAAAGAAGATTATTTAGTCTAGTCTCTTCCCCAAATATTTATAGATAATATAAATCATGTAATATTTTTTTTTTTTTTTTGTAAATTGTAACAAAATTGTAAAAGAATTTCATTCTTCTAATTTGGTGTATAAGTTGCAGTACAACAAATTATTGATATATGTATTGCTGTGCAGTATTATTCTATATTGTTTGGTATAAAGTATGTAATGGTTTTGTACATTGTACTTTTTTCGAATTTGCTGTAAAATTAATGGGTTGTTAAAATAATTAATTTTAACTAGGTCTCCTAACAAATACGCAATTTAAAATACAGAGAGCATTACGTCCGACACATTTAAAAAATATTAAAAGCTGACATCTCTTAGATAGTTCTTAGCTGAAGTTAATTTATAATAAGGTTTACTTGTAGGAAAACATATTAAAATATTCTTTAGAATGTAAATCGGCGATAAAAATAGATCAAAGACTACAGCTTTACATTATCCGAAGTGGAATACTCTAATGTTGTTACTTAAAAAAGCTATGGACAGTATGGTATTAGTATCTTTATAGTTAGAATGAATTATATAAAAATACAAAACTAAAAAGGTGAAGTAAAACACATAAAAAATATAAGCAAAGTATGCCGAACTAAGAATCATGGCAATATATGCAAATTTTTGTATCTAATGTCACAACTCATGTTTTAAAAGAGAATCTATACCTGAAGGAACTATAAAAAGCCTCTAAATATCGTTGCAAAAATAGTAAATATAATCTTTAAAACGAATGAACTGCTAATGAAAAAAAGGAGAAAGGAAGCATAAAAATGTATTCAGATATTTGCATGAAATTAATTTGGCAGTTCAAAATAGTAAAAAAAAAATCCACTAAAATATATTTATTTTATTACAATAGGAAAAGTTTGTTTTACTAACGAAAAAGAGGAGAAAAATTACTCAAATGCTGGTATTAAAAAAAAAAAAAAACTTTTCTATTAAGAAATTTTTGTTAATAGGCTCATAGTTCCTGCGGAATTCTCTTTTAAGGGAACGCTTAAAAGTAGAAAGTAGAATAAATATTACAAAAATATATCGAATCGTTTTAAAATATATTTTTAATACCAGATTTTCAAGTAAACATTTCATCACTTTACTCAAACAAATTTCAGTGCGTTATAGTAAGTACATCAGGATAAGGATACTATACATAATTTTAATTCCACTGTTAAATAAATTTAAAAAAAATGAAAAGTATTCGGCATCGAGGATATTCCGTTTAAATTATTCGCATACAAGTACCCACACAGGTTTTGCATAGATTATTACGTACTAGAACTTATAAATACTATAAGAAACATTTTTAAAAAATGAGAAATTCAGAAAAATGTGTGAAAGAAATCTGCAAATGAAACTCCATGTTTTGAGAAAAGCTCTTGAAAAACTGGTAATTCAACAAAAATGCTAAAAAAATTACTGCATTAATAAAATAAAGTTCGTATCTTTAAATCTGAGTACATTTTTGTTTTATAAAATCGTTGCACGAATGTGTAAAACACCATGAATTTATGTTAAAATTTAAAGAAGCAGTAATTAAATATCAGAGAAGATAAAACAATGTCAAATTACATTGTTTTTCTCTTTTACTTCTGAAGCAAATGTTGCATATTGCTGCTCAGTAAATAATTAAATATTTATGTAAAGCTTAAAGGCAGACAATTTCCGAGCAATAATATTAATTATGAATAAACTTTTCTACAATTTGAATTTCCCTTCTGTAGTACAGAAAACAGTTTCTTTATTTTTAAAATATTGATCCACCCTCATAAAATCAGTCGACTAAAATAAGTCTTCAACGGCCATAAATCTTTTACAACGGAAGAACTTGTTTGCTCAACAAATAAGCTGAAAATTGGAATTTAAAACCGCGTTTTTGGTTTTGCTTGACATCAAACAAGCCCGTATATTTATACATGACCCAAGATTTTTTCATTCTGCCTGGAATATAAAAGATTGCATTCTGTTTGTATTAATTTATTGATATTATTTACGTTATCTGGGTAAATAGTGCATTTTAAATGAGACAATGTTAGCTTTATCTTTTGAATTTTATGTATTGTTAACACTAAAAGAAAATGCAAATATGGATGCATATATATAAATACATATTTTAATATAAACATGTTAAATTTATCGGCATATTTTTTCCTGTTATAAGATACTGGAAGCAATTTTATAAAAGTTCATGAAGAAATT
Organism: Cheiracanthium punctorium; assembly: GCA_038373885.1. Classification (NCBI taxonomy): domain Eukaryota; kingdom Metazoa; phylum Arthropoda; class Arachnida; order Araneae; family Cheiracanthiidae; genus Cheiracanthium; species Cheiracanthium punctorium. Next base: position 445,620 of record JAWZYV010018453.1, on the reverse strand, counting down.
TGCCATTTATCTATCTGATATAAAAATACGTAATGTCTAACAACATTTATTATTACTAGTTGTCTGCCAGTGGTCGAAATTCGACTATAAAGCATTATTTTTTTAAATTTGAGCGTGAATAATGTTCTTCGTACAAAGAGTATGTTTCAATATTCCATATATACGGTGGAGCCTGCTAAAGTGACCACCTTGGCTAAGAGACCATCTGTCTATAGTGACCACTTTTGTACAGTTTCACTTTACAACCCCCACTCTTTTCAGCGAAGACGGTGTTTTTAAAAAAGGTTTGGATGGTTTTTGTAAAAACTCTATAGATTTTGATAAATGTAAAGTCAGCTCTAGCGAGTGGGTCATAGGGTCATCTCCTTCAACCGACCTTGGTTTTCACAAGTTCCCGTACAATTTCACACATTCAGTCTCTGTTTTGAACCATTTAGGCTAATCTAAAAAGTCTAGTGGCCCACTCCGAAAATTTAGCCTGGAGCCGTCCGCGACTAAAGGCCCATTATGTTCAGAGTTATTTTAAATCGTCGAATGATTGAACTCTATTTGGTGACTCGTACCACAGACCCTGTATAAAAACTTGCTGCCTCAATAAATTGGTACTTTTCTCGAATGATTGTCCTTGTGATTTATTTACTGTTTTTGGAAATTGAGTTTTTGAAAGGCTATGGTAAAACAGTATCAAAATTTCTGCTTTCAAAATTTCTATAAGTGGAATTAAAATTCTTTTATTGCCTGCGGTTGTAGTTCAAATTTCCCAATCAATAGCATTACGATATATAAACTTGATGCGCATTCTTGTTTCATTGACTCATGCTTCCTTTGTACCATTTAAGTTTCTGATTTGATTAGTATAACGGTGCTATTAACTTATGTGGTGGCAAAATATATTATTTTTCGGTTAGCCAATTGAAAATCTCGCCAAACTTTTTTTTTTTTTTTCTGGGAAACGTTTAAAGACTACTTCTGAAATACTGCCGTTCCTTAAATCAAAGCCGGAAATTTTAATCCTTATACAAAATAGTATTTGTATACAGAATTCAATAAATACAAAAATATCAATATACTAAAAATCAGTTTGTATATGCTTATTGGTTACATAATGTGGAATTGGGGAAAACATGTGGATTTAAATTAAAATACGACATTGAATTAAACTTACAAAATATCTAAAGGGATAAACAACTACGTACTGGAAATCGCTTTAGGTTTGTAAGCATTTGGCGCAGATCACAGTTATTTCGGCAATTTTTCACTTGCTTCCGGCTAAACGAAAATAAAACATACAAAAAAAAAACCATGCACAGTAAATGAGTTCAAAAACTCTACTGGATAGTTATTGATTTCATTGTTATCACAGCAAATTATTTCATCGTGGCTATGGTGATATGTCCTCTATTCATCAGATATTCGATTAAGTCAGCATTAATAAAGCTCAATCATCCTTTTTGGTTCCATCATATCTGATTTCAATATGTTATCTGTCTGAGAGTATGTTTTCGGAAATATTTCCATACACTTCATTAATAATATTATTTTCATTCCCTCATATCTTCATATTAATATTTCTTTAATAATATTTTCTGAGAAAATTTGCTTTAGCATACTGCGTGGCGGAAGACAGTGAAGAAGTTGTCGGTTTGGCACGTTTCCGTCGAGCGCCTCTTGATTTGCAATCTGCCCTGTTCAGTTCGTTTTTTCACAGCTTTAAAACATGGAATTTACAACACTTGGCGCACTTATAAAAAAATCGTCAAGCACAGGGCTAAGCATATTTTAGTTATTGACGTTTCATCAAACTGGAGAATTATTTCACTTTTGCAAATTTTGTTGTAATACTATAACCCTATAGTACTGCTGAAACTTGGTGATGTTATTTCAAAATTGACACAACAATGGAACCATCGCACGACATGGGGAGAAATACTGCATGCCAAATTATTTATCTAATTTTTTACGATGCATTAGAATATTACGCAAAAATTTTAACATTCGCACAACCACCTCCATACGCACTTTAATTGTGCCGAATTTTGCGCTCATACGTTCGCACAATGTGCTGCAAAAGGGACAAAAAGGTTTTCCTTAGCGTTTATATACATAGATTTTTTCACTGAAATGTGCGAATAAAACACTTCCTCCTACTTCTTTTTCAATCAATCCACAATCCACAGGATGTCCCAAAAAGTGGTAACGGGCTTTAATACTTTATCTATTAGAGATAAGTGGGTCATTCAATTGAAAAGATAAAGCCATGTCAATAAAGTCAATTGAAAAAATGTTCAAAATAAGATCGGAAATAAGACTCCGTTAAGAAAAATTCCTCTTATTAATTTTAAAAAAATTACGTTTTTTTCTAATTTGTATGCGACCCCCATGCCAAAACATTTCCACTTTAGTAAAGTGTGCCCTATACATTAATGAGGTGATGTACCAAATATGAGCTTTTCATCATCCAACGTCGCAGATTTATCTTTAAAGAAAGATGATCGGGGACTATACATGTTTTCGAATGTAAACGTTTATTGCAAGAGCGGAAAAAAAAGTATTTTCTTTCGACATTTCGGTGCGACCGCTGAAATGCGATCATACAAACAGGATTTTTTTCCCTTCGAGTTGGAAAAAAGTATCATAATTTATGCGCCGTCCCTATTTTTCTTCCTTATTAAGTTGGAAGGTGTATCATTATTCGTGAGTGTGCCGTATTTTTCTTCCTTGTTCCTTAAAACCCATCTTTGGAATCGAAATCTATCTTAAAATCGCCCACTAAAACTATTTTACAATCTTTACTAAGTATATTCCAACTATACTTCACCATTTTAAATATTGTTTCGAATGTGCATCATAATCCATGAGTGTGCCGTGCTTGTCTTTCTTCGGTTGATTACTACTTTAACGCCCCGACTCTCGCCAAGGTGGCGAGAATTAATTCGGGACAAAATTCTGGGATTGAGTGAAATAGCACTCTGTAGTGCTAAAAAGAAAATCTGAAACACTTTGACATTTTAAATACGCACTCAAGTTCCGTATGATAAAAACCGTCATTTAATCCATGCTTTGGCCCTATTTGTCCTCCTTTCTTCATTACGTTGAAAAGTATATCGTAATCCACGACTGCACCGTATTTGCCTCCTTACTCAAGTAAAACTCTTCTTTGGAAGTGAAACCTATATTAAAATCGCTTGCAAAACTCTTTTACAATCTTCGCCAGGCATGCTCTAACTACATCACCTTTATAAATACCGTTTTGAAACTGCATCATAATCCATGAGTAAGTCGTATTTGTTATTCATGTTGTATAAAACATTTCTTCAAAACTGAAATCTATAACAGCTAATCGTGTTAAATTTTGATATAATACAGAGATTGATATGTACAGCTGCGAAAAAAAAACCGCCCATTTGTACTTTTTTCGGACGTCGTTTGTAGTACTGCAAAGTTACATATAGCAATCGTTTACGATTGACGTACACTTTAATTTGCTGTCCATAAAAATTGCATAAGGGACCATCTACATATTAAAATTCTCACCAACTTTTCTTTACCAATAGCAAGCCCTAGATTTCACTTCATATTTCAAAAATTTAGATCATTTCAACCCCGGATGCCAATTTTCAATAAATTTGAACTGAAAATGGGTGAGTTATGAGCTTCCAAAATCCCCCTCCCCACATCTTAAAATATTTTTTCACACTTTAATTCATATCTCATATAATATTGATAATAAGAAGCTGATTTTTATTCGTACTACTAGAACTAAACGACCCCAACATAATTTACTATTATTATAATTTTAAATAAAATATTAATATGAATTATGAATTATTAAATTAATATTCAAAAATTATGAATAGCGACCTAGCCAAATTTCAATGGAAATAGATGCAGAAAGTAATATTACATGGCTGTGCAAAATTTAAGATTTTTACGTTTAGTAGTTAAATTTATATTAAACGAAATGTGTTATTTCATGAGTTAAGGGACCATATATAAATTTATTAAGTGAAAAATTTTTGAAAATTGCGTAAATTAGATTTCTTTTGCACAAAAATAGTAAAAGTTAGGGGTATTAAAAAAATAGCAAATTTTGAAGCAAATAAACTGGAGGTTTGCACAGTTTGATGGTGATCATATAAAGCGTCTATTGATTCGCCCTCTACTATTTCCCCCCAAATGAAATATTTTCCATGTTAGATGCTGTAGATTTATGTCTTCCAATACAACGTCCTATTTCTGAAGAGTCAATATCCTCAACATTAGATGCATAAATTTGACCTTTTTTAATATTGGAAACATCATTTCTTTTGACTTCCCCATACTTTATCAAACATTCAATAAACATTAAAAATCAGGTTTTTTTGTCTAAGCTTTCAATAATGTTTATTTATTTTAACTATCGCGAGCGAAATTAATGAAAAGCAAAAAGTTCGGAACCTACAAACAGCGTTTTTCAATTTGCAGAAAGTCCCTTAAAATCGCGCAAAAAATAATTCGCAACATCTCCGGAAATTATCGTAGAAAATTGGTGAAAATTAATATTTATGGTCATTGAAGGTTTTCTTTCGTTTAATAAAGTCAAAATACAGTGTTGGCATTGAGAAAAACAAAGTTAATGCAGAATTAAATATGAATACGGCCCCTTACGTAAATTAAATTAATAGTAAATTAAAGTATGCGCTATTTGCAAACCAATGGTATGCATAACTTTGCTATACGACGAACGACAGCGAAATAAAGAGCAAGTGTACTTTTTTATCCCAAGCTGTACATTTTATGTTATTTTACAAAGTTTTATTTATTTCGCACATATTTCACTTTAGCAGTACATAGTACAGTTCCCTATGGCTGAGATGTCACTGAAAAATCCTCTCTCTTCGGTTCTTGCTTGTTTATTATCTAGGGACATGCGCATTTAATAGCTATTAAAAATCACAGGTCTCAAAGTCCCTGAAAATTCTTCAGTGCTGTGGCGACTATGAGACAGGACAGCGAAGGGAGGTATATCAATTGACTTTTTATTAAATTTGGATATCGGGAGAAGTCATTTGTTGTGAAATGAAAGCTTTTACGCCCCTATACAATTTTAAGGGTTCTAATAGAAAGTTTGAATTTCGAGATGATATTTAGTTTTATATGTTACATGCATATCTGTCGTATTTAGTTTAAAATTTGGGCATTTATCTTTATTTGGTGAAGGTAGTATTCAATACTTAGCACTTGTTAAACAGCTCCTGCATCTATACTAATATACTAACAAATTATAGTAATAATATACAACTTAATGTAATAAAATAGTTTTCAAATGTTTTAATAGCTTAAAAGAAGTAATTTTTCAGAAAACGTAAGAATCTACATTCTTTAGTAAATTCAGGCCAGAACTCACCAATACAAGTATAGAAATGTTAGAAGTATAATTGATAAGATTTCTGATCTGAGTTTTAAAATTAAATATAAAATTCAGATGAGAAAATAAGTATCTTCACATATCTTAGTACATTAGTATTTAATTATATTTTAAGGGGAAAATATCATTTTATTATCTTCATACTTACATTTTTTATGATTTATTTCTTTTATTTGAAAAAAAAGAACTAAGAAAGCAAAAATCTTTTCTTTTCATATCATATTAAAATGTAATAAGTTAGAACTTAAGCAAACATAATAAGCTTAAAATTATTTTAGAAATGTGCATATTTAAAAATGTATGTTTTTTTAAAATAAGCCAGCGATGAATTAATTATTTTGATTTTTAAACATTTAATCATACATACTTAAAAATTTACTTGTTCGTTTTAACTCATTATTTTCTAACACGCACTTAGTTTTAAATTAGTATTTTATTAAACAATTAAAGATGTTCAACATTAATCTGAAAGATTACATTTTTGAAATTCATTTTTTAAAAATCCGATAATTAAATAACAATTAGAAAAATACATCTATCAACAATTCAAGTAGAAAATTTCTTTTAAAGAAATTTTCCGAATAAATCATTATTCTTTCGAAAGATTAGGTAGGAAAAATTACAAATTTAAAATAAGTAAATAATTGGAGATGAGACAATACTGTTCTTCTGTGTTTCTAAAATTCTTATGTGATAAAAATTTTATTTGTGTAATTTTGTAATAAATTCATATAAAAAAGTAAGTAAATGCTTTTTGAAAAACTGTCTTTCAGATTATTTAGCTGAAAATCAGAAGTAAACTGCAAAATTCAGTAATTATTGAATTACATTTTTAATTAAATGTCCAAGGAAAAAAAGTATTTTATAAGATATGAATTAACAAATTTTTTTTAGAATGCATATATAAAAATGTATTTTGATGGGTTTCTTTTGCACATAGTATTTTGTTCTTAATTTTACCTTAATTTTATCTTTAAAAATATGAAAATATTTTTTACTCGAGTAAGTGGTTCACTAAGAAAAGTAGAAATTATTTTATATAATTAGTTAAAAAGACATTTTAACAAACTAAGCTAAACAAACTATAATTGTACAAAACTAAGCTAAACAAACTATAGTTATACAAAACTAAGCTAATGAAAACTAATTAAACTAAGCTAAACTGCTACAGAATTTTCTCAATAAATACACATCTGAGTTTCAATACGTAACACTTCGTGCTTTCGAATGTAGAAATCCTAAATTAAGCCTGCTTAAAACACTTAACTTATCTGTTTAACTGTCACATACTAATAAAATATATTTTATCCACTTTTCATTTTATAATAATAATTTTATTATAATAATTTTCTTCTAACAAAATGAATAGTAATTTATATTTTTCTAATTTCTTTAGCAAATACATATCTTTTAATAAACTAAAAATATACATTATTATATTAATTAATTTACATTCTATTATATTTTTAACACTGGAAAAGATTTGTATACTATATAAAGCATTTATTAGTGTTGGATTAAATTTTACTTTGGAGAGTAAAAAGTAATTTTAAGTATTTTTAACAAATGTTTCAGATACATTAAGCACATAATCTTCATCTACAATCATTATTTTCGCAAAACTGATATGTAATGGTGTGCTGTTTGTGCATAATTTAGTGCAGCAGTGCTACATATACGTAAATTTAATATTTATAATATAAATAAATAATCAAAACTACAAAAAATATGTACCTGAAATTTCTGTTAAGTTTGCAGACTTTAAAGCCTTTTAATCTAATCTAACAGACCGACTAAATCTTAAATATTTCTTATTAAACAAGTTCATTCACAAATTAATATTGTATTTTAATATAGTACTTACAAATTAGGAACATGCTTAGCAGTTGTACTTATACTCATTATTTTGACTAATTAAGAAATAAAATGTATGATAATCGCTTGCGTATGTTTGATGTATTTTCCAGTACAATAAATTAAATGGAGAAATACAGGGTAAAACGAGCTTTAAAAATCTTTGAAATGAAAGACATTATTTAATGTTAAATTTACATTCCTGTTTAGTGTCATGTGTATTTATTTAAATCAAAATATATGTTTCCTTAATCACGAAGTTTAATTTGATGAAATGTAATAACTTTCTTGAAAATTACTTAAAGTTCTTTTTGAATCTCTTATATTTCATTAAAAATTAATTATATGTAATTTGAATTATTGAAAGATTTTTCTGCGTATAAAAGCCTTGGTGCAATCACTTGCTTAGTTAAAACTTGGTCCTTACGATGTTGCATTACATTAATTAAAACAAAGATCTTAAATACTTTATGATTAGTTATTTTTATTTATATTTATGGAAGATAATAATCGAGGAAGAAGGATTAGAAGTCAAGTATTGCGTGTTACACATTATTGGTTTTCAAAAATTTTCTTTTTTTCTGAGTGCTTAAATGAATGAAAAAACAGTCAATATATAGGATTTTTTAAATGCTAGAAACAATACTTTTTTATCTCACTGCTATAAAAGTTATAAATAAATGTAATATGTTTATTGCGAACAATACACCGACTATTTGCACTAAAGCAAGCTATCTAAAGAAGTGGAGGAAATATGTTTAACATTCTGTTATTCTGCATGATACTGTCTTCTTATACTTCTCTGAAGGAAAGAAAGAAATATGCAACTAGCTTTCGAAGAAACCTGCAGTTTACTGTGATGTTCAATATAAACCTGTTTCACATAATGAATCATCTCTTTTTATAGGAATTTAAGTTTAAATTCTGTGTCAATGTGTCAAATGAACTACCATGTTGTCAATGAGGGAAATTTCAGACTGTTCACATTTTCATTCTTTATTATTTCAAAATGAACTACGGATAGACAGAAAAGCGTGACAGTACATAAGCTTAAATCAAGCTTGAAATTTCTTTGAATTTGACGCATTAATGCAAGCTTGACAGTTCAACTCATTTTAAGCTTTCAGCAAGCTTGCAGGAGTCAAGTTGAATTGTCAAGCTTAAATACAGCTTGATTTAAGCTTGGCAATTGCTACTCGTCTGATTTTTCCATTTTAAAGTAGCGTTGATGGCGCCATCTGTGAAAGAGAATGGACATTAATTGTCTAGCGTGCTCAAATTTGCTGAAAGTTCGTAAAAGATGTGTTTATTTTATTACCAGTGCCATATTACCGGTAAGGCAAACGGGCAACTGCCCAGGGCCTACAGATTTTAGGGCCCAAAAATCTTACATCTTACACTTTTGTAGTTTTTAAATAAAATTACAAAGGATAAAAAAAAATTCAGAAGTTAAATAATTTTTTTAATTATAAAGTATGAACAATGAAAATAATTCAAATTTACATTTGTATAAATTATTTTAAACTTATTTTTAATTCTTCGAAATGCTCTATATCGATATAGCATACCAATATGTAGGAAAATAACTAACTACATTTGTGAAGAGAATTTTTAGCGTTAAAAAATAGCAAAATTTTTCAATTATTTGTTATTATAAGAAATATTTACAAAAATGACTAAAGTGTTTGTATTCCATACATGTTATGTTAGCAACTGTGATATAGCATTTCGAAGTAACGTTTAACTATCTGTTTCTTTGATTTCAGATTACTTAACACAAAATTTGTGTTAAGTAATCTGAACAATATACACATTACTTAACACAAAATTTGTGTTAAGTAAGTAAACTCATTTTATATTTCCAAATATGGAAATTCTTCAAAATAAAATACAATTATACTACGAAATTGATTTCAAAATCAGTCGTTTGTCTCGATTTTGGCCAGGGGCAGTATTGCTCATGAGTTTTGCGAAAGTTTTAAAACATGTGTTGCTCTTAAGTTTATATTATGTTTATTTCCCTATTAGTAGAGTCTCTAAATCACACATACAGTTATTTTAATTTTGATGCATCCCATGGAAAAATAAAAAAAAACAAATAACATATCGCCCTCTTATCAATCTGGCCAGAAAACCGCTTAATAATTCACTTCAAAATTTAGTCATGGCTGCACAAGGCTCCGGTGTCTGAATGGATAACTCATGCATACTGATTGTATAATTTATTTTCTTTCATTATGTATAGGCATAATTACTTTTATGTTTTTGATTTTGCTGATAAAAAGCAATTTAAAATTATTTTCAAATGAAGGATCATTTTTTTTTCATTACTCATTGTACTTTTAAAATATTATTAAAATATGTTTTTTATACAAAATATAGTGTAAAATATGCTAGCAAATGTCCAAAGTTTATTTAAACATTTATGTTATTTTATGCAGGTTGTAACCTTAAGGGGTTCATTTTGAGCCACCTTCTCCTATATATCTGCTGTGTATATGCGTTCAATTCATGATTTGTAAAAAGTTGCGGAGCAATATTTCACTGAAAAGTTTTTTTTAAACATAATTTTTATAAATGAAGAATACTTCAATGTATCCACATTCACTAAGCCTTGGTGATATTTTTTAAGCCTGGAGGGTTTGTAATGAATATGTGGCAGTGAATTTGGCTTGTAGTTTACACTTACCATTTGCCAAATGCGGCGATAAAGCTCAAGTCTAGCCTGTTCACTCATTTTCGTGCCACAATAATCACATGGTTCATCCTTATCAGATTTCCAGCAGGTTTTGACTGGCGATGCGCTCTTTAGTATATTTCTACTCTCTGGTTGCAACTGATGTGACTTTTCCTTTATCCAAAAAATGTAACATATGTATTGTAATTGTTTCGAGTGAATATTAAATCCTCAAACGTTCTAACGTTAAAAAATGTAATTAAATAAAAGAGGTCTACGTTTACTTATTATGCCGAACCAGAACATATTTTTTGTACTATATTGCAATAGACTGCGACTACAGAGGTGTTATAGTGTGGATTTTTTACACGAAATATTTTAGAACTAATTTAGATACAGCCGAATCCCGTTATAACGAAGTCCAACGGACCAGAGAAAGTATTTCGCTCTGACGAGACTTCGATATTCCGATGCTGCATCCCCATTTAGTTATTTGTTAGGATTATCAAATTCTTCGTTATAGCGAGATTTTCGCTGTAGCAGATTTCGTTAACCCTTTCACGCACGTTGTCCTCGCCATGAGCACACAACTATGACATTTTGATTGTTTTGATTCACGAAGAATAAATTTGATTTCAATAAAATAATTAAGGAGGACATAGTTATGCAAGAATCCTTTTCTATCTAGCTCATAATTTCCCGTAAAAATTGTCGATTATTTGTAAAATGGATTTCAGAATTATTTTTAATAGTACTGATAGCTGCTGCAACAGTACATATAGCTACTTTTGTACTGCTGTGCGGCGCCTCACAGCCAGCTGTGTTAATACGCCTTACAGCCAGCTGTGTGCTTTCTCTTCAAAGGGTTAAAATGATAGTCGACTGTATTTTTATTTTCAGAAAAAAACAAAATAGCTTAGACTATGTGAAAACATGCATTTAATCTAGTAGCTGTAATTAATTTTAATAAATAGTGTCCTTCGTGTAAAACAATGAATACAAATTTTTAAATGTTGCAACAGTTGCTTACTTGTTTAACAAAGTCACCTGAAAAAAAAAGAGAGGGAGAGAGAGAGAGAAGTTTTACTTAAGTTCTGGTATTTTATTTATTTTCCAAAAAAAAATAAATATTCTTGAGCCTTTGACAAAAATTACAATGATTATATATAAAAAGTGTTGTTTACCCGTATTAGTGTACCCGATAGAACAATTTGTTTAAAACATTAATGCAAAGTTTGCGTGCGCGTTTATTGAGTAGTTTTGTGTTCATAATAACATTTTGTGTCATTTTTTTATCCGATTTTTGACATTTTATGACTTTTTCCCAATGCACCGTGCGATTGATTTCATGATTGATTGCTGTATCTGAAAAAAAGTTTTATGCATTGTCAATTTAAAATGCTTTACTTACTATTTAAAAAGTCTAGAAAATGGAAATCGATGCTTCATGTGAAAAAAAAAAAAGTGCGTGTGTTCCAGTCAGGCCCATCGAGAAACAAACTTTGGCCCGGGGGGTGGATATCTGCCGTCCCCCCAAAAAAAGTTATTCCCATTGTAAAATGCAAATAAACTGCTTTTTTTTCACTATCTGGTATTTTCAAATTTTACTTTAAAAAAGACGCTTTCATTAAATAGTTTAATGTTGGTTTTTATAATACGAATAATTGGATATTTTCTTTACAAAATCGAAACTATTAAAAATTAGCGTTTCTCGCTTTTTTTTTTTACTTGTTTGTAAAAGGCTGAATACTTTGTATTGTTTTTATTTGTAAAGCTGGCTGCTGTTAGTATTTCATTAAACTATTTATTTTAAATGGTGCATTTTTACCAAAATGGTAACTCAAAAATATCACGATATCACGCTTATTTTGAAATATAAAATTATAAAAATATTAAAACAAAATTATAAAGTTTAAAAATGTATCCCGGTCTTTCGGTCTCCGGAATATCTCCCCTATTCTATGTCTATTTTATGCCTCGTAATATTATTACAAATTTAGCCCTATGTAATTGAGGCACTATATGTAAAAAAATATATCTACGAACATATACATTGATTTGGGCGTAAAGGAGAGAGATTTAACCTGTTTCTCGTCGAGAAAATGTCAATGTGTTGGTTGAAACTTTCACTACTGACAAAAGGACTGTTTTTTGTTTCGGTTTATTTTTGTGTTATTTTTATAAGATTCTAAACAGAAACATTTATCTTAATAATACATGTTTTTAATTCATCCGTTAATATTGCAAAAAAACTGTAATTTTAAAAGTAAGCATAATCTTGATTGTAAACTTAGATATATGCCCATCCTTTGAAGAAAAGTCCTTTAAGGCTCTTCTTTGTTGTTGTTTTTTTACCATAGCACTTTTTGCTACATTTTCAGGTAAAAATATGATGGATGGAATACAATTATAATTTAGAAGAAAGAACTTGTTGCTTTAACATTTCATGCGGTTAAAATTGCAATACATTAGCTTTTCCCCGAAAAGATAATAAAATATTTTAAGTACCGAACCTAAGAAAGGCTATTTGTCTGAACAGATTCGCGAGTACGTAAAATTCAGTTCAGTCTGCGGATGTATAAAATATGGTTGTCTAAGGTTCAAAAGAAGAATATGTTTTCAATTATGCTCACTTTCTTTCAGAATATTAAGTTACCTGTATAAACTTCTACTAAAAAAGTTCATAAAGCATGAGAAAGGGAAAAAGTTAGATATTGACCAGTATGACATAATAACTGTAGTTTTCTCCTGATACTAAATATACGAATTGTGTAGACTCACTGAAACAGAGCATGAAAATTTAGCGAATAAAAGTTTCTTCAGTTATTCAGCTTAACAGTTGAAACCATGAAGAACATACATCCACCATCTTAAAAAACACATCGCAACTAAAATTCGGATATTAAAGGATTTTTCAAAGCAAATCTTACTACACTTACTACAACATGGTATACTAAATGTTAGTACCATATAATGTGGTATATTAACAATGGCATATTTTAAATGTTAGCACTATTATTACAATAATGTATTGGTAAAAATAATTTCGTAATATCCTATTTTATGGACTGCATTCCATTGCACAGATTTATTTTACTTATTCCTCTTTTTTACACAATTAGTACTATTAATACAATATAGTTAGATGAAAATAATTTTATAATATCCTCTTTTCCTAAGTGTGAAATAATCAATAGCAAAATTGCATATTTATTGAACGTCAAAAGTTCACAAGCATTTAATTTGAGCGCATTAATCTCAAAACCACTTACTTGAATTGAATTTCAATATCATTTTTGTATGGCTTTTATACTTCAGTTACCCAGTTTTTTTTATATTCGTAATGATGCGAACCATTGTATCTTTATTACCGTACTTTTTCAGACTTGATATTTATTGAATACACAAAAATATTTCGTAGATTTTGTGGAACTTGCAACTTAAAAAATAATAAATTTCACAGTTATAAAATATGGATAATTAGTTTCTCATAGTAGTAAGCTTAAATAAAGTTCTTTTTATATCATTATTCTCTAAGCTAATTTATTGAATGGTTAACAATTACATTAAGTGTAAAAACTTTAAGGTTAGTGAAAAAAAGAAAGCTTTTGAGTTAGCATGAATAATTAAATGACATTTGTAATTTTTCTAGCCATTAGACATGTAATCTTAATTATAACAGAAATGAAAAATTAAAGGACGTATAAACTATTTTTTAAAATTATATTCATTTTAAGCGGTATGAAACCTTAAGCTCAGACTTACAAATTAGAATTATCATTCTAAAGACAAAATATATTCGATTCCAATAATATATCTTTCTTCGGAAACAAGATTATTTTTTGCACATTTTTTTACGATGAGGGCAACTGAAGGAAGTAGATTTCTATTTCTAATAATTCGCTTTAGCACACATAAAAAATAACTTTAAAATAATATAATAACATAAAAAATAACTTTAAATAACTAAAACCTGTATGATATTTCGTGTTTACGAAAAGCTTATATGGCTAGTTGGACACAAAATATGAACCCAAAATGAAATATTACAATTACCAGTTTTATGATGCATCTCAACAAACCTGTATAGAATGCTGAGTTTTAATTTTTTTTCTGCAATGTATCTTTAATTCTGACAATACAACTGTGGAACGCGCGCTTTTAATTATTGATCTAACATCAAAGTTACTTTGTAAGTAAATTCATCAGTTTATGAGTCAGCCATTCGTAGCTTTCACATATATGAAAAGATATTAACCCTTTTTTAAAGTTGATGAACTCATGCTTTATGTTTAACAGGTATAACTAGTTGGGATTGCTTCTAAATATACAAGACTTTCAAAAACTGAGTCCTTTTTTTCATTTAAAATGTAATTATATGGAAAAATAAATACTGAAGAAAATCCAAAAAACTTGTCTATCGAGATAGATAGGAGAAAGTTATCGGGTTACCATGATCTGAAAAATATTCCAGACACTATTCAAGCTTATTATAGAAACGTAATAGAATATTATAATAGAATACAGCCAGGGAGAAGAACTGACCTAAATTTTCTGAGAACGAATATCGTGATTTAGCAAGACATTTTCACCATAAGATTTCACATTTTTCTTCGGCTTAAAAATTGAAATCATCTATGTCAAAAGCAATTTTTAACTCTAACGAAACCGTTTTAGTCCGTCTTGTTCTCCAAAAATGGAATATTAGAAATCGTCAAAATTAATGGTAGAATTAAAAGTAACTACAAATTTATTTTATTATTTATTGCTGTATGGAGTTACTGAAACGGAACTTAAGGTTTTTTTAAAAATAGGATTAAAAGTAGTCTGTTTTGTACATCATTACGTTTTTATGAAGTTATTTTAAAGTAAGATTTGTAATCTATACAGTTATTTTTTAAATTTAACAAATCAAATAGAATGGTAAACATTATATTTGAAACTTACCAAAATAGTAATGTTTAAGAGAATTATTTTTTAAAATGTGAATGGCGTCTTTACAAGGTTTCTTTTTAGTAAGTTCTATTTTTTTATTATAATAAAGCAAAAGTTATATATGAGAAACTCTTTATTCCCTTAATATTTGAAAAGAAAGAAACAAAAATTTTCATAGGTAGATTTTAAAATCTAGTAAACTCAGATGCAGAATTAAAGCTTCCGTTTGTTCTCTACAATGAACAAATCTGATTGTCTCTGCAGTACAACCACCAAATATATTATGCAACCACACAATCTAAATTAGTATCTCTTATTCAACACTTGCAAATAATGAGTGATTTATGTAGACTGGTATCAGTTAATTTGCGGGTTGATAAGTGATAATGTATGGGTTCCGTTGTTGCCAACGTTCCAATGATATTAGTATATACATGCAGGGTGGTTATAATAAAAGTTCCACTTTAAAAAAGAAAACTACTGAATCTAAAAGTTACCAAACGTGGTAATCGTGTAAAGGGGATCATGGGAATTTATTACCCGCGGAAAAAAGTTCAAAAACTCACCACCAGGAGGAAAATGGTGCTGAATGCAATATTGGTAAAAACAAAGTAGACATAAAGACAACGGTTTAAAATGTTCGAAATCGTTTCTGAAACGTGTTAGAAATCATGTTCAATATTCCGAAAGCAAGTTAAATCGTATTACGAAATTCTCAACAGCATCTCTTAGCATATCAAGAGAAATGTTACGGACATGTCACACATTTCAATTCGGTCAAATTGCTTAGATTATCATGATAAACAGCGCTTTTGAGATAAGCCCACTCCCAGTTTCGTTTCAGAAACGATTACGAACATTTCATACCGATGTCTTCATGTCCTATTTCGTTTATCAATATTGCATACAGTGTCATTTTCCCAATGGTGGTGAGTTTTTGAACTTTTTATTTTAGAAGATAACTAGCTGACCCGGCAAACGTTGTTTTGCCATATAAATTATTCCTAGGATTATTTTAGTAGAAAGAAATGACTAACTTATTGTAAGTTTGTGAGGATGTGGTATAAGAGTGGAAGAGGCATGGAGCGCTGTGAACGATGCTGGAATATAAAAATAACAGAATACCAAACATATATTTTTAATTCATTGGTATTTATTCTTTAAATTTATATATATCGCTAATTACAATAATTTTACTAAAAAATAATATCAATCCCTTAGCGCAATAGAGTATACAATATTTTTGTTATCCCATCTTTAGATGGCACAAACTGGATGCCCACTGTATGGTTTGCCCACTCGAGAGCATGCCACGTATAACTGTCCATGTGAAAAACATGGCGTGTGTAAAGAAGGTTATTTGGTTGAGCTGATTTAAATTTAAAGACTGCGTTATGATATGAATAAACCAGGTACGATATACACTTAGTTGCAATATAAAAAAGAGACGTTAAATACTTGAAACTATTTTATTAAACATATACTATTGAAACATTATTATAACGGGCGGTGGTGGCTCAGCGAAAATAAAAATACGTCCTATATGAACAGTGAAATTAAGGTGGAATGATTTAAAAATTACGCCAGCACAGAATTACACATTGGCGAGAACAATAACTTGGCTGAGATTAATAGCGCCAATTCCAGAGCAACCCTAACAGTTAATCCAATAAAATTACAATGACGTAATCGCGAGCAAATAATTTTAAAGTCGTCGCAGGGGAACAACTAAAAAACTTACGCTAGCAGGATGCCAAGAGGGCAAGCAGAAAGTACGTTGATTTTGCAAACGGACGCAATATAATCTATTTTTAGCACACCGGTCAGAAGAGACGAAGAACAAAAAGAATAGTGCACACAGGGAAAAGTAAATATACAGATTTAAAAGCCGAAATGACAGGAAAATGAAAACAGAAGTGATTTAGAATTCTTGAATTTTGGATAGATTGCATTAAAGAAAGCCAAAGTAAATGATTATAAAATTAGATATGTGATCTTCATCACATATATACTCCCCTCAACCAGGAAAAAAAAATATTTTTGAAGAAAATTTTTTTTTATTAGTTACAATTAATGTATTTAAAAAAAATTTAATTAAATGCTCTGTTTGGCTGGCATAAACAATTAAGAAAATCTTAAACATATTCAGACAAAATTATACAATTGCAAAATTACTGATGACCACCACCTAAAAATGTTCACAGAAAGAAAACAATTGTCATGACAAAAATAGAAATAATAAGTGCTAGCAATAAAAAGAAATGTCGACAAAATAAAAAGGGAGCATTTAGCTAGCTCACAATACAAAGGGGCATTTTAGCTCATCCCTTTTTTTTTCAAATAAGGGCATTTCAGCACACCCTTTTTTTTAAATTGAGCATTTCAAGCTCATGTGCACATCAAAGATATACTGCAAAGAATTGCAGTGACTGAGTACTCTAAATATTATTATTTTTACAACAAACAACATGATCATGATTAAGTAGCGCTGTTCAATGGTTATAATTATAAGGCCTTTTAAAATGCATGCATGAAAAAAAATCAGTCAATAAAATTTGTGGATATGTAAATTTACCATAATATGCCATTCAAAAATTGCTTTGATGGCTATTTCTCACACGTTTTGTACCATGGTAACAAGAAGTGATAGCAACAATTTAAATTATCTTATCTGGCAACATATAAAATGTATACATACATAAGAGGAGAAAAATAAACACATATATTCAATACAAAATATACCCACACAAAATAACAATGAGACATTTTTTGTTTTGGAGAAAAAAATGAATCTATGTACAATACAGTCTATGAACATCAATTTAATAGCAATAAAATAATTGTGTAAAAATGACCTCCGAAATGGTGCAAGTGCTGTTGAATTGTAACTATTGTATTGCCTATGTAATTCATTTTAATTTTCTAACATAAAGATAGTACAATGTCAAACTATATTTTATTATCAATTACTATTTTATTAAATTTTACTTGTTATTTTTTTTTAACCTTAAAAGCAAACATTACTATTAATTGTCAAGTTTTAAGAACATTCTCGAAGGAATGATATATTGACAGACACAGCATGAATTCCAAATACACAAGTGATAACTGCTGGACCAGCCAGGCAGTACCTACTAAAACCAATCATACATCCAAGTCAGTGGGCCCTTACCAACAAGGAAACATCCATACAACGCATGCATACGCAATATATCAACGTCAACTTAGTTACCAATTATTTGAAGACAAGAAAAATTTTAGTGAGAAAAACATGAGAATAGTTGATTTTAAAGTACTAAAAATGTAGGATTAAACTTGTTATGAAATTATGTAAGTATAATCTTAATTATAGCTTAAAAGGAATAGTGGCAATTGTGGTCATCCTGTATAAAAATAAATTAAATTAATAATTTTTGAAGTTCAATATAAGAAAAATGTTGTGTCACCTACTAACATATTAAAATTTTCAAAAGTGACCAAAATTGGGATAGAATAACACACAAAAGTACAAATAAAAATACACTAAAATGCAATTACAAAACAATACAATATAACCTAAATTTTCACTTATTAAATGTCTTAAGTGTTTATCTGATCAATACATAAACACTTTATTAATAAAATATATGAAGAAACAAAAGTTCACAAAAATCACTACAAATAAGCCTATAACTAAGTAATTAGATAAATGTAAATACTCTGAAAATATATTTCAATTAATGTGGTAATTTTATAACACTGTGAATATTTGACAAAATAATATTGTATTAATTTACAAAAAAGTACATAAGAGTTTTAAATAAATCATATTGTAGAAAAAGAAAATAATGAGATATTTCAAAGTATGATGTTATGTTTGTGTGTGTAAACAAAAGAGTGATAATAGGCAAATACAATGTGTTCAAAAAATTGTAATGTACTACAGTACATCGTAGTGAAAATGTTTGAGAAAAATGCAACAAATATTCAAAAATTTTGTGTGTACAAAAAGCGGAAGGACAAGCACAATGAACTCAAATGAGCATAACATCAGTGTGAACATATAAGACATAAACACAAGTGAGATGAAAGAAAAAAAAAAAAAAAAGATGAAAAAAAAAAACAAGTGTGTGAAAGGTTGAGAGTCAGCAAGTGTAAGCAATGTAAACAAAACAAAAAAAAACAACATGAAAAATGCAAGTAAAATGAAAAAAGTGTAATTGTGGACAAACACAAACTTCAAAGATCAGTGACTATTCAAGTATGAATCTTATTTGAAGTACAACAAACAATGTGTGATATAGTGTAATTGTGAAAAGGAAAAAAAAAAGGTAATCAAATGAATACCACTATACTCTTCCAAAGAATGCATGTATTAAACAGAGGCATATCAATGGCAGGAAAAAAATAAAACAGTGTATCTAAAAAAGTAAAAAATGTGTGAACTGTACAACCTATGATAAACATGTAAAACTTGTATTTAAAAGGCCAAAAATGGAGTGAAACACAAAAACATAAAGTACACTTTTAAAACGGTGTTCAAAATAAATAATGTGTAAAAAAATCAGTCAACATGGGGACTGTAAATAATAGCATATTCAAAGAGAAAAAAAAATGTGTAAAAATATATGATAAAAATAGAAACAGTATATTGTGAGGTAAGAAAAAAAAGCTGAAAGCATATGTATGTTGTGCCATGGACTTTAATATGCAAAAATGCAGTGTGTCAAGAGTGTATGAAAAAAGCTGTGTGCCTTAGAAAGGCCTTGCCATGGACTTAAGTAATGGAAGAGGGTGAAAAGATATGTAATTGAAGACTGTCATGATTATCAAAATAAAGAGTAAAGAAAAAATAATGATGTATGTGTACCTCATAGAAGCTGAAAAATGAGCACAAAAATGTAAGATACAATGTGAGCAAAAGTGAAAACATAATTTAAAATCACAAGAATGAATATGTAAGCAAATAGAAAATTAAACACACAAAAAGGTCTGTACACAAAAGTAAACATATAAAGCAATGAGTAATAATGATATTTATCGTGAGTGAACGAAACCCAGTGCATAAAGAAGAAAAAAATTAAGAAGTGTATTAAAATAATTAAATGTGTGTGAATTGCAATCCAACAGTTGTATTAAACAGTAAAATATTAACGTCATATATACTATATAAAAGGAGTAATTTAGATTTAAACTAATTTATAAACATGGTTGAAAAACAATAATAATTATTTTTTTTATAACTCCTTAGAAGCAGTAAAATAATAAAAGAAAAAAATTCAGCATATTAAATATTTTCTTTGACACGTTATGTCTAAAAAAACTTTTCTTAGCATGTGCTATTTGCGTACTAAAAAAAAGGATGCCAAGACAATATGAACATGATGATGATTATTATTATTATCATACTAGTTTTTAAAAAAACTGCATTTATAAATGACTTACCACATTTCCCAAGAATAAAACTTCAGTCATTCAGTAAATAAAAATTTTAGCAAGAACTTTTCATTAGTCATACTTAAAACATAATGTCCATTAAATTATCAGTTCAAACGGCATTGCATAGTATGAGCTGTCGGTGTATCAGGAGCGCGCACATTTAAAAAAAAAAAACAAATTGCCGATCACAGGAGGGGGAAAAAAAAGTTTTCGCCAAGTTCAGTGAATGGCACACCTAGAGACGCACGAAAAAAAAAAAAAACTACTGTAGACTGCAGACATCCGGAAACAAAGTCCCAAATTTGCGGTGCTCGGACGGCTTTTCGCACAGTTCAGCATTAGTTGTAAGTTTCATGCGTAAAGCAAGGCAGGAAAACATAACATACTCCATAAACCGCGCTGCAGGAAGCCGACACAAAAGTCTCCAAATAGTCATAGGAACGTGTAGAACTCACATAAGATTCGTCGGAGGATGATGTGTTGTAAGATCATCGATAATACATATATGAAATGAGGAGACGATCGAAAACTCATCATTAATGAATAGCCAGTCCATCAAGGAGCTCCGTGTTCCGTAAAAACGAAAGTCACATCACCACAGTTAAATAGCATTGCCGGGGCCGGAACGCTGACTGCGCTTTCAGCAGACCATGGCTGGAGTTGGAGAAGTGTCTTGATCGGGGTAGTTGATTCCGCCATTTTGCTAAGCCACCACCAGAATAAATGCAACTTAAGTGCCTGGGTAGGCACCAATTTATTTAAAGAAGGTTATTTGGTTGAGCTGATTTAAATTTAAAGACTGCGTTATGATATGAATAAACCAGGTACGATATACACTTAGTTGCAATATAAAAAAGAGACGTTAAATACTTGAAACTATTTTATTAAACATATACTATTGAAACATTATTATAACGGGCGGTGGTGGCTCAGCGAAAATAAAAATACGTCCTATATGAACAGTGAAATTAAGGTGGAATGATTTAAAAATTACGCCAGCACAGAATTACACATTGGCGAGAACAATAACTTGGCTGAGATTAATAGCGCCAATTCCAGAGCAACCCTAACAGTTAATCCAATAA
Source organism: Cheiracanthium punctorium (assembly GCA_038373885.1). Taxonomy (NCBI): domain Eukaryota; kingdom Metazoa; phylum Arthropoda; class Arachnida; order Araneae; family Cheiracanthiidae; genus Cheiracanthium; species Cheiracanthium punctorium. The sequence goes on along the minus strand of JAWZYV010018453.1, from coordinate 424,244 downwards.
AATTACAATGACGTAATCGCGAGCAAATAATTTTAAAGTCGTCGCAGGGGAACAACTAAAAAACTTACGCCAGCAGGATGCCAAGAGGGCAAGCAGAAAGTACGTTGATTTTGCAAACGGACGCAATATAATCTATTTTTAGCACACCGGTCAGAAGAGACGAAGAACAAAAAGAATAGTGCACACAGGGAAAAGTAAATATAAAGATTTAAAAGCCGAAATGACAGGAAAATGAAAACAGAAGTGATTTAGAATTCTTGAATTTTGGATAGATTGCATTAAAGAAAGCCAAAGTAAATGATTATAAAATTAGATATGTGATCTTCATCACAGCGTGCTCAAATCTAATCCACAAACAGACATAGTTTGGCCTTGAGACTTATTGATAGTCATTCCATAAAAGATTTTGCCCCCCCCCCTGCAAAAAAAAGGATGAAAATCTGAAACACTTTCAGATTTTAAATACGCACTATAGTGCTCTATATTAAAATCGAATCATAATTTATGCGTCGTCCTTATTCCATTAAGTTGGAAAGTGTTATCATTATTCATGACTGTGCTGTATTTTTCTTCCTTATTTTATAAAACCCATCTTTGGAATCCAAATCTATCTTAAAATCGCCTACTAAAACTATTTTACAATCTTCGCCAAGTATATCACAACTAACTTCACCGTTTTATATATTGTTTCCTACTTTAACGCCTCGACTCTCGCCAAGGAGGCGATGATTAAACATATGCAGTTACCATGACGATTTTTTGCATTTATGTAGAAATCGTAATTTAGAATTAAAATGGCGATTTGGAACAACATGTAAGTACAGCATGCCGTTACATTTTTATTTATTTTGGATTACCAACTAATGTGGTTTTAATAGTTAAATGTCTCCAAATTCCTTAACTGGCGCGTTTATCGCAAGTTTGTTTACCTAGTTCTTTTGGGTGCGTTGAAACGGTACTTACGTATTATACCGGAGGTCACTTCCGCCAAACTACTTTTTCGTAGATTTTAAATACGTTGCCAATCGTATTCCAAACCATCAACAATTTCATGTGCCCGGCATTTATCTTGGTGAAAAATTGCTTGTCTTGGCAGACCGCCGGGATAAGTACCGTTGAAACTTGTGCATAACTCCCATAGACCCATGACTGCAAAGCTCGCCAAAGTACGGGGATTTTTTAGGTTCGCGAGAGTGGGGGTGTTAAAATAGGAATCAACTCTTTCTTGTACCTAAAACACATCTTTGGAATCGAAATCTACATTTCGAAATCTACAATCGAAAGACATTTTAAATGCTGTTTGGAATGGGCATCATAATCCACGAGTGTACCGTGTTTTCCTTTCTTGTTCCACAGAGCACTTCTTCGGAATAGAAATCTATATTAAAATCGCCTAAAACTCTTTTAGAATATACGCCAGGCGTTTTCTAGCTATACGCGAAATATATTTATAATAAATTGTTGCGTCTTGGCACCACATTTAGCGATCAATTATCAAAAATTGCAAACCTTGTGCGACTTTCAACATTTTATTAACGCCCCCCCCCTCTCCACATTATCTGGCAAACACATTTGAAAGTGACTCGACAGGCTAATGTCTACACAGAAATCCTGATTGAAATTAATAGCACTCTGGGGCTAAACGTTTTGAAGTGGACCGCCCTTATGACTTAGGGGTATGAGACATAGTTAAAAACCTATTCTCAGACCTAACGAATATACATAGAAAAAAACAATAGAAACCTCATATTCAAGGAAAATATTCAGCCTTCAGCTGAAATTAGTTTCCCCTCCGCTAAAGAGGTTTTTTGACAGAACCTTTTAATTTGTATTGGCAGCCATGTACAGGATGTATTTGCATGTAAATCAAACGGGGAGAAACCAACCGTTCTTCCAGTGGTGTCAAGTATTTTAAACAATCCGGTATTTCGGGGAATTCGAAGCCATTGCTTATAGCTAATTCTGGTATTGTCAATTTAATCAAACAATCGTAACATGTTTTGCAAAATTTGCCAATATCATCGATATCTTTGTAAAAGACTAGTTTTATAAAGTCCGTTGTCGCTCCTTTGGACAGTAATTGTTTTGGACAGTTGTTTTGGAATGGGTTCTTATTGACTTTTTGAACCACAGTCGATCACAACAATAGCATTGGTGGATTGGACCATCAGCAACAGCTTCGAAAAATTTCTCAGCTAATTTACGAAATTCTAGTTCTTCACACCTTACATTTAGATCAGTATCTGTTCTTGGTCTTTTCGATGGTATATCTAGACAGAGTCGTAAACGTTTTCTGTCTTGTCTTCTGGATTTGGATTCCGCTTCTTGAGCACGAAAATCTGGATCTTCCCTTTTTCTTTGCATAAATAGACGGTTAGTTTCACGATGACTTTCTTCCGGATTAGACAACTGGCGAGGACGGCCAGCGCGGCCTTGAACAACAGTCCCGGGTATATTCTTCTGATATTTAACGATGTAATACTGAACAGTAGAGCGTGAAATACCAAGCCTACGAGCTATTTCACACTGATGCCGCAAAAATGAAAATTTTAGAAATGCCACGACAGAACACCACCACTTGCTCCGAGGAGGGACAAAAGTTTGAACGCGACTCTGGAAACAAATCCAAGTTCTGAAAAATGAAATCGGAACCTCGGGAACTTGACAGCCAGTCGCAGACGCTCTGACAAAATCTTACAGTTTCCCCTTTTGTTTCATCTGACGTTACTTTGAAATTTTTCAAGTATCCATTATTCCAATCATGTGTCGGATCTTGGTGTGTTTCAAATTTCCGTGAGATCTGTAAGATTTTATTTACTATCAATTATCATCCACGACTTTTTTCGTCTGCCAAAAACTATTACCCTCTTTAGCGGAGGGTAAAAATTTCATTAAAATTGGTCGAGTGGTTTTGGAGGAGTTAGGTGACTAACACTGTGACAGGAGAATCCTAACTAATATTATAAATGCGAAAGTGAGTTTGTTTGTTTGTTTGTTTGTTTATGACGCTTTCACGCCTAAACCGCTGAATCGATTAGGATGCATTTTGGTTTAGATATAGAGGGGACCCTGGAGTTGGTTATAGGCTAATTAGAATTTTAGATTTTTAATTACTTTTTTAATTATTAATTAAAAACCGTTTTTACGTTGCCATGCTTGGCGAGTTTCGCCCGTATCAATCAAATGATTCATGTTTTGAGCTAACAAGAATGCTATTGCTTCAATAAAGAAGCGCGTGCGTGCATCTGAAAAACATTAAATTCCACGGAAATTTATGCCAGTTTTATGCCAAATCTATCTATCAATAATAATAAAAATGAATGTTCTCCAGACAAATCTACAGAAAGCAGAGCTTTGAAGATTTGAGCATAGAAGCCCATTACTGTGCCCCTGAGGCTCAGAAAGTTGAAATTTTAAATAATTTTCTAATTATTAATTACAAACCGTTTTATCGCCCGCACAAAATGATTTATGCTTTTGAAATAAAGCTGAAATTCTATTTTCAGATAAACATGCATTTGAAAAACATGAAATGGTATGGAAATTATGTTGATTTTACGCCAAATTAAAAAGCATTAGAAAGAAAAGTCCAAATGTGTTTCTTCATAAATTTCCAAATCCTACCAATAATATAAAAACTCGGCTGTTAGAGCCTCGTCAGGGGGAGAACCCCTGAAACCCCCTAATTTTTTAGTTTTATTGTTGCCATATTAAAACTATATTAATTAACTTGGCATTTTATCGCTCATCTTTCGCGTATTTCGCCTGGTAACCCTATGTTGAAATTTTTATGAGTGTAACCTATTTATAGAAAAATACATGTGGTGCCTATTCTACAGCTTACGAAATATTGTAACAATAGATTAAAGCTGTTGTGAACTAATAATATTTGAATTTATGTAAAAAATACATGTGGAGCATATTCTACAGCTTACGAAATAGTGTAACAATATCGAGACTAAAGATTGCTTTAATCTCGATATTAAAGCGGTTGTGAACTAATAGTATTTAAATACATGTAAAATTATGTCGCTTTTTTATGTCGCTTTATTATGTCGCATTTTTGGGACACATTTTTCAATAAGGGTATTGAGAGATAAAATGACATAGTCATTAAGAAATGTGCACGTTTGTGTGTTTAGATGTTTTTGACTGAATCATACACAAATTGCTGAACGGATTTGGAAAAATTCGTAATGAAGATAGCTTATGCCCTGGATTAACATACAGGCAACCTTTCAAGCATATAGCATAAATAATTCTTTTACAAAAACATTCAAAATAATTCTAATGTATTGCGCTCTATGGAATTATAGCTACTAAACCGAATTTAAAACTTAGTTACACTATTCCTGAGTATTATTGTTTGTTTGTTTGTGGATTAAGACCGATTGACTGCACTAGGGTCCTAAGCCTATATGGGTTATTCCTCTGTGGGGAACTTTCTAAGGGATCCTAGCCCGTATTTACGCGAGGTTTTGGAGAAAACCGCGAAAATCTGCGAGCGGCTAGGTAGACAGTATCGACCAGGGGTTGAACGTGGCACTTCCAGCCTTCCAGTTTTGAGAGTAGAACTTCTTAGACACTGGGGGGACCCTGATTGTTATAGGCTACCTTTTATGCATATATCACAAATAGTTCTTTTACAGGGATACTCATAAGAATTACATTACACTCTATGTGTATCTCTGTAAGTACTGAACCGATTCCAAAACTTTTTTCACTTTTAGTAAGCTACACTATTCTTGAGTATTATAGGCTAAAATTCATACATGTAGTGCAAATAGTTCCTTTACAGGAACACTCAAAATAATTCTAATACATTACGCTCTCTGGGTATCTCTGTAACTATAGAACCGATTCTAAAACTTTTTCGCTAAGAAAAAGCTGCACTATTCCTGATTAGCGTAGGCTAAAATTCATGCTATAGCATAAATATTTCTTTCACAAGAACAACAAAAACAGTTAGCAAATACTGTCGTAAATGTATTCGCCAAATGCCTGAAAAAATCTAAATTTAGTAACTCTGCTTACTCTCTTATTTTAAATGAAGTATACTACCACGCATTATACTTCATATAAAATAAGTAAAAAGCAAATAATATTTAAATGCAGTTTCGTTTGTCGCAAACATATGTGTTATTCACACATGCTTCATTTCTTTTGGGACCTAACTCTAAAGCCGACGCGGACGAAGTCGCGGGTAGCAGCTAATTTTATATATTAGACAAATTCCCATGACATTTTTTTCCCGTTACACGATAACCGAGTTTGATAAGATTTGGTCCAGTAATTTTAATTTTCTGACTGTTTCAAAGTGGAACTTTAATTATAACCACCCTGTGTATATATATATATATGATATTGGTATATATACCTATATACAGATATGAATATATATATATATAGTCGCAAAAAATCATTTTACAGCTATTCAGCAATTCAATTTTCCTAGCCTTTAATTTTTAAATATTTTATCTTATTTCTTAAAACATCTTACATTATAAGAGCCGGACCAATTTATCATATTTTCATATCATACTTCTTTCCACTAACAGTCAAGTTTATTCATCGAAGTTTTCAGGACACATCTCTTGTTATATCTACAGGATGTACAGCAAAAAAATCTCGATTTCAAAATTAAAAATCTCAAAAACAATGGTCAACAAAAGTTTGCATCAAGCCGTATGTTTATTATGTAACCCGTAAAGTTTTAATGCCATTCAAAATAGTAGCTACAATAGCTTCTAACAGACAATGGTGTCCATATATTTATTTTAAGGAGAGAGGGCGTTATGGCAGTAATCTCTCAATGTTAAAAAGCGTATTCTTTAAGTTGTAAGTTAAAATTTTCAGGAGTTTATGAAAAAAGACCTCAACAAAAGGGGCTAGAACTCCCGAACACCATTTCGCTGACCCTCTGCTTGCAGATGGAGCTGCACGTCAACATCGGTCGACGATCATCACCATAAACTCATTCTCTGCAAGCAGTCAAAACACAATCTTTTCAAAATGTCAATATAGAGAGGTCTCTCAAATGAATGATGAAGCTTGTCATTTCAGCCCGTAAAGTTTCAGTTAAAACGGATTCGTGAGTCGGGAAGATTCTGATGGATAGTATCTTTCAATATTCCCTACATAAAGTAGTCACAATGAGTCCAATCGGAAGAATATGGAGGCCTGCGATTAAACGACCTCTGTAAGCTGTTTCTATAACCTCTGCCTATATCTATTAATATAACCTATACCTAAGCTATACACTAACCAGAACCTGTAATCTTAGCCGTAAGCGCTAATTTTTTGTCGTACACGGAATTTGAAACCTATGCTTCTTAATAACTATATCCGAAATCTCAACTCAACAGACTGAACGTAGCGGGCGCTGGAGGTCCATATATTGGGAAGAGTTTTTATGATCACCCTGTATATTCATTTGTATGCAACATTTCAGTTGAATTGTATTTTGATAAGTTAGAGAAAAACTAATTACAAGATCTCAACCACACATACTGTGTGAGCTAAATAAAAATATGTAATACTATTACAAATAATAATTTTATATTTTTCCAAAACAAAAGTTGGCAAACTGTTTCATTATTTACGAGAATTGCGAAATTTTACCATTAGCATCAATTCTCAAATGAGTGGTCCATTAATTCACCTATATTAAAATCAGTATTCCTTGGAAAAGCATGTCACGTCATATTCAGAAACATTTGGCATTTACTTTAGCACTTAGTGTAATAAGGCTCTCAAAGAATCATTCCAGGAAACCTCTTGATGAGAGGCTTGCGTGATTTGGGTTACTTTTCAAAGAACCTGTTTACAGTTAAAATTGTTAGTTCTTCATATCCTGCCAGCAAAGTGATTTTTTTTCAACCAATTTGAATAATTTGGAATACTTGTGTTGTCGCCCTTGTTTTAGACAAGGAAAATTACAATGTTTGGTATCGTGTGAAGTTTAAAACTTTTTTACATTAGTTTAGAAAGTATTTTTTTTAAATTGCGTTGAATGAAACATATCGAATTGAAATTATTCTTAAAATATAGTAAAAGAAAGATCCATTTCTTCATCGTCATTTCTAATACTTCTTCATCGAAATAATGCAAATTATTTTGCGATTCTGTATTTCTTCTCTCGCGATCTGCATTTCGCGTAATAGAAATATATTGTATGAAGGGAAAACATTTTAGTTTTGATATATAAATAATGAGTATACAGAGAGTGTATCCATAATTAAAGAACACTTCTTAGAAATTGCTTACAGTTGAAACCGGCCATTACAAGTTTTTAAATTTTGTAAATTTAATAAAAACAGAAGACATTTTTCTCTTAACCAAAAAAAAATAGTTCCAAGTATCATAAGACATTTTTAGTCCTGCAGACGTCTGGATGCTAAACTCCGTTCCCATAAGAATACTGCAAGTGTAGCAGCATCCCGCTTGGCCAGTGCTTGGGAGGGTCAACTCCTTCTCGGCTTGACTGCTGTGGGACCCTGTACGCTAATGGGAGCTGGTGCACGTAATATCCGCCATGGCTCCACTATCCTCCAAGTTGTTAAACGATACATCTGGGGGTGCCTATTTCAGGAGGCTGGTCCCTCCTCTAGAATTGGTTAAAATTAGGGGACCACCGGACTGAAGCCGGACTTCGCGCACTAAATTGGAAGGCGCCTCCTCTGCCATTGCCTCCCTGTCTGGGAAGATCTGGCACCACATGTGATTGTCAGAGGTCATACGAAACAACAACAACAACAACAATAGACATTTTTACTAATAAAATATACATTTAACAATACTTTTACAGTATTTGTACTTTTTCTTTCTTAATTACAGAACTTGTTTTACATAACTATTATCGTTTTTACGCCCTACCAACGGAATAGCAACATATTCTAACATTTGAACAAATTGTATTCTAGGAAATACTTAGCACGTGTTATGAAAATATGTCTTTAAGATGGAGCAGAACTATGAGGTTGTAACGAAATTTTTCCGTCGAATCTGCTTGAAAAACTAACTTCTAACTCCTTAACTGAAAAAACATTCAAAATACTGGTGTTAAACGATAAAGTAATTAAAAAACTTTGTAAAAAACACACATAAGAAGTAAAAGGAAAAAGGATACGCGTTTCGTTCAAAAATTGTTTTGAACTTCTTAGAAGTTCAAAACAATTTTTGAACGAAACGCGTATCCTTTTTCCTTTTACTTCTTATGTGTGTTTTTTACAAAGTTTTTTAATTACTTTCTAACTCCTTAGTTAACTGTTTTTGAACTGTAGGTACCAAACCTGCACAGTGTCATGTGATACAACAATAGTACTTAAAGCTGTACTTATTATTCGTTCATATTCTGTAGCTGATTTTTTGCAACACAACTGGAAGTACATGATAGTTCTAATCCTCTAGAGTGACAGTTCCATTTGACACACTTTGTACTTAATGTTAACTATATTTTATTACAGATTTCATAACACAGTGTTATAAAGCAAGTCTTTTTCTTTCAAATGCCAAAAATCGTTTGACAAAATATGAGAAAATACGCCAACGCGAACTGTGTACTGACTGAAAAAACACTCAAAATACTGGTGTTAAACGATAAAGTAATTGAAAAACTTTGTAAAAAACACACATAAGAAGTAAAAGGAAAGAGGATACGCACGATTCGTTCAAAAATTGTTTTGAACTTCTTCAGTCCAAGCCCTTCGTCGAAAAGAACACAGGGAACACAGAGTTCCCTGTGTTCTTTTCGACGAAGGGCTTGGACTGAAGAAGTTCAAAACAATTTTTGAACGAATCGTGCGTATCCTCTTTCCTTTTACTTCTTATGTGTGTTTTTTACAAAGTTTTTTAATTACTTTGTGTACTGACGATGTTTACGATGGCGGGAAACTTTCGTTACAACCTAATATTTCATCTTCACAACTTACCGCAAATGTCCCCAGAGCCACCAATCACATAGGCTGAGGATTAGACAGGCAAGTTTTAGAAAAGTGACAACTACTCTAACATGGTTATATCTAAAATGTCTTGAACGAAAATTTTTAACACTTCATGCGATGTATTTACAAACTTTTTTATGAATATCATTCCCGGAAGACACTGGAATGTCGCAGAACCTGAATGATTCTTTCCTCTACCAGTGATGTGCAATGATTTTTGTTATCGAGTACCTCACGGAGCTGTTTCAGTTTTCTTCAAAGAAGTACGAGCCTAAAACAAATTGTGAAAAAAATTCTCATCCTACTATCATTTTTGTACTAAAACAGAACTTCTATCAGAAATCATAAAATCGAGTTTTTAGTTCACAGCTAAACATTATTGAGTATCTACTGAGCCATCTAAAAAGAAATGCTTTTCTACTCTCCAGGTATCTGTCGATCTAACGGTCTGGAGTTTTGGTCGGATTTCTCCAGATGTACGTGAATACGCGTTACAAACTCTCACAAAGACACCCGATAGGCAAAGAGCCCGACGTAGCTTTGCCTCAACACAACAGTCAAAGCGAACAAGAAGCTGAACTGCAAATTGGACTCGATCGTCAAAATAATACGGAAGCAACGGTTCCAGAAGTGGAAGTTTTTACAGGCAGCGCCCCAGTATTTTTAAAATTTCTAGTGTCTCATAAACAGTTACTAGCAGGGATTGATTACTGAAAAGGCTCGGGAAGCTTGAGTTTCCCCTTAGAATTTGAAGGGGACCCCGAAAATTACTGAAAAACTGCTATAAAAATTAAAAATTTTGTTTTTAAATGATCATTTAAGTTTTTGTAAACATTTTTAATGAAGAGAAGTGGTGCTTTTCAGAAATCTTGATACTTCATGTTGCAACATTTCTAAGTTAGTTGTTTGCGATGTCTTTGCTTGGGACATCTGCTGCAGTTGAAAGTTTTTTTTCGATTATAGGAGAATATTTGGCTGGCAGAAAGGAGTAGACTTTTAATATGTAACGTTAAACATCTTCTAAATGTCAAAATTAATTCTCAACTTCTGTGTTGTGATTTTTATGATATCATCAAAACAAACAAAGAACTCCTAAAAAAAGCTATGTCTAATGAAAAATAGGACTAAATTAATAAAGTTTAATGTTCCAGTAAGGCAGAGGTTCCCAAACTGTGTGCCGCGGCACCCTGGGTTGTAGGGAGCGTATGCCAGGGATGCCGTGGAGATAGTCATTTTGGGGGAGTATAGTAAAAAAAAATTCCTCTGAACCGATATCCTACCAAAAAATTTGCCAAGACAATGATGAAGTGGGCAAAGCAAAAATATTTCAGTTAAGTTCGAAAACGTTCAGTGTTCCAGTCGTCTCTCCTTTACAGGAACTTTCTGAGATTGGGGGAGGAGCAAAATTTTACATATTTCCTTTTTCCAAGCGAGTTTAATAGTTAGCCTTGCTCTATAAACATAAAAGAAACAATGAAAAATATATCCAAACTGTCTTATTCTAACCTTCATATTCATATTGCTTCAAAGCCTACCTCTAAAGGTTTTCAGCCCGAGAAGGGTGCCCCGAAATCTTTTTAGCCTGACAAGGGTGCCGCAAAGGGTTTTTAGCCTGTCAAGGGTGCCACGGGGGGAAAAGTTTAGGAACCCCTGCAGTAAGGTAATGTTTTTAGTTACTTTTTTAATTTTAAAAGTATTTTCAAAAATACTGTAAAATCTTGTTACAATGAACTAAAATATTATGAATATTAATGAATAAAATATTTTTATCAAAGGAAAATTATGCTTTTATCAAATGAAATCACTAAAATTAATTAAATCAATGAAATTTCTTTTTTACGAATAAAATATTTTTATGAAAGAAAATCATTAAAACTTTACTTTTCCCAAACAAAAAGGGTATGGGTGGGGGGGGGGACGAGACTGAGCTTCCCCACACTTCAGAGGTTAATCGGGCCCTGGTTACTAGTTAGACATGATTTATCTAAAACTCATGCATAACAGTGGACGCTGATTCTAGCTTGAATTTCTGACACTGTAATCATTTCCGCTTAAAACGCATAATCTCTAACTATCTTTAGAGAAATGGATTTTCTTTACCTTTGAAGACAAACAATCAATGATCCTCTTTTTCAAAATTCGTCTCCAATCATTAATTAGACCCCATTGAATCTGATTGGGGGGAGAAGTATAATTAAAATGCGCTACTTCAGAAAAGCCGTTTTGATAAATCAGTTTAATTTATCAAAGTGCGATCTCGTAAAGTCAAAGTAATTTTGTTCGTTTTTACAAAACACAGTGAAATTAAGTTACCTCCAAATGATTCTAGGTTTTATATCACATTCTGCATGATGTTGAAAACATAGAATTTCTGCAAAGTTTTTGAAATTCAAACATAAATTGGTAGTTGCATTCGGGAGTGTAAATGTATTTACTGGACAAAAAATGTCCAGCCAATATTCTGGTGACTTGATTCCGTAGTAAGAAGTTCCGAAGAAAGGCTCTATAGTTTTATTTATTTTTTTAATTTATTTATTTATTTATTTATTTTGTGTGTGGAGAAATTGTTAATAAAGTACTCTTACGAATCTGAATCGATAAACGGCTCGAAATGTCTGAATGAAAAAAAAAAAAAAAAAACCTTTTGAATTTTTACTCTTCAAATAAAACTCATTAACTAACATAATTTTTCTAAAAAGGTATTTTCTTAACACATCCTACTGTGTATACATATGCGGAGCCATAATTTATCATTCATCTACTTCTATTGAAAAATCGAAATCGAAAAATTAAATTTTCAAATCTGACAAAAAATTAAAACAAAAATCTGTTTCAAGCAGTACGCGGTCTTTTTGTCAGAGGTTAACTATTCATAGGGTGAGTGTTATGAATTATATAAGGATTTTTTAATTATTATACTTTACATTTTTCTTACTTTAAATCATATTTAAAAAATATGCCTTTGTTGTAATACAGCTTGGTTTTTTTAATTACTGTTTTAAGTTAGGAGGAATACAAAAATTCTGTAAGTTGTATAAAAAGAATTCTTATAAAAGTGTTTTATTTTTAAATTTATCCTAATGAATAACTAATATATCTTAGAACTATTTTGCCATTACTGTTATAAATATATGGTAACTTAGAAGCTTTATAATATAGAAAATTCTAAAGAAAGTCATAGGATTTATGATCTCAGATTTCAAACGAAGGAAACAAAATCTTATATGTTTATAAAATATATATGTGTATATAGTGTATATATAATCTGAATACAATTAAAACAGCTTTATAATTAATTTCTCAATAATATGAAAGTTTATTCTGTGAACTTTTAAATAATTATCATTTACACCATGCCATTTCCATCATAATAGCTTCATATTTGTAAAGGTAATCTTATCATCCCTAAACTCGCTAATTTTAATACATTGAGGTTCTAACAACAAATTAATATCGACTTTAAGCACGTATCTATCGGTTAATGAACTTACGCATTTTGACATTCATGCGTTCCAAATTAAACGGAAAATAATGCCACTAAGCCTAAACAAACAGAAATTCGGTTATTATTATGCAGTTCAATTAGTTTTAATTGAATCTCCACTAGGTCTCATAAAGGGTAAATGTTTAGCATGGTCTCTGAAAATGTTTTAAAATAGAGCCTTGTGGTAATAACAGCGTCGATGATCCGTAATGGTTTAAGTTTCGTTACAGTTTTACTATTATTGTAAATGATACACTAGAGAATGATATTGATTAATATACAGGGTGATGTACTATATGAGGAACTTCACAGATTGATAGAAAACAGTAAAGTAAATGCTTTTTTTGTACAATAAATGTCTTCATATACCAGTTAATAATTAGATTGAAAATATGTGTCAAATTTCGCATAAAAATGTGTATGTATTTTTTTTTTTATTCTAGTAACATTGCATAAAACACTTGGAAATTATCATTTGAACATATTTGCAGAAATAACAATGTTGTTTAGTAAGCGATGGTCAAAAATTATTCTACCAATTCAATTTATGAAAGTTTTTTTTTTCTTTAATCATGTGTAGACGATTAATTCAAAGGAGCATTTTTATTCAAAGTGAACAACTCAAAAAAAGAGCGATTGGATACAACGGCTAATTCGCTCATTTTGCAGCTTTATGCCGCAGGAAATATGTTTCTACTCCTTTCTCTTTCTGCAGAAACGATAATTTTCCTGTCCTTTTTAATCTTTAGGTAAGACTGAAAAATGTTCCGAAAGGAAGACGCTCACGTTACTCTACCAAAAGAATCGAAAATTCGGTGCGTCCGATCCAATTTCCCTCGTTTGGTTTAAGCCTTCGTTCATCAATCTAATAATAAGTTCAAGAAGACAAAATTGCTTACTATGGGCAATTTAAAATAATAAAAACTTTGTAAAATAGCATCATAAAGGTTACTTGAACGGCCATACAGCTATTTCGAGCAAAATATTTTTGCTCTTTCTCCGTGACAGTCACCTGAAGTCAGGAAAGGGAAACTAACCCGTTCCCAGGGATCTGTTCCCCCGTTTTTGCTCTAGAAAAAGTTCAAGTAACCTTTATGGTGTTATTTTACAAAGTGCATCTTATTTTAGAATAAGTTTTCAAAGTTTTGTTTAAAATTGTAACAGTATAAGCATTTACTACTTTCTATTTTTAATTACTTTTATTTATTTATTTATTTGCCATTAGAGGAGGAAATATGGCAAATATGCCTAACTTAAGACACATAAAAATGATCACTAAATTTACAACGATAACTTTTAGGCATATTTTATGCGAACTAAGTTTTTACTCTTTACGGTAAAAATCGGTAGATATTTTAGGTGGTAGAAATTGAAGAAATTCTCTATAAAAGAAATTACTGTGAAATTTTTAATCTGTCTAACTGAAAGAAAAATTTAATCGAATACACAAAAGAAATAATCCCGAGATACTCTGAAAAAGCCCAAAATAGCTTTAAGTAACTTAAGATTTGGGAGCTATTCTTCCAGAATGGGAAATAAATAAAAAATGGAATTATTGTTCTAAGGTATAACTTTTTAGAAAACCCTGGAATCTACATTAGATATGTTATTTAAATGTGGTTTTAAAACATGAACGACAAAGTCATTTTATTAAAAATGAAAATATAAAGTTGTAAATGAAACTAGGAATAATTGATGGATTTTTTTATTTGGGATTTTTATTTTTTTATGTTTATGGGTACGAAAATGCCCTTTTTTATATTTCATAAAGTTTTATACAATAAAAATTAATAGGTTTGAAATATTTACTATAAATATAGTAAATTAAGAAAAAAATTCTTTCAGTGATGGGAGGAGGGGTAATTACGCCTATGTGGAGGGTACTTGATTCCACCTTTAGATTTGGATGACCAAAATGTGTGGGGTTTAAAATTATTAAGCAGACAGTTTTATTTAAAGATATAAAAATTTTTTAATTATACAGTCTAAAATTTTTCTTTACTCTTTTTTGTACAGTGACAGTGACATTTATCCAGCTGCAAATGCAAATTCTAGTTTAATTTGATTTCAACTACATAAATATTTATTTTTAAAAATTTGAAAATATGGAATAAGATAGGCTTATTTAAAGCTGATTTAATTTGTTTCATGCAAATTTCATCGGGTACTTATACTTTTAAAGCACTAGGTCAATGACAAATAAATTTTTAGAATATAATTATTATTTTTAGTTCAGGTGGGAAAAATCAAATAGAAATACTATCAATTGAGAAAATTGAACGTTTTATAAATAAACATATACCTTTAACAAACATATACCTTTTATAAATAAACATATAAACATAACATATATACCTTTTTACAGACTAATAATTCTTAATACTTAGCAAAATGTAATTTCACTTACTACCTACTGTTTTGCAACTGAGTTTATATCACTAAGAATCATCTGAGTGAGGGAGTGCCCTAATCGTGCGGAACGTCACAATGAGGTCGCCGTGGCGTCCCGGTGAGTCACATTGGTCGTAGTCACACTGGTGACCATAAGTGACGTCAACTGGAAGTCACAGCGTGACTTGCCAGTGGCAATAGATTGCAACTTCTTTGTGACGTCAACATGACGAATCTTTTGTGACGTCTTGCCAGATCTTGCGACTTTTCTCAATTTTTGCTATTTTTGAAAGCACCATTGGACTAAATTTCATAACTTTGCGATATTGCTACTTTCTAGTTACTTTTTGATTCTGTGATTTTTAAGTAATTTTGCGAATTTCTCCAAAAAAAGCTTTTTTTTTTCTTTTTCAAATCAGTGGAACATTTAAGTCACAGTGCTGTGAATGCGCTGTAACGTCGCATTGAAGTCACAATGTCGTGCACAAGTCACAGTGTGACTTCATGGTTGCCGCAGAAGGACATTAGACAGTCAAGGCGACTTATTTGTGACTCATTCGCGACACCCCGTGAATGTCTTGCACAGCGCATTTAGGTCACGGTGCTAATTAGGGTGATTCTTTATTGAAATTTCTCGCTTTCTTAAATTCACCGAAATAGCCATAAATATTAAATATCAAATCTGCGAATTAAACACAGACAGAACTATTGCAAAGACCTTGACCAGACTCAGAATGAAACACCATAGAGGGATAAAATTCCGGAGGTGACACCAGAACTTGCCAGAGCTGTAAGAACTATCCTGACACTGAGCTGAACACAGAACATATCTTTCCTTATCCTGCCATTCTGGCGAAATTACAAATAATCACCAACAATTCCCGTGCTGGCCTGTATGGAGATAACAGTTCGATATCGACAAGGCTATCTGAACCACTTTTGGTCCATTTTAAGTCCTATCGTGGACATGACAACATTAGCAACAGCTACTTACTATAACCATATATTCATAGTTTCAGACTATACTTTTTGTCGTATTTTCAATATTTCTTTTAATATATTTTGTGTAGCATACATTCAAAATTTTTGTAATCGTAAAAAAATATCAGTACTATTCGCGAAAATTTCCAGTGTTCAGAAAGGAGAGAGGGTGGAATTATGCGTTTCGAAATGGAGTGGGCGCCAAATCATCATCTTGGCATCTACACTGAATTAATCTGGATCCAGCCGCGTAAAAACTCATTATGCAAATATAAATTTATATTTGATTCGAAGCATTTAAAAACATGAAGCCAGCGATAATGATACTGTCTTCCCTTTTTAAAAAATATCGAAAGCTGGAAATCTTATAAGTCACTTATTATCCGCTTAAAACATACACGGGTTGGAAGGGGGGAAAGTCTCTAAATAAATTCTTTTTAGAATGATTATCCGGTAACATGACCCTATGAACTCTAAATAGTGACTAGATTCCAAAGGAAAAGTTGTATGGATATGTCATTATAAAAATAATATTTCCATGGAAACGGCACGAAAAATGTATCGAAAGCGAAAATTACTCTTAAATTCAAAAATTAAAAAGGAAATCGCGAAATGTATTTTTAAAGTAAATTATGGGCCGAGTTTTTTCACAAATAATCACTCGGGTCTTTCCAAAGAAATATTTCTGTTTTTTATTAAATTTTCTACGTTGTTGAATTAGAACACTAACTAATGATGACGAAATACATTGAAAAAAATTACTAACATGAAATATTTTAATGAGGTGAAATCTCAAATGTATATTTAAAATATCCCCCTGTTTGTTTTTTGACTAACGTAGTATGAATCTTTTTCTTTAATTGGATAATTTAACGATCTCATTCTGTCTTACATATTTTTGTTAGATATTGAAAGTTTTTCTGTTGATGTGTCTGCACATTTATTTTGCATAGTCTTCCTTGTTATATTCCTATAGAATTCAAATAGATATTTCTCTATAAATATAATCCAAATGGTTATTTTTATGAAGACAGTTATGAAAAACCCCAAAAATAATACCTAGAATTCAATAAAAAAAAAGACGAATATTGTTTCCTTCCATAGGCACGAAACATTTTTCCATCGAAATTTCCCATTTCATTCCATGGAAAACCAACACGGAAAATTATGAATCTTATTAGTAAAACGATTTTAAAGAGAGTCTCGCAACAAAAACCTAACTGGAGCATAATTCTTTTATCAAAGCATATTAAAATTATGATAACCCCTCCTCCCAACACACACACACACACAAATGGAAGTTAAGTCAGTTTGATTAACTTACCTTTTATATAAGTGCATGTAGAAAAGCATGTTGAGTAAACACTTCAATATTTTTCACGTTATTTTTTTAATAATTAGAATGAAAATTTAAAAAATAACACCGCTAAGCTACATATTAGAATAAAATAAAATAAATAATTAGTTTTAATCGAGTTTATGAGAAAATGTTGCACATTGCGCATCTAGAAAATAGTGTTCATTTAATTGCACAAAAGTTAACTTTATTTTTCACAAGTTTAAAACACATTTACAACTATTTTTATATGTTAGATTTTGAAAATTTTTCTCCAGAATACGTCTATAATGCATATAAACTAACAATTTTATTTGTATTAATTATGCTAATTCAAAATTCTCATTACTTTACACTCTTGCTTTAAAACTTTTACTCGCAATGCCCATTTTCTATTGCTTGAATTGATTGCAGTTTGCCTTTATCCAAAACTCCCTAAGACTGAAAATTTTAACACAAAATAATATCTCAAAGGTGTTTGTTTGCGTAACATATGAATAACTTATACAGCTCTAATTATATCAAAACCATAAGAACGCGCATTGCCATTAATACTAATATTAGTAGAAAGGCTTTCACACTTAATTAAGAAAACCAATTTTAAATGTTGAAGATATTTTGTTCTCAAACGTAATTAGAAATATTTGAATTTGTACATATACGCCTGCTTTCATTGCTAATCGTATTCTACCGGCTAAAGGTGGATTTTTAAAATTTAACGTTGAATAGATTCTATAAGGATATTTTGAGTGCAAACAATGAATAAGATTATGTTTAAAAGATGATTAGCCCTATGTAAACAACAATTCCGTAATGTAATCTTAAAATTTTAAATCTTAAATGTCCTTATTATCTTTTTTCTTGTGAAATAATCGCTCATTTATTTTTGTGAGATGAAACAAGTATCTTAATTTTCCCAAATATCTCCCTTCAGATGCAAATGTGCGCTGAAAATCTAGAGAACAAATGAATTTTTGATTCAAGACAATATCATTTTCCAGCCAAGAAACAATATAAGTCTTGTTTAAAGAGAGTTCATACTTTTTAATTTGGGAGTTAATTTTAAATCTGAAAATTAAAAGAAAATGTTGTACATATACGCCTGCTTTCATTGCTAATCGTATTCTACCGGCTAAAGGTGGATTTTTATAGGATGCAGATAATTTAAATGTTAAATGGAGTGATTATGTCAGAAAAGCGTATTTATTTAAGGCATAAATGTATGTTCTAACCAATAAGAGATTAGAAATGCTTTGAAAAGCATAAGAATAGCTCTTTTATTTATTTTATTCCAATGTAAAAGAACAACCAGAAACTGTCCACTAAAAGAGAAAATCCAGTGATAACGCATAAACTAGAGATATCTGCATCGTTTAGATGTTGTTGAAGATGTTGCCACGACATCTTGAGCAATCGATTGATAACGTTTTAGGTTGTTGTAGTGTACGTGCATTGTCACGACACTTGGGTGTTCCCAACAGTAAAAGGCGGAACACTGAGAAAAGTGGTACATTTCTTCCAGCACAAAATTCGTTACAATCAGCAATTGCTGGCCATCGAGAAGGAGAATCGGAAACCTTTGAAATGACATTTTTGGCTAGATTTGATGTGTCTGTATGTCATGAACATGTCAAATTGTATGGTGTGATCAAGCGCATTTCCATCTAAGTGGAACAGTCAGCATCCATAACTGCCGCATTTGGGACACGGAAAACCCTCGCACCTTTCAAGAGATTCCACTCCGCTTACCAAAAGTTACAGTCAGGTGTGATTCAAACCGACATTCATTCTTTGAAATTTATTTTTTAAGAGGCTTTTCGCAATGGCCCTGTGTCATATGAGGGTCAGGAGATACCAAACCATGCTCGAAACTTTTGCTGTATTCTAAATCCAACAGCGCCAATGTCTTGCTTCAATTACCTTTATGCAAGATGGAGCGCATCCACTCATTGGAATATGGGTGCAGCAGTTTCTTCGGCAGCGGTTTTAATAATGATAGAGTAATTAATCGTGCGTTTCCGACAAGCTGGCCATCTGGTTCTCCAGATCTTAATCCTATGATTTTCGGCTATGGGTTATACTTGAAAAATTTTGTTTATCGAGGATGTCTGGTAACCTTGTCAAATTTTAAAGACAGAATCACGCTGAATGTGAGAAGCATCTCAATCGGTCATTAAGATCCACCGTTGAACAGACTGCAAGTTTTACATTTTGAAGTACGGAACCATATTGAGTAGTATTCCTTGTATCAATATGGTCTTTGTCATTTAATGTTTCGTACGTTTGAATAAAATGTGTTACAAATGTCTATTTTGTATCTTTTCATCACATTTTCTGTTGTACAGTATCATCTATCGATGTTTCTGGAACTATTTTTTTTTCGCATAATCCGTTTTCCCATGTTTTGAATAGTATGTTCAACAATTTTGGAGCCTTTACTCTGAGTAGTTCGATACACAGAGAGCGCAGAAAAAGGGTGTTTTAATTCTGACCTCATTGTACATCGGAACGTACAAGACTGAACATAGATTTTAACTTTTACATGAGTAGATAACTTTAATTGATATAATGTAATGCATTTTAAGGACGCCAGGGTACATCTTTATACTGGAATCATCTTTAGAAAATGAAAGAAATTATATCCCTTTTGAAGCTTACACAGCCTATCTCGAATAACTCCACATTAAACACAATCTAATTGATTTTTGGTTGATATTACTATATTGAATTCAATAAAATTTCTTCGAAAACTCACCAGATATTTGGAAAAAAAGATTGTTTTAATGTCTGATAAAATGTATCGACTCGTACTTCTTGCCATTCATCATAATTTGTCACTTGGACCGGCATTTTTTATCATAGAAATCTTTTACTCGAGAAAAGATTTTTTCATCCTTTAAAATGAATGGATAAAAGAATCGTCTATCGTTATTGGATTTGGATCTTTGGGGATTTCGAGCAAAAACTGGCACAATATCCCAGTAAATTAATACACATTGATATCGCACTGTTTATTTACTGAAATTACATAATATTCTCAGTAAATGAATACAGTACAGTACACATCACCAATTTTTTTTATATTTATCAAGAGGACACTTGGCCAGGAAACCAGTTCAGTGAAATAATCTCATGAAGCACCGAAGGAAGTTACCGAGGCCAAGCTGTTGAATGTAGGGATAGACGCTAGATGGAGAATCGGCTGTCTCGTCTCGCAAAATCGCTGAAAAACTTTGTCTTGTGTCGCAAAAATCCCTATAATACAGTGTAGAATGTGTCTGTCTCGTCTCGCAAAATAACTGCAAATCTCTGTCTTGTCTCGCAAATTTCTGTCTCACAGTCCACCCATAGTTGAATGAGAATCTCTTCAAAACTTATCTTTAAAATATATACAAAATGTTTATTTATTAGATGTGTTCACTCATTGGTCGGTTTACTCTTGGTTTACTACCATTAGCGTGATATCATCTTGTTTTTGATTTGGCAGAGGTTCATCCAAAAAAAGTAATAGTTTAAAGAAACGCTTTACAAGAAATAAGGGGATTAAGATCTAATACTTTCCAGACGTGTGATCTGTAATTTCCTTGTTAACTCTCGGTGTATGGGTGTAGAATAACCTTAGAGAATGGTAACGTCTTCCTTTCTATCAGGTTGTAACGAAAGTTTTCCGCCAGATATGCTTGAGTCAGCTCACGCGGTACCCAGATATTGACCTTATATGTCAAGTTTATGCGATGCTTAGCGCGACTAATGGACATGGCACTAAAGTCTAACTCTTTTAGCTAGCTCTCGAGTAGATGAATATTTTATCTTCTTCCACAAATTCACGTAGGCGGGCCTCATCAGCCTCAGGCCGGCCAGAGCGCTCTGCTTCTTAAATGTCCTAGTCCTCGTTTTTGAACTTTGGGTACCAAATCTTCACAGTGTCATGAGATACCACAGTAGTACCTTAAGCTGTACACATGATTCAGTGTCATTATGTAGATGACCTTTGCGACAGAACTGAGAGTAAATGATGGATCAATCTGGTAGCGTGGTAGTTCCATTTTAGACACCTTAATCATAACGATATTGTTTTACAGATTTCACAACACAGTTCTCTTAAACAAGTCTTTTCCTTCAAATAACAAAAAATGTTTTAGAAAATATTGGCAAAGACACCAATGGGAACTGCTTGTGCAGGCAATACTTGGAGTGGCGGAAAACTTTCGTTACAACCTAATAATACTACCTCCGACGCAATACAGCCGAAACCCTTTGCAATTGTAACAAATAGAACTCAAAACCTTGTTCTGTGCGAGTGGTTAATACAGCGAATTAATAAACTATCTGCATAATTCATTTGTACATATTATGAACATCACTCTAAACTCATGATTTAAAACATCTTCGAGGTGATTTTCTAATGAGGATCTATGAAATTCCATTTACTTGTTCACATGTCTGTTTTTTTATCTTTAAAATATCCACAAATCTTCATAGGACTCTTTCAGATTCATTTCTCTGAAAAATGCTCTTTTCCCGTTTTCTAGTTTTTCATAAATAATGAGTGATCTATTAGATATACAAGTTTCATTTTGTGCTTAAATTAATGGTTAAATAAATTTACAAATATGCAGGCGTGTGGTATTTCTGTAAAAAAGTGGGTACTTTTCTCAATATTCTCTTCAGATCTCGAAAAATTTAAACATTGTATCTTTCTTTTTTAAATATGGTATTTCTGAAGAGCTCTAATTCAGAAACTATTGAGGGCACACAGCAACAGTTGGGCTCAAATTAGTTCACATTTAATACATTAAAAAAATTCCATTTAACTTTCTTTTAAATTTTTTTAATAGAAATTGTAGAGAATTTTTTTAGTTTTTTGAACATTGGGCCTTTAACACAGGTCTTTCAAACTGCAAATTTCGCTTAGGCTAATGGTAGTCGTACTTACAACAGATCAAAAAATTAGAATTACCGAACGATCTTATTGTCTAAATTGACTTTCTTATGTGTAATCAATTTTAATTAAAACTTAAAAGTGTTTCAAAAAAATCATTTGTTAAAAGATTCAAAGCAATTATTAAACGAATTGAATAATTGGTATGTTAACCTTTCTGTCAGTGATCAGGTCTGTTGTTGAAAACTGAAAGACTGTGGCCTTAAAGTAGTCTTACAAAATCTAATGGATTGCTCTTTTAAATATTTTTAGTATCTGCATTTCAATATGAATCGTTAAAATGAGAATAATGAAATAGAAAAATTAAAAATATATTCAATTTTATATCATTAAAAATTACAAATTTTTTGAAACTTAAGTGTAATGTAAAAAAAATGTAATAATACCATAGATATTCATGAAAAGAAATATTCTGAACACTTCGCCATTTGTCAAACGATAAAGGAACCAGCGGGTCAAGGTATTTAACAGGCCCTATTTTTTGGCAGTTTTGATCTCAAATAAAGAAGATTTATCTGTTCTCTTACATCAGCAAGTAAAGCAGATTGATGAAAGCTTGATAAACTCTTTTGCTTCGGAATTTTACCTAGCTTTTCTTTATTCACTGACTATAAAACTATCAATCACTTTTCGATGTAAAAGATTTTGTCTAAAACATACGGGAAATGTGTCTCTAATAGAAACTTCCGATACTGAAGGTAGATACTAAATTTTTGTTTTTGCCTCATGTACGGATACTCATATACAAAAAATATGGCCAAGAATTCATAACCTATATATAAACACTAGATTAAAAGTACTTAGAATAGTTCGTTGTTTGCTTAAGAATAATTCTGAATTATTTAATGTGACCATCTCTAAACTGACTCTGATGAGTTTTTGCATGACGTCTAAGGATAGGCATGTAAGTATATGCACATTTATGCATCCAGAATTTATTTTGAACAAAAGCGAACCCATTTTGACTGGTTTTCTCGTGCCGTCTGTACGTGCGTATGTACGTATGTATGTATGACTGTAAATCACATAACTCAAAAATTATTAGGCGTAGAATGTTGATATATTATTTTAAGGAATTCTGTAACATCTATTTGTGCATCCTTTTAATTGCAATATAGTGAGTAGATTTTTATAGGATCGCGGAAAAAAAATCGATATAGTAAACTCTATGGACAAGATCATTACATTAAGGTCACACAAATCTCGCCGTTGGCAAATTTTGACGAAGTGTAACAAATTTCGCTCCAAAATAAGATTTTAAAACTGAATCCAGCTTGGCAATAGCTTTTATATTCTGCCGATGAATCTCTAAATTGCTATTGAAGGTTTTTTTTTCTCAAATTCAAACAAAATAACTTTGATTAAGTACATCAAAAACTTGTTTACAGAATAACTCAAAGGACTTTGAATACATTAAGGTCTATGCGAAGCTTCAAAACATCAAAAGTCTATGGACGTACAGTCACTGGGAATGTTCAATATCTCGACAACAGTCGCCAAGCGTGAAGAATGTAAGCGACGGATAATTTGGGAATATTTCACCAAATTTGCCGCCAAAAAAAGAGTTTTTTAACACGGCTTGGCGATATATCTTTTATCTGGAGAGAAATCTCCAAACCTTAATATCATTGAATTATCGTATCACAATTTAAAATGAAATAACGAAGTGTATTTGATAACTATTAACCTTAAATACAAGTAAAAAAGGCAGCAATATTCACTTGTAACTATTTTATCATCAGAAAATATTACAGAACACACAGATCAATATTTAAGTTTGAGTAAGAACTTTAAGGCCAGCATAGAAAATTGCATAGAAGACAAACAACAAAAAATACAAACTTTTATGAACTTGTGTAGGAGCTATTCTAAGTAATAACTTTAAATATTCCTCTTTTCATAGATGAAACTAGTTTTTGTCAAAGTTCAGGGTCGTTTTATACCATTCGTCTTCGATAGTAGATTTCAGCTCTACCGATGATGGAAAATGTCTCCCACTTGCATAAACTCTTTGTTTCTAAGTAGCCCCCGCAAGTTGTCTATTGGGTTAAGATCTGGAGAGTTTGCTAGTAATTTCAAAGTTTCAACATTGTTGACTTAGAAAACATTTTCTGTACTGTTACTCGAAAGGATAGGTGGATTATCTTGCTGAGAATTTGAATTTTCTGTTGCAAGAGATTCAGCATTTGGTAAAAGAAGACTAACTAGGACACTTTGATATGCTTGTGAATACATTTTACCCGAAATATTCCTCATTTAATACATTTGTCCATTGTGAACACAACTGAACCCACACCGTTGCAAGCAAAGTACCTCCGGGTCATCACAGTGCCTCCACCTAATTGGCGCTTGGAGAATACTTTTTCTTTTCTTTAATCATGCTAGTAGTACAGTAGAACCTCGATTAACCGAAACTCTCCGTTAACCGAAGTCGGTTTCTTCTTCACTTTTTTTTTCCATCACAAAATTAATTTTTGAAGGAGCTTATGAATCTGGTGCAGTTTCAATAATTGAGTTTTGGAAAACTGTCAATATCAAAGAATTGCATTTATATGATCAGTGACGCGTGGGAATCTATGCCGCAATCGACACTAAGCAGGCGAAAACTTTTGCCGAATTTTTCAACTGGCACAGATGAAAATGCTACAGACATTGTGAAAGAAGTGTTACTGAATTTTCAAGCCTTTTTAGCACAATGAAAAGTTTTGAAAATTTTGAGGATAGAGAAATCACAGATTGGTTGAATTGTGGCGTGGAAGATGCAGGCTTCCAGTTGCTCAATGATGAGGAATTAATAGCAGAAGTTGGAAAATATCCGAAAGAAGATGATTATGCAGATGAGAATGATTCTGGAGTAAATAAGATCAGTAACAATCATGCTTTTGAGTGTCTCTCAAAAGGCCTTCTTTGGCTGGAACAACAGGAGCAGTGGGATTCCTCTGAAATCATGCTTTTAAGAAAACTTCGGAATAGTGTTGCACGGTAAAGGATGGCCAATTTACACCAGATGAAGTTTCCATTTAAACCATTATAAGTTTTTGCTTCAGAAATAAATTTATTTTCATTTATAATTTTAATTTATTTAACAGTTAAAATAGTCATAATGACAGTTTAATGACGATCTACATATTAAACTAGATGATTATTGATGAATTATCGATTATCCGAAAATTTGGATAATCCGAAGAAGGTTTGGTCCCAATTACTTCGGATAATCGAGGTTCTACTGTACTTCCATTCGTCTGGCCCATCCAAATTCCCTTTTTTAATCAGAAAAAAAAATATTTCTATCCAATGTCTATCCCAGATCATTACTTGCTGGCTGAAGTTCAAACATTCTATATTTTGTGCTTCTGCAGCAACTGAGTCTTAGCCAATTTTGCTGTGATGATGACCTTCAAATTGTGTCACATGCCGTTTTTTGACAAACATTTAAACCTGTCTCCGAAATATTTTCCCTGGTTAAGTCCTTTCCAGCATATGCAAGTCTGCAAACTCTTCTTTTCTTCTAAGCAACTTCTCGTCTGCAACCACGCGAAGACAAAGCTTTAAGCTTTCCCTCTGTATTCTTTTTGCCATAATTGTCTTACAATTTTTTTTTTTTAAATGTTGACTACATTTTTTGATCTTCCTATTTTTATTGCAATAGTACAGCTATTCATTCCTGTTGAAGAAAGAGCTCCAATCTGCCCTCTTTCATGATCAGGTAGAATTCGTTTAATATAGTTTTCTCTTCTAGTTCAAGCGTTATATTCTTCTTTTTTTATATAGTACCTGGCTACCGAGCCATGCTTAGAATCTAAAAATTCCTTAAGTGTAAAATAATGGATACGTAAATGGCTTGACACATATCAATAATCTTCATGATTACCAAATATTTACATCGCTTTCGGATCATTCGTTCATTCTCAGGGAAGCTTCGCTCAGCATTCAATGTTGCAATGGCATATCCCAGGCAGCACAGCAAACTTGCATCAAACTTGCAGCAAGCTTGATTTATCAAGTCAATAAACTTGAATTAAGATTGAAAATTTCAAGCGTGTAAGCTTAATGCAAGCTTGAATCAAGTGTTCAAGTTTACACTTGCCCAGCTTGCATTAAGCTTCACATAGCAAGCTTGAATCAAGCTTGACATATCAAGCTTAATAACAAGCTTAAAAAATTTTTCGTAAATACACGGGGCGCCCGTCGGTGAACTCACCCCACATATTTTATTTTTCCACGCATTTTCCCCTCTACGCTGAAATTTAAAGTTATTTTAATCTGTTTCCATGAAGCGTCCGCGGCTGGGATCGATCGCGAGACCTAAGGGTTGGGAAGCCAGCCTTCTAACCGTTCAGACAATCTGACACGCGCTATTATTACTAAAGTTTGAAGTGACTGTTATGGTTATCACGCCGTTTTCTGGCGAGATCGATCAGTGGTCGATGCCGATCTGTTTCTTTTATTTTTCCATGGGATGAATCAAAATTAAAATAATGTTTGTGTGATTTATAGACTCTACTGATAGGGAAATAAGCATAATATAAACCTAAAAGCAGCACACGTTTTAAAACTTTCACTATCGCGACACTCATGTTGGGCAATACTGGCCAAAATCGAGACAAACGACTGATTTTGAAATCAATTTCGTAGTATAATTGTATTTTATTTTGAAGAATTTCAATATTTGGAAATATATAATCTTATTTCTTTTAATTCTATGGTCAAGTACATTTATGACTGATGATAAATTATTTGTTATGTGGATGTGGCTTTCCAAATCAAGCAGTAATCAAGTTGTATTCAAGCTTGACAGCTCAAATGACTTCTCCAAGCTTGCTGCAAGCTTAAAATGAATTAAACTGTCAAGCTTGTATTAATACGTCAAATTCAAAGAAATGCCAAGCTTGATTTAAGCTTATGTGCTGTCTGGGATACTTTGTTTTGAAGAGGATGCTAAATATTCGATGGTCAAACATCACGGTTGAGCAATAAGTAGTTTAATGTTAGGTGCCTCCTTTAATTCTTCAAGAGAGAGTGCATCAGCGAGGGTGTCAGCGAAGATCTTGGCTTACAATGGGTATTGCTCATGCATTCACTAACAGCGTCTTGAATATCTCAGAAATATATCTGTCCATATGAGGGCGTTCAAATTCAGCATCAGGAATTTGAGTTACTTTCAAAGGTTTTCCATACGATGATAAAATAAATGAGCTGCATTGAATCAAAACTATGGGGGTAAAATTGATGGCTGATCACCTGCAAAATTAATTTGAATTTCGGTTGCCAGCCCAATTTAGGAATCGATTATATCATTAATTTTTTTCATCGGAGTTTCAAAGATCATTTCATTATAAACTGCTATCTCAAAAAAAAAAAAAAAAAATCGTCAGGGAAATTACATTTATATACTTATCATCAATTTGGCGGAATATGGCAATTAAAGTATAATTCAAGCTAGTACCGTAATAAAAAAACTTTGAATTCTCATGTTACGTCGCAGGATCTTTTTTCTTTCTGTGTATTACTGCAAAGGGTGCCATTTTCATTTAAATAATTCAGTAAGCTGAAACTTTCAAGCATTTTTGAAATTCGCATCGCATGGTTCAATAAAATACATGAAAAATATTTACAATACCTATAGCTATAGTATCTACGCGGAAATACATTTAGTTTTACGTTTGTTAGAAAAGGGTAAAGTATTAAATACATTCAATTTTTGACAGAAGATTTAATAATAGTTTTATATTAATAACTAAATTAAGAACAATGAAATTATTTACGTATATTCCATCAAGGTGCTTTTGAAATGGCAACCGGGATTGGTTTTCTCTTTTTCTTTCGCTGGTTGTCAGGATGACAATTTTAAATAAAAAGAACTTTTTTATTCTAAAAACTTATGGAGCTGAATAAGGGTAATATACATAGTTATTAGAATATTTATTTGTCTTGTACTGGCTATCAAGTTCCATTTATTTTGTTTCTTTGCGAAATTAATTTTTACTATTATATATCGATGACGTCTATTTTTTAATCCGCTCCAAAGTTATTTAAATGTTCCTTTTACGAAGATGGCATCAACTGTGTTTCCCAAACGATCAATAGATGGTGCTACCGTCCAAAACGAAAATGTTACATTTTGAGCTGTTCAGACTGTTTTTTCAGTCACGTGACCTAAGGTAATTTTTTCCAGGGCCCCAATACCCTTCAGGTACGAAATTCTTAAAAAATCCTTAGAGCTGTTTTAGAGATCACTTGGACAAACATGCATGCATTCCGTGTTTAATAGCATAGGGATAAAATATTTAAAAAAAAAAAAACATACATAAAGGCATTAATAAGTATTTAAGAATGGTCGATTTAATTTCAACAATGCATTCAGCGCAAAGATAAAGGTAATCCTGTGTTAATCTTTGACAAGCCTTTCGTCTCGAACCGTTTATAACGCATACTATCACAGGTACAGAAATAATAAAAGAGTTAATGAAAATCACAGATACATCCCTTATGTGAGAGCAAGGGTATACTTATTTGCTCAGTAACATTAATTAATTTTAAAATGTTGGTCCATTCTGCAATTTACCATAATTAAAATCCGGAACTTTTACATCTTCTAAAAATTAATAACAACAACAAGAAAAAGAAATAAGATTTCATAAAATTTATTTACAGCTAAAATTTTAAGGCAAATTTAGACTACTTAAGTATATTGTATATTACTTTATACGATACAAATACACCCTAACACCGAACCATAAAAAATATGCCGCTATTTTGGATTATACAACAACTCGATGCACTACTGCTTAAGCACTCACAAACTGGCAATTTCAACAGTTTACAGAAACGCAACATTGATTCTATGAAATACTTTTATTGTTACAATATTATAAAGACGTGTGCACAGAACGCCGTTGTGAAAGAAACGCCTTTCTCCTGTCATCCATCACCCAGAAAAAGACAATAGTGAGCATATGCGAACAGATAAAATCCTTTAATCTCCCATAGGAATGTCAAGCAGAACCTTATAAAAACAACCAGATCCTGAAAATCGTTTAACGAGTGATAAATGGTTTGGCACAATGGGGTGACTTTGTAATCTTTTCTAGCGTGTTACTTTTTTTCCTATAAGGGCTCAGGAACAATTGAAAATTTCAGCCCGGAATGTGGCAAAAGGATTAATATAATTGTGCATATATATGAGAGAGAATAATTTAATTTCTTTTACAAAATGAACAGAAAAAAAATGGACAGTAATTATGGAATGTTATCGAACTTAACTTACAAAGTTTAAAAACGGTTTATTTATTTGCACATTTATTCTCTCTAAACATTAAAATTTATATAAATAACACAAAACATTTAAAATATAGTTTCATGGTTATAATAAAGTTTCATGGTTTTCTTGTTCCACAAGCATTATTGAACTACATTATGCACGTAAATTCTCTGACAGTTTAAAACATATGTATGTTACTCATGGCGCATAAGTTGTACGGTTAATGATTAATGCAAAATACTAGATACAACTATAATCGTTGGCGCAGTAAGAATTTTATCATTTCCATAAGAAGTTATTATGATTTCTTAGAGTCCTCTGCTATGTCCTATTATTCTAATAAAAATAAAAGTTTTAAGGGATGATAAAAAAGCTTTTGGAGCATCTTGGACCAGGGATGGGAATTACGCAGTACGCGTGCACAGCTTGGCGTGCCAGAAAATTTTCTTGGCACGGCCAATAATTTCACAGAACGGTAAAAATAAATAACAACCAAATAAAGTGATTAGGAGTATATTTTTAAAAGTTTTAAAAATAGAGAAAAAATAATAAAATA
This sequence comes from Cheiracanthium punctorium, assembly GCA_038373885.1. Classification (NCBI taxonomy): domain Eukaryota; kingdom Metazoa; phylum Arthropoda; class Arachnida; order Araneae; family Cheiracanthiidae; genus Cheiracanthium; species Cheiracanthium punctorium. The sequence continues at coordinate 394,351 of JAWZYV010018453.1, read as the reverse complement.
TTTTAATTTCTTTCATTTAGAAGAAATCACACCTCCAAATATGATTTAACATCAAAGTTTTCAAAAGTTATATAATGTTAGCGCTCTTTATTCACACCCAAAATTAAATGCAATATATAAAAAAATATATAGATTAAGTTCTATGACGATTTTTGGGCAATATATGAAAGAGTACTTTAGAAACTTCGTTCAAGACATAATTTTTCGGTATTAACTCATCTACAATCTAACGTTAGTAACAGACTGAAAGAGAATGATGTCTCAGTCCATGTATTTCCTTAAAATCGAAAACATATCAGCCTGATACCTAAACTCCTGCAAGTAATAAGAAGCATAAAACTTCTAATGATGAGAATAGTTTACTTTAAATAAAACTATTATGAAAGTTTAATAATTTTTTTATGACACTCTTATACTGAATAAATTTTATGTTCTATCAATATGTTTCGTTTGTTACTTTTTACAGATAAAAATTATATACATTATAGGTACTATGCACAAAAGCATAATGTATTGGCACTCAGAAAACTTTGCATTTCGATTTACATAAATATTGGCATTTTGATAAAAATATATTTGCTATCCTTTTCTTAGATCCTTTTAAACACCACAAAGTTGTTCCAATAAGTATGTTCCATGAATGGAGCATTCTTAACGGATTTGCGACAGCTTACACACTTAAATTTATACATCTAAATTATGTTCTTTGTTCCAATAATAAAACGTATTTTTCATATTCAGTACCACACTGACTTAAGCACTATTTCACTGACAACTGCAGAAATTTAAAATAGTATATGGGACAAAACATTTATATTATAACCATACAAAACGCCTATACAAAAGAAACGCCTTTCATCTGCCATTTATCACCCGGAAAAGACAATAGTGAGCATATGCGAACAGATAAAAATCCTTTAATCTCCATGGAAATGTCAGACAGAGCTCTACAAAAACAACCAGATTCTGAAAATCGTTTAACGAGTGATAAATGATCTGGTAGAATGGGGTGACTCTCTGTAATCCATTCCAACTTGGTATTTTTTTCCTCTGTGGACTTCAGAACAATTGCAAATTTTCAACTCAGATTGTTGCAAAAAGATTAATATAATTGTACAGTCCTAGGCAAATATAAGAGAAGTACACACTTCGCTGTAGAAAGTGGAAAAACGTGTCTTTTGGTATGAAATAAAGGATTTAATAATGAAATAAACTTTTGAAGCATGAATACCTTTAAAATGCACTATTTGCTTACATATTAAATAGCTTTTTACTCTTGAGAAATCAAAATTATTCGAAAAACAAACTAATCTGATTACTTTTTATGTAGTAGAGGAAAAAATGCATGTAATTGGTAAAAGATGAATCCGTGAATGGTGTTAAGAATAAAGCTTTATTAAAAATTACAAAACCTATAAACGACAAATGAGAGCATGGAACTAACAACACAAGAATGAACTGAACAGTCATATCTGCATATATGTTTAAATAAGGTCCTAGAAATATCCAGGATTATCAAGTTAAATATAATCTTTAATATGTTGAGTCATGGAGGCAGCCAATATAAAGCACATTAATGATTTGGAAAGACTAAAAGTAAGCTGTTTATTTTAAGTTATACTTTTTAGAGGACTGCTCAGTTGACTATAGAAAGTTAATAGATAATACTGCGACTTTAGGATTTTTATATTTAGGTTTATCACAGAACACCCACCCTTAATCCCACACGAAAAAATCAAATTTATTTAGATTTAGCTTTTAGGTATGTAAATTTCACAATTTTGATAATTTGATCTTTCGTTAGCATACCTGCAGTTTGAATATCATATGGAAAATACTCTATTTTATTATTATCGATGACAATAGAGTTGCTGATAAGATTGTATGGTGGCTTAAGCACCGTACTACGCTTTCGGTTCAACTCCTGGTGCTCGGGGTTCGATCCCCGGCTGGGCGTGGCTGTCATTTTGTCCGTCCCTTCATAGGGGTTGGCGTTTGTCCACATACTAGGTGCACCCATAATAAAGAGACCAACAACTCCGGCCTTAGTAGGGCCAATGCCTCCGAAAGCCGGAAAAATAAAATCATAATACAATTTCATAAGAATTGAAATTCTGTATTCATATGTTCAGCCTACCAAAATTATTTTAATTTGTTATGCACTTGCTACAAGATTGATTTTTTTCGAGTATAATAAGACTTTTGACTTTGGTTAACTTTTTAGAATAACTTTAATCCACAACACCTCCTGTACGCCCTAAGTAAGAGCATCAATTACTGCTTCTGTGGAAGGAAGAGCAATACACTTTTCTGTATTATATAACCACGTTACAGCTTTGGTATCGTCTCTTTCTGGTGCAATTATTGTAGGCTACTTGTTTCTGTGCGAGAAATGACATGATATGGCACTGACTAGCCATTGCTTACGTTTTGTTTTGACGTGAAATTTCAATTTTCTTAGTATTATTGCACTTTGTGTTACGCAATTTAGGTTTGCTATTATATTTAATAATTAATTTAGGAATTGTTTGTTAGTATAACTGTATTCATATTTTTAAAAAATGAAAAATAAATAAAACGGAATATTGAGGAGAGCAGAGCCCAACTCGTAAATTAAATATCAACTGAAAGGCTGGAGAATACTAGTAAATATCTAACTGTTTAACAAGTACTTATACATGCCTTAAAAAAAAGAAGAAATCTAGTATATCAGAACAAACCGTGACATTAATTTTTCTCCAAGCCATAACAGTGCGTAAAAGGTATGAAATCAAAGTTGTTTCCAACACCACATTATAGGACAATTAGTAAACATAATTATATATCCCGATATTGGTTTTCCATCATTTGGATTTGTTCCCCAATCTGCATAAAATAAAGACTATTCTGAATTATCAGAAGTAAACTTTTTTCCACTCAAAGTTTAAGTACTTTCAAGTAAATCAAAATTATTCTTTTAAACACACCAAGTAACATCAATGGGCTGCTCGTAAAGTTGACTCAGTTTACAGCATGAAGGATTTGAGGTCTAAATACGTATGCTAAATACAATAAAGAAGCAAAAAGTTCGTGATATGGCCCATAAAACATATTACGTTTTCGACAGTCAGTCACACAGAGTGTACTTTGACTCGATTGAAATTGATCTAGGCTTGCAATCAGACATTTTATGTTTATCTAACAATTTTAGAATGTGAATTGTTGGTCTGGAGTAAATTCTAAACTAATGCCAAGAAATTCAGCACCCTTTTCCAATTATGTCATCGCAAATCGTTTGGATAAAATATCTATGATAACCTTAATTCCATTGATATCACAACCCGCTATTAACAAATCATGCACGTATACACTTTAAGCGTTGCAGATTTTTCAGCACATTTCACATTGCCTAATGATTGGACTGTTGAATACTACACTTTTTAGAATACCAATGAGAAGATCCGAAATAAAAAAATTCAGTTAATTATAAACTAATGCCAAGAAATGCAGCACCATTTTCCTATTTTGTCATAGAAATCGTTTGGATAAAATATATATGATAACCTCAATTACATTGATATAACAACCCGCTATTAATAAATCGTGCACGTATATACACTTTAAGTGTTGCAGATTTTTAAGCGCATTTCACATTGTCTAATGATTGGAATGTTGACTACTACACTTTTTAGAATACGTATGAGAAGATCCGAAATTAAAGATAAACTATTTGCTTTCAGTTTCCAATAGCGAAAGACATGGCAGATATTGCATGGTTATTAACAGAAACTTTAGAATGACTACATTTTCCACAAGAATGCACGTAATTGCTTTCATTTGACAGAATGCATCTGTATGGCATTTTCTATTGCAGAAACTATAAAATAATTTCTTAGGACTGGATGAAAATTAATCACTATCCGTGGAAAATTTATCTTTCTTATTAAAATCACATTTGACCCCTTCTGCGTCAATTAACCTGTGTGTGACAAATTCTTAAGTCGTATTTACATTAGGTTGATTTCCAAATAATATAATTGGGGTGTTTATATAACAATTTTATTTTACGTTTTATGTTACGTTAATATTATGGATTTTTAAAACCATGTGATTAAAATGACATCCAGGATATACACTGGCCTCAAAAAGTTAAGGAACAACATTTCGAAGCTCACCATAAAAAAATGACACTGACATTAAAATTCATGGTTTAAAATGATAAAAATGAACTTTATGCAAATTTATGCAAAAACGATAGCTAATACATTGTTTTTATAGAAAAGAACAGGCATATATGAGTCAGAGAGAAATGTGCAAATATCAGGCTTTCATAATTACGCGTGTAACTTTTGTTAGCAGATTCGTTAACAATAGGTAGCAGGGTCCCACAATGTCTTACAGAAACTGTTTGCCTGATTCGTTAAGGTGGCGGGCGGTGTCGTATTAATGGAAATCGAGTCGTCACAGTCTTATGCTCCTAGGCATCTTAATGTGTCACGCAGTGTGGTCCACCTTCTCAGGAATAATATCAAATGGAAGCTTTAATGCCCAGAAGACATGTTCTAGGCCGACCACAAGCTACAACACGTGCAGAATATCGTTTTATAGCTCTTTCGGCCCGGAACAGAAGTAGCATTTCTGTGCCGCAACTTGTTGCAGACCACTCTGTAGCATTAGAGAGAAGAATATCCGCTAGTACGGTGCGAAGGCTTCTTCACAATGCAGGTCTCTATGAAAGGTGACCACTTGTATGTGTCCTCCTCAACGGACGACAGAGAAGGGCCCGTTTATCTTGGCCAAGAGAACAAGTTCCTTGGACCAGACAGCGATGGGCTTCTGTACTCTTTACAGGCGAGTCCAGATTCATACTGGAGAGCGATTCAGGACGTCTGCTTATCTGGAAGGAACGAAGCACCCGATACCATCAATCCAACACTGTGGAAAGACACAGTTATCGAGGTGGTGGAATAATGGTTTGGGCAGGGATCCCACTCGATGGTCACATTGACCTGCATGTGTTCCAGGGAGGAACTATGACTGGTGTGAGATATCGGGACGAGATCCTTGATGCTTATGTTCGGCCATATGCTGCTGATATTGGCAATGATTTCATTCTGATGGATGATAATGCCCAACCTCACCGATCTGTGCTTGTTGAGGATTATCTTGAGAGTCAAGGTTTGGAGCGAATGGAATGGCCAGCTCAATCTCCAGACCTGAATCCAATAGAACATGTTTGGGACTACCTTGGCATACAAGTGGCTGCTTGAAGTCCTCCTCCAAGATCGTTGCATGAGCTGAAACAAGGACTAACCCATGCGTGGTCTTTGCTCGCTATTGAGGTGTCCGACAACTTAATTAGCAGCATGGGGAATCGATGCTGCCAGCGCATTGCAGTTAGGGGTGGACACATTCCTTATTAGAACTCATTTTTGTAATGTTTCCACAAAAAGCTTTTTAAACTGTTTTCTTCAAAAGTGTTCTTTTGCTTGTCCACCATGTTTGTGTTGAATTTATGTAAATTTCTATGTCGTACTCAATAAAGAACTATTTAGTGCTCAGTTAGTCCAAATTGTTTGCTTCTATGTTCATTCGTTTCTATATTATTCACAAAAAGCAGGTTCTTCCTTAACTTTGGGAGAGCAGTGTATCTTCTTATAGACATGGACATGTTCTGGACAAGTTTGTCATAAAACAGAGGAATATACTGTTCAGCAGAAAGTATCGTGGCTCATTAAATGAAATATGAAAAAGTTACTATGCATGTGTGAATTTATTCTGTTTCTGCTATATTTAATGCTTCTCTCATCTAAATTTTCACATACAATAGTAATAAATATTGAAATAAAAGCAATCAACAATTTCCACTAAGCTCATTTTAAGCACAAAGTATACAGCCACATTATATAAAACTGAAACGAGTTACAGTAGATCTGGAAATAAAGCTTGTTTTCTAGCTATTTCCATACATGGTCCCTCTTGGCGTAAACAGTAAATGATCTTCAAAATAATCTTTTTTGTGTTTTCTGCATATTTAGGGTCAAATATGTCTGCACATCAAAAGTCAACCATACCTACCGTAACATTTTTCAACATTTCTCATTATTATGTTTCGAATAAAATATACACCACTGTGGTTCTCTCTTGGCTCAAGAAGCTTTTGATGAGCGAAATTTCAGAAGTAAAGCCATTTCTCGAAATATTTTGGTCTTTGTGCCAAGCGTCACCCATGAGTCTGAAATGTCCTCTCAGTGAGTTTGGACTTAGTAGAACACAAAGTAATTGCCGATGATATGGATCACTCTTGGCACAGAAAGTATTGACTTTTGTGAATAGGCATGTTTTTCTTTTAAAAAGGACGATTTTTAATAAATTAACATGAAGGAAAATCCTAAATTTCAATAAAATAAAAAATGTCAATTATCGAAGCCTGCTTCACCTTTGAAAAATTGTCATATTATTGGGGTATGACCAAATGGGGTAATTGGGTTCTGGCTCTAAATTAAAAATTTCGATTTTCATTTCTTTAAAATTAAACATTTAAATGTACATGAAACATAGGCTATTTAAATGACGCAGTCAAGTTATGCGAGGTTGTCTAAAAAGTCCGGCGAATGGTCCGATATCTCAAAGGCAACATGTGCTACGCGAACGCGATTGCACATGACGATCCAGAGGCATGTCAAAGAGCGCCACCTAGCAGGAGGCCTCGTGGCTGTCATGGAAAACCCCGCTACGGGCAGTCGAACGTAGTCAGTGTGAGTGGTAGTGTCACCGTGCAATGGAGAAACGAGTGAACATCAAGTTTTGTTACAAAAACGGCTACGGAGACAGATGGAATGCTGGTGCAAGTGTACGGGCCACTGTTGAGCAGGACTGGGCAGTGGTTCTGCTGCACGATAACGCGCCTGCTCACTGTGCAATCTGCGAGCGCGAATTCTCGGCTATGCGTGATGAAACTGTTCTCGATCATCCAACGTACTCCCCTGATCTGGCACCTGCGGACTTCTTTCTGTTTCCCCGCATGAAGGAGGTCCTAAAAGAGCCACGTTTTGCGGACGTGTCGGCCATCCAAGGACGTGTGGCATCCGTTCTGCGATCGATTCCGAAAGAGGCATTTTCTGAAGTTTTCAGAAGCTTTATGAACGTTGTTCAAGTGTGTTGTGTACAATGGCGATTACTATGAACGCCAATAAAGGTAATTTATTTGTATCTTCTGTCTTGTTTCTTTTCTAATACCATTCACCGAACTTTTTAGACACACCTCGTATATTTTACAAAAGACGTCAAAACACTGAACAAAATGACACAAATTTCAACTCTGAATGTCACACAGGTATCGAGTTACCACCTCAAAGATTACCACACTAGGCAAAATTTCTAATGTTTTACGAATTTCAGAAAATTATAACTCAAATTAATTGTGAAAAAAATATGAAAATTTGGATTTATTCATGTAATGTAGCAGTAATAAATGTAAACAAAATGTCATTGCAGAAGAACAAGGAAAAAAGCGCTTCATGTTTTCGATCGCATAAAAAACTGTTGAAAGAAAAGGTCTAAACAGACAGAGTCACAAACGATGCTAAAGATACTGAAAAACGAAGTATATGTGTATAATTTATATCATTTTATCGCAACTTTCAACTGCATTTTTCATATTAAAAATTGTAGATTGCGCTTTAGTATTTTACTCAGGACTTAAAAAAATCATCATCTGTCAGATTAAACTACTATCAGACATTACTGAAATATGAGCAGATTCTGCTATCTAATAGGGCTATCACACTCAGAAAAATCCGGCCAACTTTCCTTGCAAATCAAGTTTCCGGCCGATTTTCTCCGCCGTTACCTTGACGACCGCGAACTCCAACTTTTTCCTTTCTGAAGGAAAAAATCCGTGTCGGACGATACTTCGGCCAATCAGAGTACTTCTTCCTGCTACGTCATAAGCAATTTCCAGCAATGGCGACTACTACTATCTTCGAAGCTTGGATCGATGTCAGAATCACGTGTAAATAAAATTATGGCCGCGTTCAAGTGGACTTTGGAATTAGAGATTGCTGCCCATCCGATGCTGCCGAAATTGCTGCCGATCCAATGTAAAACGCACGATATGTAAAATAAGAAACTGCACGCCAAATCAGCGATGTGATGACTTCTTGGCGTCCGAGAGAGTTTGTTTACATTTGCAACCCTTAAAGATAACCACGCCTTCAAGTCCGTCGGAAAAGTTGGTCCAGCGCGAAGTTGCTCGGATTTTCCCTTTAGTGTGATAAGGCCATTAGAGTATCATTGCTGTCACCTTCAAATGGGGTTTTAATTCTTCAATAGGCAGCTCATTTAAACAACTTATAAATAATAATCGAAGGTTTCATTCTTTTCAAGTGGATTTTTTCTATTCTAAAGCCTTCATGAGGAATGTTTTTTTATTTGTTGAACTCGTTCCTCAATTCCTAACAGAGGTCAGGTTATGAGAGAAAATCGTCTTTTTGTGACTGAAAATTGTTTCCAGGAACTGCTTTTAAGTGAATCCTGTTATTTCGGTAAGTAACCCCTTGGATCAGAACATGCACTAAGCTGTGTTGCTGACGGAATGGATATACGAGAGAAAAGTGTTTCACTTACGTATGACCCTAGATTTTGAACAGTCCAAATTATTTGAAAAATAGGCCTGTACCTGATTAGTCCAACAAACCATCTTTAATAGGCGTAAACTTGTAGTAATGTATTCCTGACGAATGATGTCTCGATATATAATACTTAGTATTTCATATAATACCATAATCAGAAATCCATTGCGCAGTGAGGTAAGAGGGGTTGCAGTTGCACCAGTTGGCGAACACGTTTGGTACTGGTTGGAGGAACATCATTTCTAGAATTCATACAATGTCCACAACAATTCGCTGCTGCAATTCTAGATTTTAGTAATTCTGAAGTTGGATCAAGTTTTATACAGGCGAAAGTACACTCTACGAAGAAGCAGGGCTCGCGGATTAATTCTGATGCTACACCTCATCACTTAGTTGCTTTAGCTGCGTCTGCAAGATCTGGGATCACATCATGAAGATTTTCATCAGCTTGGTGAACACAGCTCTTATAGTTTACGTTCCCAGTTAAGATGAGTATATCTTATTAGTCCAATAATATATACAGCAGCCCTCTGCTATATTCCTCATACCTGAGGAGGAAAAAGTCGCACTGAATGGTTTTAATTGTATTGTTGAAATATGCTGGATATCTAATGTACTGATATCATAGGTGATAATTTTTAAATGACATTTGTGAAATAAAAATATTTGAATAAGATGCGACTTATTTTGATAATAAAGGTTCAATAGCATACTCGTTTTAACCCACTGTTTCAGCTTTTTTGTTTGTAACTCCTTTTGCCAATTTTTCTTTTGTTTTGAAATACAAGCACTTAAGTATTGAACTTTAAAAATAAATAAATGGCAATAGTGTATTTAACTTAGAAAGCCTCAATACTCGCAACATTAAACAAGTATTTTGTTTATAAAATGTATATACATCTTCAAATATACCAGAATATAAATTTACAAACACATATTCAAATAATAAACCCAAAACATCGGACAAACATTTATTTATTACATACTTATAAATATTCAACAGTGAATATTTCTAAATGCTATGCCAAAGTTAGAGGTTTAAACCTTAAACATTATTTTACTTCTTGCTTTTAACATGTATTTTCCATTAGGCAGAGGAAAAGTTATGAAGGCGTTACATCACGAAATGGTCAAATATATATCTCTCATAACGACTTAAGGCGTCTAGACAAGAAACGTAACCTAATTACTTTGTGCTTTCACTTTTTGTAGATCAATCTCTTTTGACGTTAACAATAGCGACGACTGACTTTGTATTTTTACTGCGTCATCTATAGTGCTTTGGTGAATTATGCACTTGTTTATCAAACTGTAGTTAGAAATTCCTGGAATTTGTTTTAAGAGAACTACAAATTTTAACTAGTTAAGATATATACTGTGGATGTCTGGAGTTTTATAAGTGCATTTTGGAATTCATATGATTCTAATTAAATGCTATAACGTAACTAATTAAAGAAATAGAAAGAATTTGGTACGTTAATTTGGCAAAATAATAATTTATATAGATAGATTCCATTTGGGGTTGTGTTATAATGTGTTTTGAAGCGTATTCCACATTTTCATGCCTGCTTGTGAAAATTATACTGGGACAAACACAAAAACAGGATCTCCATCTTCTGGTGAACAGGACGAACAATGACCGAGTGGATCAAACACGGAACATTGGCTAAAGGCTGTGGTCGAAAGTTCTGACCTACAGCGCAGCTATCGATCTAACAGTCTAGCGTTTTGGATGGTTTTCTCTGAACGTAACGTGAATAAGCCTTAAAAAGCCCTTCATCCAAGGCTTCCATCATTAGGCAGATAGCCCTTGTGCCTTAAGGGAACAATTTTCCCCAAAATTTGTTCAAAAAATCAATTTTCTTTTTTAAATATTAAATGAAAGTCTGTTCAATTCTGAATATTTTGGCATCTTATTTTCAATCATACGCCAGTAATATAACGAGGTATCGTAAAATTTGTTCATATTCGCAGTGCAATTTCTTTAGCAAACTCTTTAAATGGCTTTTTCTTCATATTCATATTTTCTTTACTTTCATGTCTTAAAAACTGCTAAGGTTTTTTTTTTTTTTTTTTTTTTTTTTTTGTATTTGAGATAAAGATTTAAATTTGTTTGTATATATGTTTTATTGTAAATCTGATAAATCTGTGCATGAAATTAGCCTTCAGAATTTTTTTCTTTTTTTTTATTTCAAAAATTATATGGAGGTATGTTATTTTTTACTGTTTTGCTCTATACATACCAGTAGAAAAAGTATATTAAACGTTATATTAGATGTATCTAAAAATCTATGCACCCTTATGTAATATGTATTTGAAAAATCTTTATTTTTTAAATCGCACAAAAATCTTTATTTTTAAAAATTCAGTATTGATTGAAACAAAATTATTATTAATTTTTTAATTAAATGTTCAGTTTAAAATTATTTATTATTTCAAAATGTAATTTTAGTTGAACGCTAAAATGCATTCAGTACATCATTTTTACCATATTTTTTAAAATAAAAAATATATTGAAATGGTAAACTGCCCCCTTAACCACTAGCCATCCATTCTTTTGGTATACATACCGAAACTGCTAATATGGTTGTTGGCCCACAACGGTTGCAAGATTTCCTTCACCAGTGTATAGCTCGAATCCTCTTTAATGCTTTACCTGTAATTATACAATCCTTATTTTGAGATAAATGCATGATTTCACCGTAAAAACTTTTAAACACATTATACATAAGAACTTTTTTTACACTAATTATTGAATCCATGCATTATTTCGCAGTCAAAACTAAATGTAGCACCTGTATCGAGTACTGTGCGTATCGTTATGCCACTTTCCGTTGCGAAGACAGGCAAATGTTATGTGTTAAGTCTATACCGTATAAAATGGGATAGATGCCGCACTGCCATTCCGGTATACATGCCGCAACTTCTTGTGTACGGGATGTTGCTTTTAGTAAAATTTTAATTTATCTCTCCTCTTATTTTTAATATTACTGAATTTATGTTACTGGAGTATGTTTGCAGGATTTGATTTAGTGTTATCATTTTTTTTCCTTTTCATTTTACACAAACTGACCGAGTTGGGCATGTTATTAGTAGTTAATTGTAATTATAATATTTCTGCATTTTATCGCTTTGGCTTATATGAAATATTATATTTAAAAACGGGATAAATTGTTAATTTGTTTACAGATTTTGTGAGAAACGTCCACATTAAAAAGTAAAACAAAGAAATTAAAACAATGTAAACATTATTTTACTCTTTTTCCCCCTCTCAAATACACTAATGTGACGTTGTTGATGAAACAACAATTAAAATTCAGTTAAAAAAATATAAGAATTTGATTTTAGTAGTGAATTAAGTAGGCAGACTAATATTGATTTAAACCTACCAGTACGTCTCTTTATACTAGTTTAGTATCTTTTTTGTTACTAAGTAGGTAATTGTAGTTCCGATATGAATATTTTTTCAAAGTTTTTTTATTATTATTTCGTTCTCTTCTTATGACAGGCGCAACATAACACACACACAAGAGCGGCGTCTCACCCGCAATGCAATGTTTTAGAAAAAAATTGTTAAAAAGTAATAATTACTCTTCTAGTTTTTTTTTTTTGTCGTAGTACACATGTTCTATATTCTCCTACAAATAGCACAGAGTGTTTTATTTTACTGTATGTGCATCCTAGATTTTTTTTAAACAATTTAAAAAAAATGTGCGGTATCAGTCTCGGAATTACCCTATATAAAATTCAGATTTTATGCTAAGACGAAAGTATAATTACATTTTCCTGAAATTTAAGGGTGTCTGGCGGGATTTACCACGATAGAAAGTTGTCTGGCAATGGATGGAGTGATTTTTGATCATATACCGAAGAAAATATTTAAAAAGTACGTATTATACTTTGACGAAGCAATGTTGCAATTTTGCACAATCCAGTCACATTAATGCGACCACCACCTACTTTCGACGTCAACGTGAAATAACCAGTCACAGAAGGCAGGTGGTAGCACATTGCAGTGGAGCGTATATAAAAGATGTCCTAGTGCATCGGAAAGTATTTCAATCGTTGGCGTAATGCAGAAACGTAGCGATTTATACGAAGTCCAAAAGGGCATGATTATTGGCTTTCGGGCCAAGTATGGAAGCATTTCGGAAACGGCTAATTTTATGAACTGTTCGCTTGACGCCTTGGTAAAAGTATAGCGCGCATGGCAAAATGGCACTTTCAAAATCAGCGGCGTGGCACATGTGGTGCACCACGGGCTATAAATGACAGAGGCGAACGCAGGCTACGGAGATACGTTCGGGCAAATAGATGTGCAACTGTAGAGCAACTGACCGCCCAGATGAACCAAGGGGCTACCAAGAGTGTATCCTCAACAACGGTTCAACGAACGTTTTCAGACACTTGGTTAATGCACCTATGCTGATTGCCATTCATCGGCGACGAAGGCTGGAATTTGCACGCCAGTACCGCAACTGGACGTTCACAGAGTGATTAAAGGTGGCTTTTTCCGATGAATCACGTTTTATGCTCCGTCGGATGGATGGACGTTGGTGTATACGGAGAAAAATGTCTGTAAGCAAACACCCTGCAACAATTGCCGGAAGGATCCAGGCTGGAGGAGGGATCATTATGGTTTGGGGAATGTTTTCTTGGCATTCACTGGGTGCACTCATCATAGTGGATGGCACGATGGATCAGCATAAGTGCGCATCTGTCCTTTCGGACCATGTCAACCTCTACATGCGCATTATTTTTCACCAGAATGATGGCATCTACCAGCAGGACAATGCGAGGTGTCATACATCTCGCAGTGTATGTGCGTGGTTCGAAGAGCACCAGGATGAGTTTACCGTACTCCCCTGGCGAGCAAACTCACCGGATTTAAACCCAATCGAAAATCTGTGGGACCACCTCGATCGGGTTGTTCGCGCCATGGATCCTCAACCGCGTAATCAAGCGATTCTGGCCACGGCACTGGAGTCGGCATGGCTCAACATCCCAGTGAACACCTTCAGAAACCTAATCGGCTCTCTTCCTACACGTCTCGCAGCGGTCCGCTCTGCCAAATGTGTTTATTCTGGCTTTTGACAGGTGGTCACATTAATGTGACTGGACTGTGCATATACCTTTATTACAAGTTACCTGCCAAAGTCACCAACTCTGTCGGGGACATGCGATCAGAAACAGCTTTTATAGTATGGGGAAGGTCTGGCGATAGCGGGCTCGTAACAATTATAGCTGTATTTAATCACTATTTTTTTTCTAAGGCAGAACACACTAATGTTATCCACGAAATGGAGGAATGCGTAAGGGTATTTAATAGCTATATATTCATTTCGAATCACACGGTGTAAATGTATATACAATTTGCAATAAAAGTAACAACGTAGGACAGAAATAAGCAACTTTCATTGAATTTCTTTGCACAGTTAATACAAATTGTAATTAATTATTTTAGAACGACGCTTTCAAATATAAGTTTAGTTCTACTTAATAGGGATTGTTAAAACTTAATGCTCTTACAAAAATATACACATATCGAGCTTTTCATAAAACCCCTTTTCTAGAATTTTATCAGTTGCACTTGTTCGTAAACCTTATAGAAATAAACTTTCGATATTGCTGAAAAAAAGCATTTCTTTTCCTTGCTTTTAGGTTCTCTCAAGCCCTGCAGGCGTTCTTTGCATTACCCCCGCAAAACAAGAGGAAAAATGTGTCGTAAAATCTCTTTTTTTGTCAGGAAATTGAAAGTCTGATATGAACAGCAAATACATGATAAAGAATAAGAAGACGAATGTTTCCAATGGATTTCAAATAACGCAGCTGTAATTTCGTTTTGAAGTTAATAAGCAAATAGATATGAGGGTAGCTTCAGCACTGCAACTGCAGAAAAATTTAATTGTTTACTTAAAAACGTTTACTGTTTTCTTCTTGTTTATAGACAAGGGAAAAAGACAAAACCGTTCAGGTAGTCTATTCTGTTGAAACTACAGCAGAATATATTAATGATGAATTATTTATCGTTAGTTAGTAGTAACTCCTCCATGGTTCAGCAGAATAAAATTGCTTACATATTTTGACATCGTGAAAATTTTCAAAATGTGTTATCTTGAAGAGCAGCATGTTTTGCTCATACAGCTAATTTCTTTTGAGAAGACGTAAATTTATCGAGAAAGTTTTTCAATCTCACGCAGGTTTTAATTTATGACTTCCCACTTTAATTGATTGCCTTAAAATATTTTCTTTTCCAGGGCGGACACTTAGCGATGAAGCATTCGCCACAGCTACGGCTTGAAGTATTGGTCATTTTATTGTAGAAGGCACACAGTCGCTGATCAGTGTTACCTCCTAGGGAGGGATGGCCGAGTTAACACCAAGCTCGAGAAATTGAATCCTAAGGTGTAATCGGATGGTTATTTAGCCAATACACTACCTGCGTGGCAGCCGTAAAAGAAATCAAAGTTTGTTCGGTTAGTTCACCCAATACATTTTCTAATGAAATAATATTATAACTTGAAACGGGAGTTGATAAAAAAATATTTGCATAGAACTGTTATGGAGTAACGCAATCCTATGTTAAAATATTTTGAACAACTGAGCCGTCAGTTAAACGAGCGAACAACTAAACGGAATGTTAGAGTTCATGTATCGCAAACTGTAACGTGCACTGCAAACTATTCCACCATTCAGACCTAAAATACAGGATAAAACCGTTCAGGTTTTCACTCACAGGTATAACAAGGTTTGGGAAAATATTACTATCTTCTTAAGGATCACAAATGAACTTAGTCAGTCTTCAGATAGTCTCGGGTACTTATGACATACTTGCAATAAAATAATTCATATTTAAATTAATAAAGTAAAAGCGTTAGCGATTAATTTTCTTACAATTAAAAAAATGTTTTTTTTTTCTGTTTCAGTGCCAATAGATGTTGATTTTTTAAAAACATCTTTAGTGAATTTTGAGATACTTTTATTTATATATTTATTTACTATGAAGACGTGAGGGAGATATAAAAGTGTATTGAGCGTTCTTTTAACGTATAATGACTTATCAGCTAGTTCAAGTGTGCAAAAACTGACGGTTAAGTCATTTCTGCAGTAATTTATTAACTGCAGTGCAGACAGTAATAGTAATTTTCAAAGGAACTTAGGTATATGCATTAAATAATAATTTTAAATTGGTAAAATAAAGTATAAAAAAAACTACTGTGATTGATAAATGATTCAGAACACATTTAGAATGTTTTACTGTATACCAACTTCTCCAATCAGAGGGGTGTAAAGGGGATTAATAGGAATATATTAATCTGAAAATGATACTTTACAAGACCTAAATAATATAAGACTCAAACAATGAAAGTTATTGCTTGTGTTATGTATGTATACATGCATGTACTTTAAGAAGAGAAGAACAAGACTTTGGAAGTAAAATTATGTGATCTGAAATATGGATACCAGTGAGCATATCCTTTGCTCTCCGAAGCTACATATATGTAACACAGGCTTATTACGTGGAAGAGTTATAATATTTCCTTTAAATTTCACAAAAATTAAAACGCGAAATATAGAATAATAATTATTTAAATATATAACATTTTGTGATCGAATACAGAGAAATTTAACAGATCGAAACTTTAAAGACTTAATAAATTCTATAACTAGAAGCAATGTACAACAGTTGTCTGGTAAGATAATTTCCATTATCATGGGACTTGAGAAATTTCGTGAAATGTATGTACAAATATTCGGATTTTGCAATAGATTTTGAGAAATTAATTTGTAATTTGTATAATAGTTTTGAACTTACATCAATTAGAATGAAATATTCAATGTCCTTGAAACCCCTTGTTGTCTCAGTAAAATTAATTTCGTAGTAATATATGAAATAAGTAACACTATTTTTGACAGGATGAATTCCAATATCTTGCACAAAGCATTATTTAAAATAACTGCACTTTCTCAAATTCTTTTTTTGGCATAAATTTATTCTACTGTTCGTAAAAACTTATGTTTTCCACTAGAATATATATATATATATATATATATATATACGATGTTCTTTTTTTATTCTTTTAGTCCTCTGCCTAAGGACATTTCTTACATTACGCCACCCAAAGCACACAGAAAGACGTTATGTGACGGAAAACTTCTTTTCACAGGAAATGTAAAGTGCGAAATGAACAACTTCTAAAAGTATATGAACAGAAAAGAAAATAGCAGTCCTGAAAAATTAGTAAATAGAAAAATAATGATAGTTTAAAATGTAAAACTTTCATTTGAAGGCACAGTGTTCTTTTTTATGTATAATTAATCTAATGTTATTCTTCGTTTGAGTTATCTGTGCCGAACAATTACATTATTTTTATTTTGTCGAACTTACATTTATTTTTCAGTGAGTTAAATTTCAAAATTTGCACAAAACTTTTTTCCGTACATAATGGATATAATGTCTTACACGCACATAAGAGAAATTGTTTAAATACTATAAAGTTATACATTTTTAGAAAGTGATTCCATCAACCTTTCAAGTTTTTTAGGCAAGTTGGAGTGTATAGGCTGATTAATTTTATTTTTTTTCGCATAGTTGGTGAAAAAAAAAAATTAATCAGCCTATACACTCCAACTTGCCTAAAAAACTATAAAGTTAATTTGTATCTTCTTGGGTCTTTAATGTTTCATAAAAAATAAAATAAATAATTTACATGTTAATTAGATTAAAAATACTTTACTTATTATCTCTTTTTTATAACAAATTATACTGAAAGTTCAAAGTATTTAATATCTTTAAAATTTAATACATAGTACTAAACTTAAAAAAAATAAAGCTCTTTACTCAAGGGAAAAAAACTGTGTAAATTTTGCTAATATTTTTATTTTTATCGACTTCTAAAACCAAGCGCTTGCTCTCTTATGAGCTACATCCACTGCGAAATGGTTTTCATATTGTGATTATAATAATATCTATACACATAATTATTCTGGAAAGTAATCTAAAATTTGATTGACAGATATATATACCTAACGAAAACATCTAGTTTTTTAAAACACTTTTTCGGAATCAAAGCATGTTTATAATTTTGGTTTTCTTTCTATTTCGCTTTGTCTTTAAATATGCATTGCTTGCTACAAAACAGAGAACAAATCGAAAACTTTTAATTTTAGTGTTTTTTTAAATTTAAATTTCAATTTACATTAGAAAAATTATGCATTTAGTAATGTAAATTAAGGGTTTCTTTTTCAGACATCTCAGAGCGATCAAAGTTCAGAGTTTTCAGAGATGAGTTCTGATTATTTTCCACGATAATATTGTATAAATATGTACATAAAGATCACAAAAATCTTCTTTATTGTTTAAACCTTTGTCAAATATAAGAACTTTCTAAAAAAAAAAAAAAACAGTGATGGCCATATGAGTCTACGTTCCAGAGTACCTGTTATTTGCGATTTTTTAACAAAGTTTTAATTATTTTATATTTTAAATAGGTTTCTTTTTGGGTGATCTTTGTTCTCTGAACTTTGTGTTCAAAAGCATTACTTTTAAGACTCAATTAACAGGATAAAAGCCTTAATTATATTATAAATTATACAAACTGGTAGAATAAGAATTCATATTCATAAAATTAATAAATGGCAAATTTCGATAAGTATGCTAGTAAATATGCTGTACTTTTTATTTAATTGTACAATTCACTACATGCCTGTTTCGTATAGCTTAAAAAATTCCCATTTCTGTTTGATGGCGGTTTCCTGAAATCAAAACTTTTTCTCTGAGGAATACAGCATATCATATTATACAGTGCATCCCAAAAGTTTTAAGACAACAGTTTTTTTTTTTTTTTTTTTTTTTTTTTTTTTTTATAATTGAGAAAGGTGAATAAATATTTCAAAAAGCATCTTAAATTATAATTAACATCAAGACAATAATAATACTATACAAAAATAATATCACACAATCACAGACTTTGCGAGAAAAACTAAAAATGAAAATTTAGTGTTCCAAAAGTTTATGGACAACTCATTTTTTTTCTTTAGCATTCAAATATTTGAGCCATTTTTTCTAATCACTACAAAAACTCGATCAGGCATACTCGAAATAAGAGTTTGAAGAGATTCTGGCTTTAGAGAAAACCAACTTCATTTAATTTGCAACTTTATATCTTGAACTGTTTAAATTGACGCTCATTAGCATATACGTCTCTAGATAATATCCCTCAAAGGTTCTCCACTGGGTTCAGGTCAGGACTTAGGCCTGGCCAGTCCAAAACAGCTACTTGATTTCGTCTAAACCATTACATTGTGGAGTTTGAGACGTGAATGGAGAAATTGTCTTGCTGATATATCTATTTGTCCCCCCCCCCCTTAGCAACTTTCCGAATGGCAGTAACTGTACTTCAGGCATTTTCTGGTAATCTTCGGAGCACGACCTATTAAAAAACAATTTCGATAGTTTCAATATAGGAAAATGCTCCCATACCATGAGTGAAACCCCTAGTTGCTGTCTGCTGAAAAAAAGTTTGCGGTTCTTTGCGAATATCGTGCCAATAATATGCCCATCCATTCGGACCATCTAAATTGAACTTCTTTTCATCACTGAAGAGAACACTCAACCATTCATCTGTCCAGTTCATATGCTTTCGAGCCCTTTGAACACGAGTGTCCTTATGCCTCTTTGCCAAGTTTGGTGAATGAAGCATTTGTGATAAGCAAGCAATTTACTTACCTGCAGCCGTCGCTGCACGGTGGATTTTGATACTGGAATGGTCACTTCTCTAGAAATTGACCGTAGAGACAAGTTCTGGGTTGAAGCTAACCTGAGTATCTCTCTCTCTCTCTCTCTCTTGCCGTTTAGTTGTTTCCTTTGGTCACCCACTGCGAGATTTTGCTTTCTAATTGTCACCTTTGGACAGAATTTGACAAATAACAGCCCCACTGCGTCCAAGGTTTCTTGCAATCTCTACAACTTTCATTCCACGAGCATCCAAACGATAGATTTGGGAAATTTCAGTTTCGAAAAACTGCACGTTGCGAGGCATCTTTACATTCAATCGAAGAAAGGAAGACAGCTTCGATTTTATCTCAAAAAGCTATTGAATGACCAGTACATGACCTTGAAACATGCAAATTTGGAGATCACTACTCCAATCAATTTTTAACACCGGTTGTCTATATATTTTTGGGACAGCATTATTTCGTTGTTATTTTTTTATATTAAATCTATGACTGTTTGGAGTACTTTAAGCATTTCACTATTTCTGCTGCGTCAATACATATTTGCATAATTTCTTTCGTTTTTCTTACTTGTTTGATTAACTCTTAAATCCAAAAAATCGCTAGTCTATAAACTTTGGGACGCACTGTATATATGTAGTGCCATTCATAAAAGAAATATAGTTTCTTAGCCCATCAATATATCCCTAGGTTTTTTTCTTTGTAACAATCCAACAGCTGTTAAATGCTTCTTTAGATGTTAAGATTCTGCCAATCAAACCACTGAAATATTAGATTATTGAAGTAAAATTTTGAGAAGCTAGGAAAGACTTTAATGCCTGTTTTTTGGTTTAGCGAATCACAATTTTAGTTTGTCGGATCATAAATATATCATACCTAACACGCGAACGATATGTTCTCTATTAGCAACTGTCAGCAAAACACTGCTGGTATCAGAAAACACATATTTGTTTAAAAATCGACGGAACTTGTCGGAAATGACAGAAAATGACGCCCAGAGCCTACCAGAGTACGCGTATGGGTTTATGTATATAACTAGCTCAAGTACTGGTCATTGACGGGTTAGTTCGTAATGCAAATTTCCAAAAAGCCGGAATTTTCATAGTATTGAAGGAGTACAAAGAATTTAATTAGCATATTGCAATAACATAGAAAGCAAAGTTTTCTGTGCCCTGTTAAAAGTTTCCACGTTGTAGGATAACAAAATGCTGAGTAAAATTGAAGATAGATATTTTTTTTAATGAAGTTTTATTTGGTTTAATGAGCTCTTCAAGTCAAGACGTTATTCCTAATCTGCAACTAAATTTCGCCTGATTTAAGTAGATATTTTACACTATGCCTCAAGAAAATTTTGCTTATTTTTCACAAAATCAAGATAAAAGCAAATAACCATTTTTTTTTATTTATCCAATTTTAAAATTCGATTTTTATAGTTTTAGTTATTTCTGATCATGTTGCGCGAACAAACGTTTATACTATTTTCACAAAATCTCAAAATCTGTGAAATATTTTAAGCAGATTTGGCATCTATAGTTTAAATCAACTTACCATCTGAAATCTGGCATAATTTCAAATTTCTTTTCATTCCACAGATATTTTTCAGAAATGGAACAAACGTGTAATTGATTTTCACAAAATATCAAAATCTATAAAAAATTTGTAAAAAGTGCTTTGACTCCCATAGTTTAAATGACCACTTGTGACAATATTAAATTTTATTTCATTCGCTTCAGAGATTTATACGGAATGGACAAATACTTTTTTTGGGGTTAGTCCCATTTTGAGTTAATTTTCACAAAATTTCAAAATCTAATCATTTATTTTTTTATAAATCGAAACCCATAGTTTAAGTTGAGTGACTGCCTATCATGTTTCCATATTTCATTTCATTTGCTTTAGTCGTTAATACGTGATGCGCAACAAATATTTACACATGTTGAAACGATTTTCACAAAATTTCACAGAGTCCAGTAATTTTTTTAAATACGACACCTATAAGTGACCATCTGTCACGTTACGAAATAATACAATGACGTTGCGACAATGTAATTTCATTCGCTTTAGTAGTTTTTAGTATGCGCGAACAAAAATGTACGCAGTTTGAAACGATTTTCGCAAAATTTTAAAATCTTATCATTTTTTTTTTTTTAATTCGGCACTTATAGTTTGAGTGAAAACTTGTCATGCCACCAAATTTCATTTCACTCGCTTCAGAATTTTTATGTGCTGAGCGAACAAAAAAAAAGCATCACGGACTGACTGACCGAACGACAGACAGACAAACTTTTTTGACGGTCGTACTGGGCTCCCAGGTGCTTGAAAATAGAAATCGCTAAATTTTTGAATTCCTAGTAATGGACAGACAAAATTCTAATTTGATTTATCGCAATTATCTCCAGTTGATTACCGGTCTTTTTTGCGGACTACAGAAAAGTTTCGTGGCAAGCGGCCTCATTTCTAAGACGTGGAGATTTACTGGATCCACGACACGGCGATGATCTTAAAACGGCGAGATCGGCCTCTTGTGGGACTAGGAGTAGGACAATGAATGAATTGTGGTTGGTGAATGAATTTTCAGTGTCGACTTCTTCAAAATCCTGTTGGCGGGTTCTATAATTGTCAGGGGATCTTCTTGTCATAGCAGCAAAATTCGTTTGTTGACGAGTTTCTGTTTATGTTGCTAAAACTAGTGCTAACGCCTTTTTACCTTCACCTTGAACAATTTCTTCTGGGGAATTTGAATAAGTACTTCTTAATTTTGACAAGATTCTTAGTTTTGGTTAATCCATCAATGGACCTCCTCTTGTACAGTTCTGCGAATAAAGTTCACCAAAATTACCTTGTCCTAGGCTGTCATTGATAGGACGTTGGGAAAACTTTCAAACCTTCGTTGGCCAATCCTTTTCTGTCCATATATACTCGTTATACTTGAACCAGATATGCAAATTATCTAGCTCTTCTACCAGATTTGTCGCGAAGATGAGACAAACTATACCATTAACTGAAGAAACAATTAACTCTATCAGGCTAACGCAAAATCACTAAGCTGAAAAAATTGACCAGACAGAGCTCTTATATATATATATATATAAATCATGGATGGCATTTTTAAACGCAGTTCTTGCCTTGATGAAAACCGCAGGGTTAGGATTTGCTCCTTCAGCGTTTAGACCCGCAGCCTCGTGCTGTGCCATCCAAGCTGTGGCGACTGCTGATTATACATTTTTTGCGTCAATATAGGTGCGTGTACTACAAGGAAGAACTCCATTTCAAATTTAGTAGGTGAATAGAATTGGAGGATATAAATCATTTACGAAGCTGAAGGAATCACATCTGTTTGATTTAATAGGATCGGTGTGCCTGTGTACTCCTTCAATATGACGTAATAATGAGCGATGACACATTGCATAAAATTTTCCATTACTGGCAGACCAGCATGTTAATTATTTCGTCAAATTCAAACATTTCGTATCTTCTGTTGTTTTGTTACTCTAAAAATATCTTAATCATAAAGTAATTTGTTCCTGCTTTTTTGTTTTGAATGCAGATGATTAAAAAGGTCGAAATAAGTAAACCAAAAGAAGAAGTTTAGGATTATCATTATTATTTAAATGACATTTTTCTCCATTGCGTAGATTTCAGAATTTAAATTATTTAACGCAATCGAAAGCGTTCTTAGTTTTACATGTTACAAATTCCGTTTGAAAATGCAATACATTCAAAAAAATTTTAATTTGTGTTTAGCATGAGCTCTTTCAGTTTCGGATATAAATAATTTTATCGAATTTATTTAGGCATGATGCTGGTACAGTATTATTTTTTGAGTTTCCATTTCCAATCGGCAGTTGTGAACATATGCTAAGAAAGTATTCGTTTGTTTCCGGGCAAAAAACGGGTACGCAGCAAGTTTTAGGTAAACCTGAATGATGCATGCCACGCCACAGGAAATAATTGGTAAATAAAATCTTGAATTCCGAACATTTTTTGGACGTGCGCCATTTGGATACTTTTATGAAGTTTCTATCTCAATGCTTCACAATTTAGTCTTATTGTTTTATGAAGTTAAGTAATTTAAATTTGGAATAAAAATTCCATTTCTTTTTCTAAACGGATAAACAATATTTTTTTTCTTTAATCTGCTTGTATAGTTATATATATGTTTTTCCTGGTTGCCAATTGTATTAATCAGCACCAGAGGAAAGTTGCACATTTTTTGTAATAATCTATGCAAAAAATCCGGAAAACGTTCCTTGGAAATAAAAGGAAAAGTTAGACCCAAAAATACCATACGGTCAACATTCCCGTCTGAAAACTTTACTGTTTACCTAAACCCGTTCTTATATGAATATTGCTCTCATGACTCACTTAAAAATAGCTCGCAAGGAAGAAAAATTCCAGAAACGTTCTTTGAAATTCAACGGCAATTCAGGTGTCCTAGAATTCTAAAGAACGTTTCATGAAAATACCAAGAACTTTACTCAGCAATACTAAACAATATTTATACTAAACAATATAGTTCACCTTCCTGAGTTGTTCAGTAAAGTTCCTGGTATTTTCAGGTAACATTCCTTGGAATTCTAGGGGACCTAAATTGCTCATTATTTCTATAGAAAGTTCCTGACTTAATTTACAGAGATCACTTAGAAATAAATAAATAAAACAATGCAATATTTAAAAAATAATTAACGAAGAGTTTTTGAAGTTTAAAAAAAGCCTTCATTATGTAACTATACATTGTAAAGACACTCAATTTTCAAATAAAACTGCTATTTCGAAGATCCCCTGCTATTTACTGAAATTTTATATTAAAATATTCCCAAAGAGAGCAATCTTCTAGCCTACGGCATTTTCGGAAACTTTCTCAACACTTTTCACCCTTTTTCTTTAAGAAAAGCAACCCCTAAGGCATGCTCAAAACTCCTATAACACTGTAATATGAAGATTTGCTTAACCTCGATATTCATATTTTGAAACAAACTGCTTGAATTTACTTGATGCACAACTGTTCAGTTTTACTATTTTGTACCCGTTTAATTAATGTGTATTCAGTATCATCATTTTTAATACTGATATGTAATAATTATATTATTTATACATTCATTTCTTCTGTAATAGTTACAATATTTAGAAACAAATCTTGTGAATGTAAGAATTTAGTTTTTCATGATAACCTAGAATATAGTATCTTTATTTATTTATTTAAAGTTTCATGACTCCAATAGAAGACGTCCATGGAGAAAACATTATTTGAGCACAATTTTACATCATTCAAGTTCCATAGCAGTTAGTCTTGAAGTAAAAAATCCTAAAATAAATCATAAGTCCTTATAATCAAGAAATAATAATCCTTTTATATAGAATTTTATAGCATAAAAATACTTATTTCCTTTATAATTCTTCATTCAATAGAATGGATTAAAAGAATAAAAAAGTATACATTTGTTGAATCTTTAAAAACAAGATTACTGTTAGTTATTCATTATTGTAAATTCAAGATTTCTGGAAAAAGCTAGAGGAAATTTCATTCATTCGTGTATTTTCCTCCCATTTAAAAGCATTTTAAGACATTATTCTAAAAGGAAATGGGAAAGGCTCTTAAATTTTGTTTTCTTTAAGTTAGCAAGAAAAATAAAGAAATGTTTCAAAGAAAAAAGGCATTTTTTACTTGCTGTGTACATGTGCTTTATTTATGACTGCCTTGAAAGGAACATGCAGTAACCCGTAAAGCAATTGAGAAATGTGAACCTGTTAAATTTGTCGTAAAACTACACGAAATGTTATATAATAGCATTAGATCTTTTATATTTTTCCACAAGTTGACAGTGATGCCCTGAAAGTGAGCTGTAAGGAAAATAATATTCAATCACTTTTATAAAATTTAAATATGAGATAATGCGAAATATCTTAAGGTAAATTTTCATTTCATTGTACATTACACTTTCGCACTTAAAAACCAATAAATGTAAATCATTCATGCACATTTTCCAGCACAGTCATATGTCTATACACTAATGTGTTACTATTCACTAGCAAAAATGTGACTGTTGTAATCATATTCTGTGCTCCTTTTTGCTCCCCAGTTTAAGTTAAGCCCCCAGGTTCAGTTTTTGTGGTGTGTTGCCACTTCATCATTGTTTCCTCCGTATATTTATTGAATTATCTGGTTTTGGCCTAAGCCTCACCATGGCTATCTAGATATAGCGCGATTGATGTTTGAGCATAAAACACTCAATCGCTTTACTTATAGTAAATTGTAGTGCTACATTCATTAATTGGTTTCTGTAAACATGTACAGCAAGAGAAAGTGATCAAGAAAAGTCTCACTTTCTCTTTATCCTGTCGTTCGGCGTAAACAAAAATTATATCCACCATTCGTTTATGAAAACCGGATACTTTAACAGTGGCGGATCTAGGTTTGGGTAAAGGGGGGGGGTCTAAGTTACTGGGGCTTCAATAATTTGGGTGCAGTTATCCACAAGCCCTACGAGAGAGGGGGGGGGACAGGCGGAGCATCACCCCGGAGCACGTGTTCAGCTAAAGTGCGTCCGTAAATTTTTCAGAATGCGTTAAGAATTTCATTTATAGATCTGTAATTAAAATCATTTTCTTTTAAACAGACTAAGTTTCGAATGCATCCCAGATAACACAAACTTGTTCAGAACCCCCCTAGAAGGCGTCATATAGACAAGTTGACATGTCCATTAAACATCCAGGATTCGTCGGACTCTCGTCCCTTTTCCGTCAATATGACACTATAGGACGCCCATATGACGTCTTATAGACATCTATATAGGCGTAATTATGGACGTGCTTGCCTATTTATGGACTTAGTATGGGCAAGTCTTGGACATCAATGTCTATATATGGACCTACTTAGGTCAAGTCTTGGATATCTCCATCCATGCTTCTTGCCATTTCACTAAGGTACTTTGGATTATCTGGGATACGTCTATAAAAAAGACTTATTTTATCGGGAATTTTAATCTGGAAATTCCATGTCTAGCTTTGGTCTATTCATGGACATTTTTTGGATTTTCCAGATTATTTCCATAAATAGATGTCTTCTGGATGTCTACCTATAGACATGTGCTTTACGAAAGGGGCCGGGAAGGCTTTCGCCCCGCCTTATAAAATTTCTCTCAGAGGCCCTGGTTATCCAAGCTTGGCGACATTTAGCACGATTTTTTACATGTCGCCTATATATTTCATTTTTCTGCCTACATATAGTATTACGTAATTGAATTTCGAGAAAGGTGTGCGAATTTCCGATAAAATACTGGAACCTGCTAGGACTTCATATGAAAAACAATGTCTGAAAAAATTAATTTAAATAATACCTCTTTTTTCCAAGTGATATCATTGTATTCTTTCTAATAATACACCTCTTTACAAACTGCCTGTTAGTGATGCATGTGGTATATTTTGTGAGTGCTGTTCTCCTTGAAATAGCTTGTTCTGGGACTGTGCATTTATGATTTCTTCATGATGATTTGCGCTTTCACTCTCACTAGACAAATTATCATTTTTCGGAATTTTCATAAAATAATCTCCTATATTACGATTCAATGACCGCTTTCTTGAGGCCATAATATTTGCATTTAAATTAAATTCTACCAGTGGCGGCTCGTGAGATACAGCAAGTACTGCCGGGCTGCACTTGAAATTATCAGCACATACTTTAAAATAATTTATTCTACTAATTTTCTTAAATTCAGATTAGAATTATGGAATTTCTATGGTAAATTTTAAAAAATCAAAAAAAAAAAAAAAAAAAAACGTTTTGTAGTAACTGCCGGATCGCTCATTCAGAAAAGAAAGCTCTTTAATCTTCCTGCAATTCAACTGTGAGTCTTGGTACAGTCCTCATAGCTGATAACGAAATTGGCTGACGAAATTGGCATAGGGAGTATGTAGTTAAGATACAGCTGATGAAAGATTTTCTAACGAAGACTGCACTTGTCAATTCGACAACTGATTGGCTGGAGAAGTAAGGGGGGGGGGGTTAAGGAGAATATATGTTCGGAAAACTCTCGACTTTATATTGCTGAATTTATCAAGAAGGTAAGCCTGAATAGACAATTACCCATCAAAGCAGTATTGTTTTTAAGTAAGCAAGAACTGGCATTTAGAGGACATGGCGAGCAAGAAAATTCTTTAAACATGGGAAATTTTAAAGAGCTCTTAAAATTATTGATATCTGAATTAAAACAACGCCTTTTTATGAGTACATCACTGACCGATTCGCAAGTTTAAAAGAAAGGAGGATTGATTTGACTTATAAAAAATAAGTAAGTTTTCTTTTTTTTTTCTTTTCTTCTCAAGTTATCATTACAAAAGAAAATTCTAAGGAAACTTCGAATTAGACACGGATTAATGCAATTTTGAGGATAAGAGCTGGTTGAAATTTATGTCCATTTTATGGAAGTAAAATAGGATCTCTTGCATTTTTTATGTAAATTCTTTTTTCTTTTCTTTTTTTTTCCTCTGTTTGGGCTTAATCCGCCGGCTTTCGAATTCAGTAACAAAGATTTTCCATTCCTGTCCGGAGGAAAGGGGGGGGGCTCATATGCTTCCGGCTGCACTAACAGTTTTGACCACGGGCCGCCACTGAATTCTGCACACGAACGGGGCTAAATAGAGGACAAATGAATCACACTAGCGCTTCACCGAAAAGAACGACCAAGCGGCGAAAGCAATTTCAATAGGCTAAGATTTTGAAGCCTGCTTATAAAGGACTACAGTACTTCCAAGAAATTCTTCCACCATTCCTAAACATTCAAAACGGGTGTACTTTTGTATAAACAGTAAATGTCCGAAAACCAGGTAAGGAAAATTAGTTTTAGTAATAGTATTCTTTCATAATACCCCTGAAACTCCAAATGGCGGAACAAAAGAACTTTTCACAATGATACAGGAGATAGCCACTTGGAATTCCTAGTCACTTGATGTCTATGTTACACTCCCCCATCCCCTCACTATGTACATCCACAGACCTCAAAATAAACATAGACCAGACAACCCTTATGCTTTCGCGGTGACTAAAATCATCGGGAGCTGTAGGAGGAGCGGTCAGCTGCCAAGGGGATCCCAAAGATTACGATAGGCGAATTCACCCCTCTTCCTTCGGGGGCTCGCTGCGCTTTCCCCTTTCTCCAAAGCAAAAGAGTACCGATCGTTTGTTCATGAACTTGTAAACCATCTTCGGGACCATCTGGTCGCTCTCAGCCCCTCCCACTGCCTCCGATCACTTTATTCATAGAGAAATCATAGGGGTGTCCGGTCTATGTGTATTTTGAGGTCTGTGTGTACATCTATCACAAGGTATCCCACATCAGGTACACATCAGTACAGGATCTGAGACGCGCACCACACAAGGCGCGCGCAAAGACTGTTTATGTTTAACATTGAATTACATGTATTTTTAGCCCTTTTTATGACTTTGCAGGAGGCTAATGGATATCATCACTCAAACACTGTTCTCTGCATTTGCCATAACCCGTTCAAACAATTAGCTGTTCTGCGCTACTCACGTATATATAGTAAAACTAGGTTACTGATCATCCTTAAAAGAAACCGAAATGTTTCGAGGAGGAGACGAAATTTCGGGGGAGTCCTTGGGACTCAAGTTTTGAAAATACCTGTAGCCTGGGGACGAAAGGGTTAAAAACCATTAGATTTAGGTCAAGTCTAAAAATCAAAGTAATAAATCAAAAAAGTAAATTAAAATTTCAAAATAACATTTTACACACTCAGTTTTTAACTAAGCATCAAAACTCTATTCTATCTAGTCAAAATTCAGTTTCAATGGGGGGGGGGCTATAGCCCCTATAGCCCCCCGTAGATCCGCCTCTGTACTTTAATCTCCTATTCCTAAAATTTGTATAAGGAGTATTCTTCACATTTAATTCTGTATCAAATTCTATTTTATTTGCTATTCTTTAGACTTTATTAAGCGAAGGAAAACCCCCAAATTTCTCTTAATATAAATTTTCACAAATTTTCTACGATAACTTTCGGAGATACTACGAATTCTTTTTAGCACGATTTGAGGGGGTATAGTTGAATTGAGAACGGAATATGAAAGTTATGAAATTTTCGGAAAATAGCTATTCTGCATTCTTAAAATAAAATCCATAGTACTTACAAGAAAAATAAAGTTACTAGTCTTACAATTTTTTGCAATGAAAATGTAAACAATGTCATTTATCTTTCCGTCTAAATTAAATCTGCAAATCAAAATATTGGAATTTTGAAAGCAGTTAGGTTAATGTATTGTATTGTTGATAAACCATCTTCTACGGGTTAGGATCCCTTAGAAAGTCCCCCATAGAGGGCATTCCCCCTACAGGCCTAGGACCCTAGTGCAGTCAGCCGCCCTTAATCCACAACACAAATACAATGAATAATCTTCCTTTTACACATAACTTTTGAGAAAATTTTTATTTATTGAGAAAATTGACGTTAAAAATAACGTTTTTAATAATTTGTATTAGTTGTTAATTACATCTCAAACCGAAAGTATCAATTGAAATTATAGTATCAATTCAACTGAAGTAACAAAATGCGTTACATATGCTTTATTTACAATTAAATAACATTTCAATTTGCATTTTATCTCAAGGCGTTCTAATCAATTACCCTTTAGGCTTGCCATATTATAATATTAAAGTTGATAGCATAATATTATAAAATGGAATACTGTTCTAATACCGTGGTAATACACTATTGAATAATTTAGAGTTTTATTAATATATCAAGATTTTTTATCCTAATATATCTTACACTAAATATGGCATTATTAATCATTAGACTATGATATTTCTCTAAATGAGCTTATGTTTTTTGTAAAACTCTCTCACATGCATATGAAAACCTTCTAATTTATTTTTAAATTTTTATTTAGTAATTTGAAGATTCTCTTAGTCAGGTGAAATGTATCCAGAAACATTTCCAAGAGTAAGAGCTCTGCTCACCTGATCAACTCAAGCATGAAAGTTACTTAGCATTAGTCGAAGTTAAAGAAAGATTTATGTTATGTAGAAAATAAATTGAGATAACTCTCATGTAATAAACATCACAAAAAGGCTTCACAAAAAGGATTTTCTAAAAGAGAGAATTTATCTGCGAAATAAAATTAGCATTACTTAATCACCATTACTCTTTACAAATACGTCATTTATTTGCTTCAACATTTGCTATTTTTTAATAAATTTATCTTTTATTATTTTTTTGCAAACTAAATCTAATTTACATAATATATATGTTAATATAAAACTTTCGAAAAATTTTTAATTCATAAATTAATGTACGGCTCCTTAACTCATTAAAACAAGATATTTTTATTAATATAAAATCAGCTACCGAACATTAAAATATGAATTTTTTCAAAGCCATGCAAAATTATTTTCTGTGCCTGATTTGGTTAAAATTTGGCTAGGTTTTTTTAATTCATATTTTTTAAATAAATTCAAAATTCATACTGATACTTAAATGTATAATTATCGTAAATTAAGTTTAGGTCGCTTAGTTCTAGTAGTACGGGTAGACATCAGCTCAATATCAATACTAAATAAGATAGGAATTAAAATATGAAAGAGTATTTGAAACATTGAGGGAGGGAAATATCGGAAGCTCATAACTCATAAATTTTTAGTTCAAATGTATTAAAAATTGGTATTCGGGGTTAAAATGAGCTAAACTTTTAAAATACGAAGTGAAATATAGATGTTGCTATTGGAAAAACAAAGTACGTGCGTATTTAAGAATGAAGGTGACCCCCTTTAAGCATTTTACGTACAGCAAATAAAAGTGCGTGTCATTCATTAACAATCGGTACATGTAACTTTGCTGTAGGACGAACGAGGGCAAAATTTAGGTTAACTGGGCCTTTTTGCTCCCAGTTGCACATATGTATCTCTTAAATATTATTCATCTTTTTATTTATTATGACTTAACTCACTATAAAATTTTTTAATTAACCGAGTGATTATCGATAAAATGAAATTTCCATTATATTTTAGCATTATTTCATTGATATAAATATATTTTTATGGAAAGTGGTTTTAAAATAAATGCTTACACAAGACTAGTTTGAAATACATAGATTAGTATCATTCCAGTTTAACAGCTTATTTTTATTTTTTTGCAGTATAATCTTGAATCTTAATTTTGTAATGTAAAACAAATATCAAATTCATACAAATCAGAAAAAATTCTACAGAAATAATTTCTAATTTATCATAATTTAAATTCATCAACTTAAAAAAAATATTACTTGCATAAAAGAATCTATATTTTTATGTGGAAACTACACATTATTAATTGGGGGGGGGACAAACAACCAGATTTAATAACTCAAAACCCAAGCAATGCACATAAGCATTGATCTAATCTCTTTTTTTCACCCCTACCTTCATCTCACATACATTATATTTAAAACTACATCATTAACAGTTCGCGATAATTTATTCCAAATTGCGTAGTTCGCATCAACAAAATATTTAATACTGCCGCAATTCTTATAGGCCGCACTGAATGATACGCTAAGCATTATCTCCTCTCATGTTAACAAAATATATCTGGTCTGCAATATTCACCGCGAATGCGTGGCTATATAAAGCCTCACATTCAAGGTGCTTTATGCACAGGAAATGAAGAGGCTGCAGTGATCCATGATTGTGACACTGGCCAGTGTCAAAGTAAACGACCATCAGCATTACCCCTAAAGATTTCACCTTAAGTGGGCCTGTGAAATATGGCCGGAAACGGTGTGACGCAAACATTTCAGATCAATATTATTCTGGGTGTGCTGATAGCCTCTCTTGTATGGGAGATCTTTATTTGATACCTACTGAGCGTACGTAAGTTTTATAAGAGCAGTTTCTGACTAGTAAAAAACATTTGATTTTTTAATATTTAAGCATGCATATCGGAAATAATTCGATAGAACAACAGACCTCTGCATACGCCTACGCATACACTTGTATTTATGTAATGCCATTATAAGATTAAATTTTATCTTACCGTATTTAATGCGTTTCCACTTTTTAAAAGAGATGGACTGAAACTTTGACAAACGAAAAAACTTGTTAGAATAGAAAAATAACAATTGCTTGCAACCACTTTTAAAATTTTTTATATCCACGTAGCATCCGTTTCATTCTGTTACTATCAAAAACTGGTAAAAATGTACAATCAAAATTGTTTTAAAAATATTTTTTTCATTCTCCAGAGTGTCCATTTCCCATCATTCGCTTTAAGGAATAAAGAAGAAGCAATTGTGGTAATTGAATATCTTTCATTTTTGGAGACAACAGAATTTTTAAACAGTTATCTATATGATTTAAAATTTTTAAATCTCTACAACTGATGGCTTTTCTTCATACGATGTCTCTACATTTTTATTATTACATTTCCCATATGTTGACGAAGATCAATCGCTTTGCATGTAAGTCTACCTACAGCCTTAATTGTAAATTCTATGATTCCTAAGTGTCATAAACGTTTCTAGAAGCAAAAGTCGGCAAGTCATGTGTTAGTTAAGATACTTTGAATTAAAAATTTGTAAATACATATTTACGATTATTTATTTCCGATCATCAAGAACTGATATGTGAAGACGAATATTCTCTGGAAGAGATAGAATCTTGTTATTACTGGTTCTTACTGAAATACTCCCACAGTTTAATCTTTCTTAAAATTCGAAGTTTCAAATACTTTTCCTATCCTAAAGAATAGTTGCTTTTGTCTACTGCCGAATGTACTTTGAACCAAGACACTTCATGTACGAGGGTTGGAAATTTAGTAACGACGACAAGACTCCATTAAGCGGAACCAAATAATGTCGATTTTACCACACGTTAGATACATACTTACCTTACCTCAGAGAGATCTCTCACTTCTAAGATCAAGCGTATGTGCACAGACTAGAAGAAGAGCCTCATGCTAGTTGGTGGTCTAATGCCATCTGGGTAAAAATCTTTATCGAAGGACGCTAAAATGTGGAAGACATCCACCATACTCCCCGGATTTAAGACCTTGAGCAGGAACTTTTGAATTTTGAAGCCACGGGACTGCCAACTTGTCGGCAGAGCCGACCTTGAAGCCTTTTACATCAGCTGTGGAGTTTATCTAAGATTAAGTAAACATATTTTTAAAAAAAAGACAATTTTCGGGAGCAACGCGACTAGACTTATCCCGCGCAGGAGCGCCAGTATATAGTGGTCCTTGAATACAAATAATTTGTGTTTTGTTTCCTAAAAGGGACTAAACACAAATTCTTTGTATTCAAGGGACCTGAGAGACCTGATCTAAAACTGTTAAATGTAAATGACCAACTGAGACTGACCACAGTCTCAGTTGGTCATTTACATGTGATAGTCTTAGAAGTTTTTAGCTAATTCAACTAATGTTTGCAAAAGTTTGCTTTAACTTAGTTTGCTGGGGGTTGGAGGTGAACACTTGCTTTACCCAGGCCTCCGTGTGCAACGTTGGTGGTCTTTTAAGGTGATTAGAAGATGTTAGCGAGCAGTCTAGGATGTAGTGCCAGGGGGAGCCGTCCGTTCCGCAGTCGCATATCCCTGTTGTGTGCCGATTGAAGCGGTATAGATATGTCGGGAAGGGTCCATGACCGGCAAGGAAGCTTATTACTTCCCAAGTAAGTGGCAGTTGGTGCTCCGGACTTGGTCAATAGCTCAAAGATGTGACGGCCCTTGCTGCTGGAGTCCCACTGTGCCTACCATTCTTTCTTCAGATGGACTTTAAGTATGGCCTTCACTTTGAAGTGCCGTGCTGGGTGGGGGTGAATGATCTGGAGTGCCTTTGCTAGGTGGTCCTCACGCTCGTTTTCAATGACGCCCCCATGTGCTTTCATGTGCTGGAGGTACACATTCTTTAATTGTTTCAGTTCCATCCTATGCTTTATTCCTAGCAGATGGCATTCGCTTCAGAACTGTTACAGAAACTCTTTTAGAAGCAGTAGACCGCTCAATCAGCACAACAGGTTCTGCCAAAGGTATCTTCTGACTTCCACATCGCACGTAAAGAGTTGTACACAATGAGGATGATTACATTGAAGAACAGTAAAACTTGGTAGTTTGTATATTTTTTCTATCAATAGAAGTTAAACTGCTGCCGCTATTAAAGCTCCAACATATGTACATGTACTTACTCCACATGTGTGTATTTAAGTATAGTTTTTTCTTCTATTAGTTTAAAAGTAAGGACCTCCTTCAGCCAATGTTATTTTTCATATAAAGTATACTATTTCTGATATTATGTAGGATAAAATATTCATCTAATTGTATCAAAGTCTATTCAACCACACCCAAGTGTTTCAGGTTCAGGTGAATAAGTAGAATTTTCAAGTTT
This sequence comes from Cheiracanthium punctorium, assembly GCA_038373885.1. Lineage (NCBI taxonomy): Eukaryota > Metazoa > Arthropoda > Arachnida > Araneae > Cheiracanthiidae > Cheiracanthium > Cheiracanthium punctorium. The sequence goes on along the minus strand of JAWZYV010018453.1, from coordinate 359,633 downwards.
TTTTCTTCCGAACAAAATATACTAGACCATCCTACCAAGTATGATTTGAGTACGATTTTTGTAAGTTCATTCTTACTTTAAAGTCTTGATTCTATAGTTTTTTAACTTTTTAAATAACTTATTTGCTTAGGTTGAAACAGGATAAGTCAAATGTAGTAATAAGTTGATATAACTTTTGTTACATTAATTAAGAACTCTACAATACGGAATTATGCAATATTTTTCTAGAGTTAATAGACTCCAGAAATTGATATAGTACATAAAAAATAATGATAAATTTTATTTAGGTTGGGACCTAAGTTCCCGCCTTATTTTAAATTTTATATTCCATATATTATTAAATTTTTCTGTCAAAATGTTATAAATCACTCGAAAGAGAATGTTTTGCTCCATCGGAATCTATATTTTGCTTTATTGTTCGAATTAATTTTAGTAAAGTTTAAGATCATTAAATTGCCAAGTTGAGAAAAGCAAGCATTTTAACACGTTTCTTTTTCTTTTAATGAAGGTTCGAAGACCATAAAAGCTGTTCATGCTATTTATGATATGTATGGAGAAAAGAAGAACTGCTCACGAGGAGTGCGTCAAGTTTTCTGACGCGGAAGACTCACCTCGTTCTTGCCGTTTCAATTTTTGGAGGCGACACAGGGTGATTTTTTACTAACGAAGTATTGGAAATCTTGTTGAACGTTGCGAAGAAGTTGTAACCAACAATTAAGAAAACATTCTTGATTAATTAATTGTTAATTTTTATTGGAAAGCAGACTTTTAGGGAAAAAAAGATGAAAATGCATTTAATCAAATGACATGATCTTATCGCTTACGTTGATAAAGACAGGGGAATTTTAGTTTTCATTCGAAACATACAGTACATAATACATCAACACAACTGAAAACCCAAAACTGTATAAATTTGCACAGGCGCTGAATAAAATAATGTACATTAAAAATTATAAGACATTTTTGGCACATTCCTTCTTCAAATGTGTGTTCTTAAGCATAATAATGTTTTATGAATGGAAAAAAATATTTCTGTTCTAGCCAGTATATTTTTAAGCATACATGTATTCACAAGCGCATTATTTAACAAATATTTTAACTTTAAAACTTTCTCAAAAAACCATATACATTTTTAAGAATAATGAATCCGAGATCATGTCAGTGCTGTGTGTACATTTTTTTATTATTACTTTACTGTCACAAAAGTCTGATGAAAAACTGAAGAAAAATGCCCCAAAGAGCTTTTAAAAAGAAACACGTCTCAAAAGATTCCAAACTTATAAAAACGTGAGGCCACTAACCTGAAATTTTTTAAGCATAGAAGAATTCAAAAAGTTATTTTGACATACTTTCTTTTACCTTCATGCAATGATGAAGGCCTTCTTTTATTACTTAATGTTACTTAAGAAAAGTTTTTAGATTTCTTTTTTCTTATTACGAAAGAAAAATTTTAAGAACCTTTTAGAGTCTCTTTGTGATCTTATATGAAACAAATGCTTCCGGAAAAACAAAATAACTATGAATGTAAATGTTTCTACTATTTTATGTACCGTTCATGTAAAAAGGAAAGGAATGTCTGATGTACTTGTGTGTGTTGAAAGAGTTTATAGTAAAAAGATACAGTTGATCTAAAATACACTGGGATCTTAAAAGCTTTTCATTTTACACTCTAAAAACAACTGGGATCTTCTAAAAACTATCACGTTGTACAAATTTTTATAAAGATCTATATATCAGTATACAAGAAAAGTGGGAGATTAAATCAAATGCACATAATATTGTGGATTTTAATTATCCCGAAAGAAAGCTATTTAAACGTGTGATGATTTTTTATAAATTAAGAAACACAGAAATATGTGTGTGTATTTGTTTCCGCATAATGTGGAGACAAGTAGTTTTAAGCTACTAAATATTAGTACATGAGTTCACTAGAAAAGATTTTGAAGTGATTCTTAAAAAATCGAATTATAATTTATTTTTTTATGTTTTATGTGATTATCAGCAAACTGTGACCTGCCAAAACTTCCGCGATATCTCATACTGAACAAAAGTTATTAATGTGAGACTTATCTTACACGATTTTAATATAGTTCATTAAATATCAAATTAAGTTAATAATCACTATGTCACGAGCAAACTAACTTCTTATTTTCTGAGATTTCAACTTGATTAGAATGGCTGTTTGAGATTACAAAGATACCAAGATAGAAAATAGACCGTTTGCACGATACCAAAATGTACAATCCTTTAATTTTTTAGAATTTTTTTGTGAAAAGACAGTAGAACTACGATATTATTGAACGTCTTAATTTTCCTTAGGAGCTCATTTTATACAGTGATGAGATTCCCATGGTATTATGTGAAGATTTTAATTTGCTACAGGTTAAAGCTTTAAACAAAATAGAAAGAAAGTGGTTTATGAACTTTCGGAAAATCTTCAGATATAATTCTGATGCGTGTTTCTTAGAATTAAACCAGCGAAAAAATGTGGCAGCTAGCATCGTTTTGGCGAAATGTTAACGGAATGTTAGATTTGGAAGTTTTAGAGCAATAAAACTTCATTTTATAATAGCGCTTCAAGGGCACTTCGGAGCATTAGTAAAACTAAAAACCAGAAGTTTTGCAAAGTTTTTCTGTCATCAGCGCTAAAGTGCAATTTTTTAAATTAGGCTTCAATGATATCAACTCTAATAACGCCTGTTAGAAATCTCTGCTTCACTCCATGCGCAAAATTAATATTGAAATAGTGTTTCAATGCTCTCTAACTTTATACCATCAACTGATAAAATGGTATGCGGTTACATTTCAACCTAAATCATATAAGTTTATTTCATAGTTCACAAAAAGAAATCTAAAATGATATACATTAAAACCCATATTACACACTATTTCAAATTGTGTAAAAGGAATATTGTGTACAGGGAATTGGAATATTTACTTCTTCAGTTATCGAATAGCTAGATTTATAAAGAGTACTTTTATCTTCTTTAAAATTTCATTTTTGTTACTAATAGACCGTCTAGAGTAAGTTCAATTATATTATTGAAATATTAAATTTAGACAATTCACAGACTTTCAAAAAAGTTGCTCCAAAAAGTAGAAAATTATATCTATATATGCGTCATAGTCTAATTTCACAGGCGCTGTTTTGAAAAAAAAACTAATATAAACGCGACTACCAGGTATATTTGCACGTATTAAGAAAAAGGAGGAGAGTAATTTAAGTAGAAGTTATGCATGAACAAAGTTATAATTTATGTTCATAAGCGCCAAACTGAATAAATGTTTTTGATCTTTTTCAGAAAGAAGGTTATAATCTGATTATCACCAAAATAATGCAAAACTATAATAATACCATATAAATACATATTCTTTCGAAAAAAATCAGATGGATGAATTTATACCAGAAATATATATGAACAAAATCACTGTTTATATAATACAATTAAGATATCACAGATACGTAACTGACATGCCCCAAACGTTATTTTCAGATGGTCAGTAAATTATCATAGAACGATTAAGAAAGGCTAATTTTTTTAAAAAGAAAATATAAAAATCGTATATATAAAAGTATATATAGATATAAAAGTATAAAAATCGATGAATCTATGCTAAAGTTATGCGCTAGAATACACGTTGAACTAATATCCTCTTGCTTTAAGTCTCCGGTTAAAAATACGATATACGTTATTTTTCTATGCATGGGCAAAAATAATTATGCCAATTTCAAGTGAAATATTAATCTGCAATCATTTCCATAAATTTTGCACACTTTAATTTATGTGCCGTAGCTAAATCATGGAGAGAAACTAAGTTTCCTATACCCGAGTTGATATCTTTTTTTTCAGCGTATCATTAGCTATACTATAGCCTGTTTTATTCATTAAAACAAATCTTGAAGTATAAGTCAAGAGAGCAAATGAAATGAGGCTGATTACACGGTAAATATTTACAAGAGTCTTCCCCCTTCAATGTGCAGACAAAAAGTATATAAAAATCCCTACTCCGCGTGAATTATTAAACAATATTTGCCATTGAAGAAAGTGCAAATTAGGAGCCTGCTTTTTCAAGCAGTTGTATGCATTATTAATGAACTGGAAATTGAAGTGTGCAAAGAATTAATATTTCTTCATTAATTACGTTTACATTCCTCAGAAACTTTTATTTAATGAGGATATTTGTCGTCGAGTTTTTGTGGTGTTCTTATGGTAATGTAGATCAAAAGTTTTGGGCAAGATATATTTGTAATAAATATATAGTAGAACATGAAAGACTTTTTTTTTGCCTGCGTAAGACTTAGATCCAAGGAAAAAGAATATATATATATATATATATATATATATATATATATATATATATATATATATATATATATATATATATATATATATATATATATATATATATGTATATATAAGCATATATATTACATTCTTCTTATTTTTAGAATATTCTAAATGAGTAATTTGTTTTTCTTTTCCGATTGTTCGAAATATTCATGTCTATGAAATACCAGTCCATGCCTTTGAAATTTGGAGGCTGAGCATGTTGCTTGACGTACTTAACCCTTGAACGCGCATTGATCCCGATCCTCCCGAACACAAAACTCTGACGTTTTGACTGTTGCCAGTCGAAAAATTTGTTTGATTTCTATAAAAATAGTCGCTGGTGACATAGCTCCACGAGAATCCTTTACTTTTTAGCACGTCATTTCCCGTCAAAAAATGGTCACGATTTTTTTTAACAGCACTGGCATCTGCTGAAAAATGGAAGAATGCGAGAACAGCTGGTTAGATTGCCCAATGTTAAGAAAAGGGCAGGCGTTGCCATCACTCGACTTAAATACGAGCAAGATGGCGGACGATCGAAACGTTCATCGCGTGCCACAGATCTAGAGACCCTTTTTAGCTGCGTCAAAAAGGGTCTCTAGATCTGTGGCACGCGATGAACATTTCGATCGTTCGCCATCTTGCTGATAGTTATGTCGAGCGATGGCAACGACTGCCCTTTTTTCAGCATTGGGAAAGGGTTGCGCCTCAGTAGTATTGTTGATGTACATGATGGATTATATGACGTATTGTTGCTGACAATTGCTTTATAAAGAGTATTTAGGCAATCATTTGTTGCTAAATTTACTTTACCGATACAACTAATTAACCGAAAATTCTTCTTTTTTGACTTTTATTGATTATCCTCTTTGAATTCCTCTCTCGGTGCAAAACTATTATAGTGGAGTGGAGGAAACATCAAGTCCGCATTCTCTGCCGTGCATAATGTCAGTGCTTTCTAAGGAACCAGAATCTCTGCCTTTGCGCTTTTGCAACGATGCATGAAAACATGTTTAAATCTACGTAACTGCAAACTATTCAAATGAAAAAAAAAATGAAAAAATATAGCTCAGGTACTCTCTTGTGTTGAAACTACCGAGAGATATATTACCAAAGTTCGATTACTTGTCATTTAGCTAGTTATAAGAAACCCGCTACAAAATGATGAATGAAACAAAGAATGTTAATTAAATATATACGAAATATTTATTAACGCGATATATTGTGCTTTAGTTCCTGTTATTGTTACAAATCTGTATTTACAAATTCATAAACTAATGTCGGTATTGCATAACTAAAACAATGAAATAATATGTCAATTAATTCGGAATGCTCTATTTGAAAATTTAAGTCCTTTATTGTTCAGCAGAAGGAAATAGTTTATTTAATTTAATTTCATTAAAAAATATCGAACCTTTCTGGAGGGGCTCTATAGAATTCAAAAGTAGATAATTTAATTTGATAAGACGTAAATTTCTCGGAAGAGTTTATCAATCTTATGCAATTTTTATGTATGGCGTCATCTTTTTTTATTGCCGTTAAATAAATCCCTTTTTTGTTCGTAATATATTAACCACGATCAAGGAAAAAATCTTTACATAGAGCCTTCATGGAGGAACTTCATCCTGCTTTAAAAATGCATTTTCGATTTCCTACAAAATTAGAAAATTTGCGTAATCTTTTGAGTTCTGGCAATACTCAAAGAAAATAATGAATTTGAATCCAACAAAAATGCTCGTTTAGAGAGACATATCTAAGTACTACTTTCATATTTTAAATTTAAAAATAATTTAGGATATGGAAAATATTAGAATAGGGAATTTTAGTGGACATTGAATGTAGGTTTGGTTTACAATACATGCAGGGGTCTCTCTGTCGATCGCCAACGTCACAAATTTTGAAAATGAAATTAGTTTGGCGATTGAACTTCTTAATGATGTCCGGTAAAATTCAATTTGGGAAAAACTTTTAAAAAGGCCATGGTGACAATTGTAATATTAGTAAAAACTATCAGTCATTCAGTAGAGCTTTACCTATAGCTGAGAGAGTTAATATCGTAGTAGATTTAAAAAATGTATTATTAAGTAAGTTTGGAAAAAAAAAAAGAAAAGAAAAACGTTGATCTTTAAAATTCACCAATTAATCGTTTTACCGGATACAGAACAGTCTTATAGTACAAATTATTTAGCTCACAATATATATATATATATATAGATAGATAGTGAGCTAAACACAAATATTTTTTTCTGAAATGTTCATGGCATATTGAGAAAGCAGGGATTTTTTCTTTCTTCTCATTCCATCGAAAATCTCGAGAGAAGATTGCCTTCTATGAAGCGTAAAAAGACTTCTCGCTCGGATGGAAAAATTAGGATATTGTTTGACACTTTCAGTCCTAGGGAAAATAAATGAGGACTTTATGGCTTGAAAGCCTGATAAAGTGTATATATTTTAGGGAATTTTTCTTTTTTTCTTTGGTAAATTTTCATTGAAGAATTGTTTCAAAGTGTAATTTATCAGCCATTATATTCTTACATGCCGAGAATACTATGAGTTTAACTACGGAAAAAAAATACTTGCTCGCGAGAAGGGGAAAAATAGTGCTTATAAATATTGCCTAGTGAAAAAATTTTGATTTCCCTCAACGGTAATTATAGACTGAATATAATATGTACCTCTAACAATAAAATTTGATCAAAAAGAGCTAAAGTATGAAGGAACATGGTTCCGGCCTGCCGAGAGGCTATCAAATTAACCGTCTTGAGTTTTGGACATTTATCTGTAACCACAAAATCAATAGATCAATAAAATGAAACAAAATTGGTAAATGCTGGAAAGGATTACAAAATAAAGTTATCCATAGTTTCTCTATCATTCATTTGTTCTTTTACAGGAGCACCCAAATTTAGAATGAAAAATTGTGAAAGCGAAATAAAATAAAATTTTTTAAAAAGCTCATCTATCCTGGAATGACGATGTAGACTTATTCAGAAAAAGGGCTACCCAACTGAATATTAAAATTAATCTTTATATTTTAAACATCCACTATATGGCCTCAAAATCGTTCAAAAATGCGTAAACACTCTCTGTATTTACATCAGTTAGACCAGGGATGGACAGACAGACAAACCAAAATCATAAACACTTTTCAGATATGTTGGAAAGTATAAAGAACACACTCGAATCACTAACAATAGTTAAGATAATACGATGATTTCATGACGAAAAATTCAATCAACCACAAAAATTATACATAAATTGAGTGTGTTCCGTACTTTTTGACACAATTTAATTAATTAGCATTTAATTTTATAATATTATTTTTTTAACAGAATAAAACTACCTTTTATTTACCGCTGAAGTAAAAGTAATGTACGGTAATGCCGCATATTATTCTTCTGTATTTTTAATTTTTCATTAAAAAAATGTTATTGAAAAAAGAAAAGAACATGTTCCTGATAATACTGTCACTGTTCTAAAAGCAAAGTTCTGATATTTCACAAATTAAAATTTATGAAACGCTAAATACTTTATTTATAGGAATTCTGCATCTGTTCAACACTATTACAAACATGATGTATTATAAAAACAATCTAGGCCATTCGCTTGGGTATGCTGAAAACCAGTCAACAAAATCCTCTGAGATTTTAACAGAAGCTTGTTTAATACAATGAAAATAATATCTTCTTTTCGGTCATTTAACATCGACAATCATTTGAGTTTTAAAATTTGATTTAACGCTGGAAACGCACAAGCAGTACTTCAGTGTTGGTAAAGTAGGATTTAAAAACTTTAAAGAAAAATGTTTCATTTTTTCAAATTGATTTTTTACTTCAACATTTTTATTTTTGTAAATCACTTTTCTGTCTATTTTGGAAATTTACTTTAGGAGTAGGGTAAAAATTTTTCCGGGGTGGGGTGGTGGGGAGGTCTAGGGAATTTTTTTCAGGGGAAGGAACTCAAATGCACCCCCACCCCCTTGGCTACGGGCCTGACGTATAGTTTAATTTCCTACGTATGAAATTTGCATTTTCATGTTTAAAGACACACCAACTTTATTTTTCCAACAAAAGGCAGCTATTACTTCACTTTACATTTCGAAAATTTAGCTGATTCTAACAACTTATAGAAATTTTCAATATTTTTGAAAATTAATGAGCTGTTATGTTACACGATTTCCCTACCATAAGATATTTTTCCATACTTTAATTCATAACTGTTCGTACTCTTCTATCACGCTGATAAAATAACATTAATGAAACAGCTGCATCCCTGTTGATTCGAAGCTTTTTCTAATTGCGAATTCTCTAGCGCCACTATTTTCTTGTCGTGTTGAAATGTATGCTATAGAATGCAAACATTCGGTGGGGAGAATCCGCACTTAAAGCTCTACCGTACCTTGCAGAATTCGAACATAACTGGTTACGGATGACGTCAATATGATGTCACACATCCAAGCACAATATTCGGTTTTTACGTAGATCAAGCTATTATTTCAGAAATAAACAAAGGGAAATTGTCTTACACTTCAATACGTCAAATTTTATAAACGCTGGGGTATTTTTACTGCTCACTAAACACACTTGTACTGTAATTGTTAGAATTCCAATGTTCACAAAGCCTAATACAAGTTAAAAATAGTCTAACTCATCTGAGTGCTTGAAAGACCTAAGACAATTGATTTTATTTCTTCAGAATGTAACATTTTTATCGCATTCTTCAGTTTCTTCAAATGCTTCTAAAGAATTATGATTTCTGAAAATGATTTCATCCATAGTTAATGAATTTCCTAATAAAAAATATAATATACATATATCTAAATAAAATGTAACAAAAATAGATAAATAAAGGATTAAGAAATTATCTGTCACACTCTAACATTTTGAGAAAATTATGTATATAAATCGTAAAAGGAAAAATAATATACTATTTCTTATATTTTTGGTTTGATAAAAGAAATGTTAAAATTAAATGGGAATAATACATAGAGTTCTCGTACAATTGTTAAAATTCAGAACTTCGTGCTTCAAACATATCCCTGCTTAATAATTTAGGGATATTTATTAAAACTTTCAAATTCATTTTCATAGTAATTTTACATTATCCAAAATCTCTAAACATTTTTATCTTCTGAAACTTTTATATTTTACCAAATTCCAGACACTTTTGAGCCGTTCGGACCACACCAAAAAATTAACAGATTCATTGGCGATCCCGCCAGGTGGGGATATTTACGAGTGTAAGCTAAATAAAATTTACTATTTATTTTTTGTGAACAACTAATTATTTTTTCAAAAAAAAAAACGCAGTTTGAATGAAATAAGCATGAAATTTTTGATATTCGCATAAATTATTTATTATTATTATTTTCGCTGCTGATTTTGAGATAACTCGTGATATTCACTAGTGTAAGATAAATATCCTATATTAGTTTTGTGGATAATTAATTAATTTTTCGGAAAACACGCAGTTTGAAAGAATTATCCGAAATTTTTATTATTCACGACATGATTGATCGATTATTAAAAAACATACTTTTTACATGAAATCGACGTAAGAAATTCGGCTTTTACTCTAATATTTTTTGGTACGTATTAAAAATACATTTTATATGCGAATTTACATGAGATATTTGGCTTGTACTCTAATACTTTTTGATCTGGCAGGGATAATGTTAAAATTTTAGAAACTCTAGTTAAATTACTCAAAAGCTTAGCACTGTAAGACCTAGGCTTTTATGCTACATTCACACAAAAAAAGTATTTGAGTTAAAATAAATTTCCTATAAAAGATTTGTGAATAACTAATTATTTTTTTACTAACACGCAAATCATAAAATACATAAGAAATTATTATTTTATATACATGATTCACTTCTTAAGAAGAATAGTGCTTAATATGAGAAATCAACGTTGGAGGTAAAAAAAAGTATTCGAGCAAGAGAGAAATTTCCTACGTTGGTTTCGTATATTAAAAATTAGTTATCATAGAATATGAATTAGGCTATGTATATATATGACATTCCATATTTCTATCAAAGTTGTGCGTTTTTCAAAAAATCAATTATTATTCGCAAATCTAAAATAGAAAATTTCTCTCTTGCTCGAATACTTTTTTTGGAGGGTGTTCGACTTACACTTGAATACTTTTTGAGATGATGTGGATCACCTACATGATTGTGTAGGTCAGGGCTTTAAGAGTTAGACATTTTAAAAATTTAATATCGGAATTATAGTAGTTTCAGTTAACATATGATTCGTGTTTTTTCTTAAGTTTGTAATTTAAAGTGAAATTTATAACCTTAAATTTCTGTGATTTCTTTTCTAAAGCTTTCTATTCGTTCAGCAGTCCATGTATAGATACTTTTCAATTCAATAACATACTGTTGGAAATTTGATTTGTGTAATAATTTTAAAAATCTATTTTCAAAACTAGTAATTTTTCCAGTTTCAAAACTAATTATTTTATTGCATATTTACTAGAAAATTTTCGGAATTTCAAAGAACCTTTTCATGACTTCATATTTTTTTTTAATTAGAATGTTTGCCATTGTCATTCAAGTCTGGGATTCAGATTCTATTGACCGCCATAGCAAACCGGTTTCCAGACCGATTCCAATTTTATTATTGGTTTAACCCATTTGTGCCTGGATATTTTTGCGACTTTCTTCGATTTTTACTGATAACAGAAATAATAGAAAAATTTCTGATGTCAACTTCTTGAGCAAGGGATGATTTCTTTTAAAATCATTATGCATAAAAATTGAAATATCAACATACTACTGGGTCATGTTAAAATATTTTGTAGAGTTGAGGCTCAATACTCATGAATAAAGGCTAGGAAAAATAAATAACGTTTTCGACTAATAGCGAAAATGCCGTCCCAAAAAAGGGACACTAGGCATAAATGGGTTAAAAACTGGAATCGTCAATAAAACTAGTTTATAATGACGATCAATAGTGATCTGCACCCCAGCCCAAAACAACTGTAACTTCTATATTGAAGCCCTTTATAACGATCATTATCGTATCGCGACTGCCATTAAAATACATGGCAATTGAGATCCGAAAATGATCATTATAAAGAGCTTGAAAATGAGGTCTAATGTGTGTGACTGAAAATCCATTACAATGGTTGCTGTGGCATTTGAAACATTTAGGCTGGGATGCAGGCTCTATTGACCGTCATTATAAACCAGTTCATTGACCAATTCCAGTTTTATTACTGGATCATAAAAACTTGAATCGGTCAATAAAACTGGTTTATAATGAAGATCAATGGAAGTCTACATCCCAGCCATATTTTTAGAATTGTCTGCTTGGCTTCAAGTATCCGCTTATAAATCCTCGTCGAATAAAAGAGACAACTCAGTGATAATTTTTACTAGCCCAGAAAAAGGAAATTTAAGGGTCATAAGACAAACACAAACACACAAAATGAAAGAGACTCGAACACACGACCGTACACTTCAAGCAATAGAGGAGGGGAAGGTTAGCTATTAACCTCAGTCGTCGGCTCACCATCTATTACAATTAGGAATGGGTAGAAGTGTAAACAAACTGCATGCGCAAGATCTATGCGTGCGTTTTAGTGGCTGAAGTTGTCGAATTGACAGGTTGAAGGTCCATTGTTTTGCCACTCAGAGCTCTACGATGTTTACGTGTGACGTATGCTGCCCATTCCTAATTGACAAACATAAAATGTACACAAAAAGTTTCAGTTAAAGTAATTGGCATCATATCTAACCTTTGCAGGTTGATAAAATGGGATGCTGCAATTGGAACCTTTCATGCATAAAAACTTCTAAAACTTGTGTAGCCTCCTTTTAAATAAACACTAAAGTCTATTTTTACTGGAACGAGCTATTCCGATTAAAGCGAAGCACTTTTTCTTGTGAATTACTTTATCCTTCGTCTTGTTCCCTTGCCATAACTATGTCTTCCGAAAATCACACAACCTTAAGACATCACTACATCTGGAAAACTGCCGTACCCGACAGAGACGGGGGAGCCGTTCACAAAAGCGAAGAATTCTGCTTGTATGGCGCGAAATGGCGCTTCGAACTGATTGGTATCTTCAGCGAGATTCGAAACGAGAATGAAGAGACGTGGAATTTGAGCATGGTATTCCAAAAACGACGACCTTACCCTGTTTGGCGTATAAATGTTTACGTTGAAAACACTACTTCCAAAGCTCTGGAGTCTGTCGGTTCTGGAGTGGTAACTAATTTGAAGGTTTTCAGTTCTCCCCAGGAAGAATATTGTGTAAATTTGATGACTCATGTAGAAATGTTCAACATGAGGAAGCACAAGTATAAGTACCTGTCGGATAAAACTCTCACATTCTTAATTACGGTCGATGAAGCAGAGAAAACTTTGCAAAGTATCGGGGAGAATGATTTAGGTGAGTTGCACTACGCTATTCAAGCGCCTATTTCTTTCTCCTATCCGAGGTTGTTTTTTTTTTTTCATAAGCTTTGCGATTTTTCAGTCGTTAACCCCTTGATAAATTCCATGTGTACTGAAAAATCCCACTGTAACCTCATGTGGATCCATGGCTAATTTAGGTATCGAACTAGCATTACCAGCACAATGAACATTGAAAGGTATTGGGATTGTATAAACCAAATGACCAAAAAACTGGTTTTGCATGTAATCTTTATCTACATATGCTGGTACGTAAAGGCGGGGGGGGGGTTAAAGGTACAACTAAGGAATAAATAAGTTTTCTACGTTATAGATTCTGTTTATGTAGATATCGGTCCTAAAACGTCACTGCATTAATTCTTTTGCTTATTCGTAGTATCGAAGATATTTCATCAGTCTTAATTTAATGCGAACCAGCAAGGAAGGGAAAATATTATGTAAGTGGCATATTTGTGTTGCCAAATAATGATACGGCATTACACGAAAGCCAGTTGTAGACAGTAACTTAAATAGACGGACAAAGCCAGGAAAGATTTTTTTATTAGTCTCGAATCTTTATTCTAAAAGAGAAGGCGACATCGTAATTTTAGCGGCTTTACCCATTATTACCTGGACTTTAATAATTCAGTTTGACTTTAAATTTATCCAAACATTCGGGGCACTATTGTAGCACTTGATTATTTTTGCATGAACAAAATAAATTCAGAGGATTTCTTCATTAGTTTTACTAAAGGCCAGTTTCGACGGTATTTCATAGAATTTACCCTTTAGGGGTATTTGTTTAGAGAATACTTCTGTATTTTATACCGATCAATAGATTGTTTTCAATAGATGGTTTTAAATTAAGTGCCCTTATAACATGTACTTATGTGTGTTCACGAGTTGATTTTACAGATGATCCGATCTCTAAAGGCCGATGTGATTCAAAGTCCAAGTCCCAAGTTTTTACAATTATCATTCAATATAGTTATTTCCCAGATCGCTATGAAAACTCTGAACAAACCTTTTAGCCACGTTTGTTACAATCGTGTTCATTTTGGTCCTAGTCGGCTATACCGCAACGGTATGACCAATTCGAGACTTAACTAGAAGTCCGTGTCATTTCCTTGCGACTATTTTCTTATGAATACACTACGATGTGCTTAAAATTTTTGCAACCCCCCCCCCACTCTTCTTATAATTCACATAGCGACTTGGGTCAATGATCAGTTTTCACGCGGAATATGCTACCATAAGGCACGTTTAATATATTAAACGTCAGTGCAAATAAGATTTTTGTCTTGGTATATCGGGATGTGTCTACTTCTTGCAATACCCCTAGTTTCCACTAACTGCATATTAGTAGTTTAATTTTATGCGGAAATCGTTTCGGATAATTGGAATGTAACCTGTATTTATAAATACTATTTTTATGGAAGGTATCCTTCGGTAAAAAAATAGTTACAATCTTGACTACCATTAATTTTTTAAACTATGTAAAGCAGATTTAAGAATAACTGGGAAATTTGGACGATTCAGTTTACTGTCACATTATTTTAGTTTTGATTTTTTGATTTAAAACTTGGGTTTTGCCTATTTTCGTGTACATGTCAAAAGTATGAAAGTTTCGGATGACTTTCTCTTAAATGTATCGAAGATGTGTAATATTTAATATTTCAGTAACGCAAGAAATATGCTTACAAGATGATGGATCTGAATTATTTGAAAAATAAAGTATATGGATCGGTTTACTTTAAAATGTAACTTCTAAAGCTTTCGAAATTTTATGGAGAAAATAAAATGGGGGGGGGGGGATGCATAATTTTAATAAGGCAACTTTGTTGCTTTGCAGCGTATCTTTGAATGGAAGCCTCCTTTTTAATAACAATATGTGTCTAATCGAAAGATTACATTAAGAAATATTGGTGTAGAAGTTTCCTTTCAACAAATGCATACGTATTCTTGATACAGACAAGACTGTAATCCGAAACTTCATTACTCTATGTACTCAAAGCACGATCAAAATCGAAGTTGTATTTATGATAAAAATCTGAAACTGGATTTTGATTCAATGGTAAATTGCCGTCCACGGCCAGCGCTTTCGTGTGAAACTCATGAAACGCCTATTGGGGTTTACAAGTTCATAAATTCCCGCCCTCAGCAGGGGAACTTTCTAGCCATTTCTAAAAATTTTTTAACATTTTATTTTTAATATTGACTGAACGTAAACCTTTGTTACTGAAAAGGAATAGTCTAAACAAAATATATAATTCGCAACAAGGCTCGAAATAAGCCACAGCAACCACGATAGATTTCGTGAGGTTATATTGAATAGCATCGAAGTTCAGCGGCTCTCCTGCAAATTTAAATGACAGCATTTAAAACTTCATTACTAATGTTTCTTTGAACTTTAGATGTAGGAGGTTGCATAGGAAACTGCAGAATGCTTACAAATAAATTTTTTCTACGCATTGCATTATTGAATGCAATTTTGTTTGCAGTTTTCTCTTTATTCAGTTATTACGAAGTTTTTAAGATTGAGCTGAATTATTTTTGCTTATAAAAGGTCACAGCTGTTTTTTTCTGAAACTTTCAAATTTTATTTTGAAACCTATTTCGCAGTATACTAAATTTATTAAAAATAGTAGTAAATTCACTTGAGTTTTCATATTAGAATCTCACTCGCATGCATGTTCTTTTCGGGTTAATAAGATATCTGCGCACTTCTAATTTTTAACCTTCTCATAATCCAACATTTACACAACTTCCACCATATTAATGTAAACCAAACGCCTTTTCTATGATGAAGCACTTTGAGGGTCCCGCTATTCAATTTCATCGTTAAATTCATTCAAAAACTGAGGAATGTCCTTTATTTCTCAAATCCATCTTTAATAAAAATATTTAGGATAGTAATAAAATGTGAGAAAAACGTAAAAATATTCGGTGGCAGATTATGGTATTACTCAAACTTCTGCATGCTGCCACTAAACATCGGACGACGATTACAGCAAATCTTGAAAATTAATAAGTTATACAACCGTCTTTATCATTTTCGGATAACTTTTATTAGATACGATGGTACAGTGTTTGAGGCAAGTGATGTAACCGCAAAATCTCTAATTTATAAAGCTGGCATTGGTCGGTAGTCTATTGGAGGAATGTTATCTAAGGTTAGTTTTGTTTCGAAAATGTGGATTAAAACACAATATAGTGTTAATGAATACTTCATGCATATGAAGTTAAATATGTTTGTTATACTAATAATTTTTTCAACAGGCGCCTTGCAAGTCACAATGATACGTAATCCTAAGTGAATATGTCGAGGTAGTTTCAACAGAGAAAACTACCTGAATATTTTTTTCAGAAATGACTGTACTTCTTATAATTGTGCTTAATCATTCCTGTAAGTAAGCAGTGTTCTTGGGCCATTTTATGTCATCGAAAACTTTTGCATTGCATTGAAGATTTTAGTGAAGTACCTATTGTAGTTTCAACTGCAAAGACGAGGTCACGAGCCAAATTCGCAATCTTTATGACATTAAAGTTTGAATCGTTTCAGGAACAGGGGATGATTTTGATGCAATAATTTTGGAAAATAGTATCCCTTTGTACTCCATATTAAAGTTGGACATTGAGAAATAGGTTAGTGTGTTGTACCTTCGCAAATACTTTTTAAAGCTCTGCAGTTAAAAAAATTAACGTCAAACAATAACGCAATTCCCTCTTAATTGTGTTGAACATCTTGCTATATTAGGAGTTTGTTACAGCAAGCCTGCACGAGGGGCGACTTCGAACAGGGGGAGGAGGTCTCTTTTGATCGGAGAACTTTAAGTAGTTGTATTCACGTTACATCTGGGAAAAACTACCGGAACTCCAAACAGTTAGATCGGCAGCCGCGCGGCAAGCCAAAACACTCGACCTTCACACTTCAGCCATTTCTTTAGTAGATATTTAATTCATCACCATTTTTAATCCCGCCAGGTGAGTTTAACCACCAAAATGCTTACGGTAAATTTTGTGTACTAAAATTCGAAAGTACTGAAAAGGCATTAAACTATTAATTTAAGTGCTGAAAAGCATTTGTGTTCAGTTACGAAGGAACAATAACTTATTTTAAACCAAATTCTTTGCAACTATATCTTGATCTTCAATGTTAAATTTGTGTATCATAAATCTAAAAATGTAGTCACTGATTTCGATAAACTTCAATGTGCATAATTTTGCGCAATTATTACTCCTTTTTCTAATTTACCTCGGTTTGTATTTGATTTCATTGTACTTTCAGGTGTGACTAAATCTGAAATAAATTGCTTGCGCCAGCTGTCGGAAGACATGGAAAACGCTTTCTCAAACGAAGCCGATGTAGACTTAGAGATTGTATGCGGCGACAGAAGCTTTCAAGTAATGAGGAAGATCCTGGCAATACGCTCTCCAATATTTGCCTCAATGCTTCAAACTGGAGGTCGATACTTCCGGGAATTAAAAGTGAGCTTCGACGATTGCGACTCAACAACCTTTGCCGAATTCCTGAAGTTTTTATACACGGGCAAAGCTAATATATCGTGTTCGGACATAGCCTTTAGTCTTTTCAAAGTGGCACAACAGTACAAGGTACCATCTCTTGAAAAAGAATGCGTGAACTTCTTGACGGAGAACGTGACTGCCGATGCGATTCCTCGAACCCTTTTGATTGCAGAAGAACATGCGTACTGTGAACTGTTTGATGCAGTAGCTGATTTCTGTATAGAGGTAAAATGGGTGGATACTGAACCTTATTATGAATTTGCTGACAAGTATCCTAATATAGCTGCTAAACTTGAAGAGATAATGGAGAAAAAGGAAGAAGGTACTTCGGAAGAAAATGGTGAAGATAAGACGGGGTAGTTCGACTGTATTTAGATTGAATTTTAGCTGTTTACTATAATTTTAATTATTTTTAAAGCTTTTCATTTTATCTCTTAATATTCGTTAGTGAATGAGTTATTTAAAATTTTAGTAATTTTAAAATGGAGTTAAAGTAGCCTCTTTTTAATGTGCGTTGCATTTGAGTGAGAAATTTTTGTCGGATTTATCTCCATTTAAGTGATAAATGGAAATTTTAAGGAATTTCCTGAAACTAAAATTATTATAAAATGCTGGTATGAAATGTAAATCTGTTGTTCAGTTTAGATTTTATAGGTAGCTACCATTTTTAAGAACGACAAATATTTTTACGTTATTCTACTCGGGTATTGGATAATTTTTGATAAATGAATATTTTTCAAAAACTGTACCACGTTTCAAAATACTTTCATTTTTATACTAACATTTCATATTTTAACTCAAAGAATTGAATTTAATGATGTAACTGGTTAATTTTGCACCATTAAACCCAAACTAACTAGTTAATCCGAACCAGACATTTAAAAATGTAAATGAATTCAGTTTAATTTTTGTGTATTTCTGTCGCAATCATGTTTTTGCATTTTGATATAAAATGAGTTTATGAGAGTATGTGAAAAATAAACTTGAAAGGTTTTACTTTAATGGCTTTGTCTTGAATTTGAAGGCAGATTGAAACACCTATACTGTTCTCATTAAAATGCCTTTAAAGAATCCTTACACTGCACCTATAATAAGTTAAATTTAAGTCAAAACATGTTTCTCTTGACTGATATAGCGGAGTTGTGAGCGTAACTGTAACACAACACTGCCGTAAGTTTATCTTTTAATGTCCTCGTTAATTTTATAAAAGACCTACGCAGATGAAGAATGCATGAATTTTGCAATTTAAATCGGGGGGAGGAAAGTTTCTTCCATTGAAGTGTGTTTGAAGCTTTGTATAATTTATTTCTACAATTCGTTCCCCCATTTATAAAGAACTGAAGCCGAGAAAAACATCCGCTTAAGTGAACATGAACTTAAGGAGCCTTGGCAATGCTGCTTAAAACATTGCGTTTGTATGCCCTTTAAACTTGCCTATTAAATTTAGGGAAAGGATTTGCTGAAGATTCGTTGCAAAAAGAGGAAAATAAATTCTCTTAATGATGCTCGGTGTGTCTGATCAGTGCACCAGAGTAAACCGTACGTTAAGAATTCAAATAATGATGACGTACAAGGAGGTCGTACTAGTGCCGAAATTAACATTCGGAGCTTTAAAAACATTAGCAAAAAATTGCTGCACCTAAAGGATTTCTAAGGGGATTTTTTATATAATTGGGGCATGAGAAACTACATTATTGAAGCTTGTTATTCCAAGGAGGGTGGATGAGAGAGGGGGCGGGGTGGAGTAAACTATCAGTCTTTTAGCAGTTTTAGGAAAGAAACTTTTAACTGCACAATACTCAATATTTTAAACTTTTAACTGCCTGTTTAATCCCTCGGACGACGCTAATAGGTTTGAAAATATTTTTCCTTAACGCTATAAGACGGATTAATTTCTCAGAATCATTTTTTTCATTTGATAAGATTGAATTTATTGGAAAAAATTAATCCGGATATTATGGTTTTTCTTTACAAAAATTGGGATATTCAACCTGGACTATTGTATAGGGAACTCTTGACCTGTACTGTGGATTGCCGTCTGAAAGGGTAAAGTCCGAAGCAGTTTAGTTTCGTTCATCCGTCATGTAGCAAGAGCCAGCGACCGCCAGACCTTCGTCATAGTATAAAAGATAAAACTTTCTCTGCGCATATTCCCCAACAGAGGTAGGAACAATCGGCCACTATAAAGTTTGGATGATCGTGGCCAGACACTTTCCCATCGTGGCAAACCCCCCGCCAGACTATCTCCAAGTCATGGAAAACTGTGTTCGTAAACTCCCGCGACGAAGTATGTCAAGCTGCCACAAAGTGCCAAGCGCATTTTATACTGCCACTTCTGAACTTTCTTACGCTTGAACTTTCTTGTAGCGCGCTCGTAATAGAATTACGTTTTTCAAGACTTTGAGATTGTCTGTCGGGGGTTTGCCACGATGGAAATGTGTCTGGCAAGGGATAAAGTGATTTCTAGTACTGCGAAGAACATATAAAAAAATGAAGCTTTATGAAATGACGAAATTTTCGGCAATTTTATACACCTTTTCCACCTGCCAAAGCCACGATCATCCATACTTTATAGTGGCCGATTGTTCTTACCTCTGTTGGGGGTATGCGCAGAGAAAGTTTCAGCTTTTATACTATGACGAAGGTCTTGCGGTCGCTGGCTCTGCGACTATCACGCATTAAGAGGAAATGAGACTAAATGCCAAACTGTGGGGAAACAAGAGAAAACTCTCATTTCCTAAATTTTTCATTCTCTAAGAGAATCTAGTTTAGTTAATGATTATTTAAACGGAATTATTTTAGTTTGCGCGTAGCTAATGAAAACAAATGAAATTGCAGCTTGTAAATGAAGTTTTATTTTGGAACAGTGCATTTTATTTGAATTGCTCATAAATCCGCGTCAGCTAAACACATTTTCGTCTGTTGCAATCTTCCGATATCGCTCAGATTGAACATTTTTTCTGGACAATTGCAAGACTAGATGAGTTATATTAATTTTCTACCATTATTTCAAGAATAGGACTTCTCACAGAACTAATGAGTGGCATGCGACTCTTTTCCTTTTCTAGCATTTTATTCTGTTGGTCTGCATGTCTTTAAAGTTCAGAATTAATGATAATTTTAATCTACACTGTAAAAACAATCCAGCAGCTTTCCTTAGAAGTAATGGGCGGCTGAGGTATCCTAGACTTCTAAATAACGTAACTCAACTATTTATTCTGAACAAAACAATTCAGTGGGACTTTAGAATTGTTCAGTCAAGTTCCACCCATTTCATATAAAGTTCTTTTGGAATTCTAGGGCGCATTAGCTACTCAATATTTTCAAGGAAAGTTCCTTGATTTTTTTCCCTACAATTTGGGGCATTTTTTAGGCGAATTGCACGTTTTTTCAAGCAAACCGCGAGAGCAATATTTATAGAAGAACGGGTAAACACTATAGTTTTGAAATGGGAAGGTTTACTTTTTGTACGGTAGTTGTAACTTTTCTCATTATTTCCAAGAAACGTTCCTGACTTTTTTATAGTGTACTTCCTATCGTCCATTCGATCTATGTGCATACACATGGAACTCGAATGATACACGGTACCGCTCTTAATGTTTGGATACCATATTTTAAAATTTTATCAATTTTGTCCCAAAAGTCGCGGTTTTGTGGCACATATCAACGCGTAATCTCATAATTATTGATTGGACCTCTATCTTTGCAGCATTGAAAAGGCTTTTACATTGTGGAAAATGTAAAATAGGTTTAGTTTCTGTAGCTTAATTTCAGTAAGTGTTCGAAAGAATAATTTTGGAATATTGAGTTTAATGTTTTTATACATCTTAATATAAAAAAACCTACACATTGAAAAAAATATCTTTAACAGTTTAAGAGGAAAAGTTTAAACCTGCTCACAGGACGTTCTAAACCTCGGGTGTGTTATATTAAACTGCAATCTACGAACCTCTTTAGCATACTTCCACTTGGGACATCTTCCAGGCTATGTTGTAACGACGCGATTACAATGACAAGTTGTTCTCATCAAGATTCCGCATTACAAATAGTGCATGTTTGTCATTACTGTAGCGAATATGTATCTTGCTATATAGTTAACACTGGTCACTGACTCGGTGACTGTGTAACAATTCTGGTTGTCACTCGATAGCAAATTTTACCATCATTAATCCAAACGGGTTAAAATGTTATTGCCTGAAAGCGTAATGAAATCTACAGTCTGTAAAATAGGCTTGAAGATTTTCATAATTATGTATAAAAATCTAGAGAAAAATCTGCGATATTTTTAAATACAATGAGCATTTTCAGATTTTTAAATAGCGAAAAATCGCTTAAAAATTAAAGCTTTTACTCTCCGAAATAAAATATTTAAAATGGCAAAATTTACAAATTACATAATATAATTGTTCACAAAAAAAGATTTGTCTGCATGAAGAACTAATAAGAGGGATGTTCCCGCAAAGCGAAATTGTTCGAATGCGAAAAGTTTCCGCACGTTTCCAGGAGATCGTGAAATTAGATTTCGGTATATAATAAAAAAACGAATACAAGTTATTTGTTTTAAATGGACTAAGATTTAATATACAGAGTGTGGATATATTTTTGTTATAACTTTTTTGCTAGCGTCCGCTGTAATTGCCTCCATAACGGATTTTATGCTCTAGTTTTACTAGATTTCAACTCGTAATGGGAATGTTTTGCAGTTTATCTAATTTTAACATTTTTACTTTCGGTCACCAAAATGCATATACCCATAAAACTGGTATTAAATGATTAAAACTAAAAAGGAACTACGTAAATGAAACATGCCTATAAAATTAAAATATATAAGCCTTTTTGGGTAGTACAGACGATACACCTGATCAGTTGTAAAATGTCTCTGCTTTTTTTCTTTCCTGGAGGGGGAAACTCTCATTCTATTTTACAAATAGAATTTAAAAGTATTTAAAACAAATAAGAACTCTGAGACGTTCATGCCCTCGACTGAATACACATCTGCCACCTTTCACCCCCCATCCATAAAAATATTCATGAAATTATACCTAATGAGGAAAAGGGTAGTTCTAGATGGAAAAAAACTGAAAATGAAGGTAAGCCACAAAATTCTGGATCACAATAAAGGCAAATAACGTTGTTATGGTAAGAACATTATTTTTCAGTTTTAAGAAATTGGGTTTATGTTTTGAAAATTGAATGTGATCTATGCAGGGTGTTTCAATATGGAACCACGAGATAAACTTCTGACGGTAGCAGGTGTCACAAGGACTAATCTTGATAACAGTGCTGTGGAGCCTTAAACTTAGTCTTCAAATACATTGTATTTCATTGTTAATATCTGATAGCAAAATGTATTGTCTAGTTTTTTCACAACCAATGAACTTTCTTCAATAAAATAGAATTTTTAAACAATATTTTTTGAGTGCCTCCTGCTGTGAAAGATCCATTAATTTTTGAATAAACAAAATAGAAATGTTTATTACTTTGACGCTTCATCCAAAGCAATTAGTAGCAGGTACAAGAAGATGAAAAATGGAAGTCCACACTGCTAGGACTTTTCAATTCGCCTTCGAATAGCTTACTCGCACCCACCCCCCCCTCGCCTTCACCAAATCAAACAAAAGAATTGTTCCATGTCCATATACTTGTTTACAACACAATATTTTTCATATAACGAAATTAAATCTCTACGCATGATTCGCTAGCATTTCAAGAATTTTTCAAAATCGTTATTAACTGGTGTATGGAAACACGCGTAGAGGAAGGCGGGGTAAGATGGCGCATTGGGTAAGATGACGAACTAAGACTAGCACTAGGATCGTCACCTGTACTTCTCGTTTAAAGAAAGTTTTAAATAAAAGTTCATTCCAAGGTGTTCGTCTAATATTTGTCAGTCTCGACGTAAGGAATCAAGATTCTACGAAGTCTTTTTACGTTCTCGCTAATATATTCTAAATTCTCAGCTTATTACGTACAAATTTATAGTAGATCCATGTTTAAAGGTATTTTTTTAGTTACTAATAAACGTTGGTTTTGTAAAAATGTCGTGAAATGGAAAGTTGATGAATTTTCAACGGGGTAAGATGGCAAATCATTTTCAGCTCGACATCTTATCGTACACACTTTCTTTAATATATTTCTTGCAGTTTTCATTTCTTATCTGTTTTTAAGGGCATATAAGACATAACAAAAATAATTAAAGGCAGGCAGTTGAAATTTTCAGAGAAGAGTGTGAGAAAGCCGAGGAAGAAATTTACATCACTTCTGTTATCAAGAACCCCCATAAAGCAAACTTTGGAAAAGAAAAAGGAACAAGAAGAGAAAGAGCTAAAAATATTAGGTTGTAACGAAAGTTTCCCGCCACCGCAAACATCGTCAGCACACAGTTCGCGTTGGGGTATTTGCTCATATTTTGTCAAATGATTTTTGGCATGTGAAAGACTTGCTTTAGAACACTGCGTTGTGAAATCTGTAAAAAATATAGTTAATCATTCAGTACAAGGTGTCAAATGGAACTATCACTCTAGAGGATTAGAACTATCATTTACTTCCAGTTCTGTTGCAAAAAGTCAGCTACAGAAGATCAACGAATTACGAGTACAGCTTTAAGTACTAGTGTTGTATCATGTGACACGGTACAGGTTTGGTAGCGAAAAGTTCAAAAACAGTTATCTAAGGAGTTAGAAGTTAGTTTTTCCGGCAGATATGGCGGAAAACTTTCGTTACAATCTGATACAAAAAAGATTGACTTAAAAGGGCAAACAAAACTAAAGGAGCGAAGAAGAAACAACGACGTCATTTGAAATTTTCTTCATCTTCTGACGACTATTTTCATTCTGAACCGTACATCGACACTGAAGATGATATGAACTTGTTGGATTTTAAACATAAATGTGCATTATATGTACGGAAGAAGGCAATGATGAACTTTGGTAGCAGTCCTTCAAGTGGGCTCATACTGAGTGTTCCGGATGGGATAGTGGAGAAGCCAACCAAAGACCTTAAAAATGTGACTTGTGTCTTTAAATGTATTTTTTCTGTTTCGAATTAAAATTATTTGCTAATAAAGTGTTCATGAATATTAATTCACATTCCAGGGTTAGTTCGTCATCTTACACCATGACTGGAGAAAGATGACGAAAATTACTTTTTTAGGAGAACAGTTGTTTAGTCTCTTAAAAGTTGAAACAGGCAATTGGAAAAGTTCGCAGTGTAAGGCAAGATGTGAAAGAAGTTATCACAAACACCTCAGTTCTTAGACCCATTCACTGTGGTCAGTAAAAATCATACTTGCTTAAGTTCGCCATCTTACTCCGCCTTCCCCTACATGCTATGTTATTTGACATCGTCTAGATTCCATGCATCACCTTTTACAATTGTGAAAGATTTCTCGAGAGACCTGTATTACACCTACGCACTAAGGCAGGAGAACTTATGAGTATCTTAAAACGTAACTGTAACCTACAATGTCTTTTTTTTACGTATTTAGTTTTCTTAGACTTTTACACTCACTTTTACAGACTGACTCTCAACACAAAACGGTGTTCAGTAGTCTAGAAGTATAAATTTATTTCAAGCAATACAGCCCATTAACCTCAGACTCCAGTTTCAGCACGGTTTACTTCTGCGAAAACAAAATTGCATCAAGTGGATTTTAAAACCAATAACCCGATGAACATGTCAGACTACGTTTTATTTTAGAAAATATAATTTTTATATCGATAAAAATCTGGAACTATCAATCTCCAATGCTTTGCACTTATCCTTTAAAACACAAAATTAGACTCTTTTCCTTGATACATAATACCAACTGAAATTATACTATCATTCATGTGACTTATAGTTCAGACATTCTTTGACAATATAATATCAACTAAAATTAGTACTATCCATCATCTAATGTTCGCTTCCAAACAGAATTGTTCGGACAATCCATTGGAAATATCGTATATTGACCGATCTTGAGCTATTGCTAGTCCGTTTTCCTGTTATTATTGATTTGAGTTTTCGATGAAAAACAGCATTTCTCTAAACATACAATTTTAAGATTTTAGCCGCAACAACATAACTATCGTTAAGTATTTCACTGGCTCTCCATAGATATAAAAAATACTAGATTAAACATTTTCGATTATTTGAGAAGGTACAATTCACTTTAACCCTATAATCGATGATTTTTTAAAATGGGCTGAAAACGAAATTATAATTCCATTAAAGCTTACTCAAGGAAAAATATTTTTAAAAAATGCAAGGAAAAATATTTTTTGAAAATTCAGCATGCAGTTTCCCAGAAAAATCGAGGAAAAAGTTCAAATTCAAAAAGTTCAAATTGCGAAAATTTGGAATGTTCACCTCACCATATACAGCTCTCATAGAACAAAAGAAAATAATGTAGCTAAATTCTACTTTCTTGAGCACTATACTACTATTTTTTAATAGTTTTGTATTTATTTTATTCAGCAATAAAAATTAGAATCAATCAACAAATCGGGCAAAAATATGTCAGCGAATTGTATACACATGCTGTGAATTCCGGCTTCTTTGCTCAAAAAAATAATGTTGCCATGCATTTTTAGAACCTATTTTTTTCCATAATGGTCTTATATTTATTTTAAATGCATATTTTAGACGACAACTACAAAATTTTCTGTTTGTTATGTAAAAATGAGAGTGTAACCGATTGGCTAAAGTATGCACTGTGGGGTTAAAATTGGAAATTTACAACTTCTGTAACGTCTTACTAGACGATTTTAATTTCGCATTATAAAATAGTTTTAGCGAACAGCTAGTAATACAAAGGATGCGTCACGTGGAAAGCAGTATTTCAGTTTTTGTGAAAATCTCTATGGATAATTCAAATGTTTGCGTGAATTATTTTTCCTAAAATTTCGTCTAATGACACTAAACAATCTTTAACGTATTGAAAATTAACTGACAAAATGAAGAAGCTGTCTTGTTAATTGGTCATTTTCAAAATTCGGTGCCATTTGCATTCACTTGCCGTGTAAAATATATATATATATATATATATATATTTTTACAAGTTGAAGAAAATGTAAATGATTTTTTTTATCATGGTTTTTATCACACAGTTTCCAGTACAGAAACAATAGATTAAAAATCATACTATTTAATAAATAATAATAAAGAAATCAGTAGAGAAGATATTGAAATATAGCTGTCCGAATCACAAAACATAAAACGTGTTATGCTGAATTACTTCTGAAAAACTAAAGTTTCTGCCCTCACATGCTTTTTACATTGTGAAATTGCATTATCAAAATTTTAATTACATTATCAAATGTTACAATTAAATTTTTAAATTACAGTATCAAATGTATTTAAATTACATTATCAAAAGTTTTTTTAATGTTTTAAGAAAAATACAAGACGTTTGGTAATTAAATACAGCTGTCGTGATATTGATGTCATATCTGACTTACCATACATTATTTATAACTTTACAAAAAAAAATTTGAGATTTGTGAATAGAAGCACCTGTTTACCATTACAATGTAGTCATGGAAGAAATATAAACAGACATCTTTAGTGTTTGGCAGTTGACGGAAAAAGCAAATACCTATTTGTTATAAATATTTTTATTCTATGTCATTTCAGTTACCTTAATTAGTTCTATAAAATATATATATTTATTTGTTAATTCAATTTATTAATTAGATCATTAGTTTTTAGTCTAAATTATGTCTCTTTTCATGTTCTTGTGGAATTACTTAGACTCATGATTTTTTGTTCTTTGAAATGTCATGTCTGTTACTATAATAAGTAACAGAAATGACAAATTTGGTAGCAGACATGACAAACAAAAACTTACAAAAGAAAAATATTGTTAAATGGAAAAGAGACTATATTATAAGGACAAAAGGACCCTATATTTATGTAATATATCACTTTGCATTATTTTGTGCTAAACATAAGTGTACAAATTTCAAATAAAATGCCCGGTAACAGACATGGCAAATTTCATTCTAGTCTGATAATGGAGAAATGTAAAAAAATTAAATAAAAGAAAAAAAAATCATGTATAATACTCAAATAATGTTCAAAAACATGCTTTCTTTATTATAATAAAGCTTTTTGATAATGAATAGCTTGTTTAATTATTAACCGTTGACCGCACCATATTGGCACTGACCATTTAGTCAGTCAAATTTTAAAATTTGTGACGTATGAGAGGAATAAACGGTTGTCTGATATAAAAAAATCGAGTTTTAAAACACAGAAACCGGGAATTGCGTGGAAGCCATATCATTTAGGAAAAAGAATCATTGGAAAGTATGATCTGTGTGGTAATATTAATATATGGTAAATTTGTGAGTGAAGTGCAATTCTAAGCTTTCATAGAAGTAAAATACTTCTCAGAAGGTCTGCAGTCTATTCTTTTCCAGTTCTGGTAAGCGATCGTGATGCTAAATTACTTTACGAGTGAAATAATTTAATTTTTGAAAATTCTGTTCCGAATAGACTCCTATTTTGTGTGTTAGAAAAATGACTGCTTAATCCATTAAAAACAACAGGTATCAACTGGAGTTAATGACTGAAAAATTTAAATTAGTTTTCAATTTATTTGTGTTCACCTTAAAAAAACGCACTATTAAACTGTCTAATTTTTTTTCTTTAAAAGGAAACATCAGTTTATTAACCTCTTCTCGGAATTTCCCGAGATGAAGTCGGGCAGGTAAAACGTTCCATTCTGGACAATCAAGAATGTAGCTCGGGCAGTAGGAAATTTTTTAACTTTCACGTAATATTTCCCCAATTATTTCGTTTTGCTTTCAAATATTATAATTTACTTTTTTGCCCACTAGAAGGTAGAACTATACACGATTTATGAAACCTTATATGAGAATAGTGTTATTATGTTTGAAAAATGTATCCATATCAAAATATGCATTTAAAAAAAAAATAACACTTTCTGACCCTCCAACTCGAAAAAAATTGAACCAGCAAGGGCTTAAAAAGGCATAAATATATCTAAGCATTTAATTTTGATTAAATTTCAGTTTAGTAATACATATTAATCAAAGAATTGTGTATTTTTAATTCCATGTTTTCTTATGAAGAAATTTGATTTGATGGAATATAAAAAAATAATTAGTTACATTCTTCAATTAATCTTGTGCATATCTCAATAGCATCGCTCAATAAACCGCAATTGTTTAAGAGTAAAAGAAAAATATTTATGCTTACAGTTCCATGAATAGATAAGCATCTTAAAACCAAGCAATATTTACGTTTTAATTTGTACAACCTTGTTAAAATACAGAATGAAGACTGAGTTTTATATTCAAAATATCAGGGCTCAAAGTATTTTTCATGCACTAACTTGGATTTTAGAGTATTTATGACATACGCATGCTTAAATGTGAGTTTTCAAGAAAAATATTTTTGAGAAACATATAGCTATTTACAAATAAAAAGGAAATTTGTGAAACTTTACGACGACGAATATGATTTTTCATTTGTTCATTTACACTTTAACAGTAAAGTATCCTTCAGAATTCCTGAAATATAAAATCCCATGCATTGAACTCAATTTTTCACTATAGTACACCTGCCATATACGTATTTCAAAATATAAGTTTAACTATCTAAAGCCAAGAATCCTTTTACCTTCAAATGTTTAAATGTGAAATATCTTACATAAGGCGAAATGAATTTCATTTTCCCGTTGTTATTTTGGTTTATGAATTACTTACTTTATTCCTCTACAATCTCTGGTGTATTTTTTAAGACTTTTCGTTTGCGGACGCAAATTTAGCCAGTTTTGATTTACGAAGCGTTTAGGTTGCGATTAAAACACTAGGAGTGACCAGAAACACCAGTTCTGGATAAAAAAGAACTCATTTTCACAAAACAAATGACTCCTTTTATTTGAAATTAGGGATTTCACACACTTGTGAAGTGTCTTGTAAGGAAATAAGAGTGCTACATTTGACAATTTAATACGGTTTGATACGGAATATCCGAAAAGTACCTTACGTTTTTTGTGAGGTTAGGGGATCCGTTTAAAGCCCAGTGTTGTAACGGTTAGCACATTGTGCTATATTGCTACAAGTCGTTGGTTCGATTCTCGGACCTGTCAAGGTTAAGTCAACCTTTTATCTTTTGAGTGGGTCGATAAAATGAGAATCAAGCTTGCTTATGCGCGGATCAGTGCACTGAACCACATCACACTTTCAATTATTACGCTTTCAATTACATTTTCATTTATATTTATAAGATTGTATAAGCTAAAAAATGTAATATAAATTTAAAAATGCAGCGATTCTTTTTTTTTTCTTTTTTCAATGAATTTTACAACTTTAGATGAACATTATGAAAATGGAAATAGTTACATACCCAATTTCATTCTACCCTATTAATATATTCTCAGAAAATAATTTAATTTCGAAAACTTATTAAAAGAGTAAAATTCGTGTGATAAGCATCGCTAGTTAGTTAAAAACTCTTTGAACAGAGAACATTTCTTTTCAGACGCGCATATAAGTGACAGTTGCTTCCTTGGTGCAGTGCATAAATGAATGAGAATTATTGTTTTTGCATGTCTCCGTTCCGAAACAGCGTCAAAAATGCACATAAGTGATAAACGTGTGTAAAAGAGAGCGCGTATAACTGAGAGATCACTGTATGTGTTCAATTACCATTACTTTTGTCGATATTTATCACGCTGTCAAAACTTCTTGAACTCAATGGCTTCACAAAGCGAACCTTTACGAAAAGGAATTCCTTTATTATTTTAAACTTTTAACTATGAGTCTGGTTTTAATGTCTAAAGCCCCGTGTCTCTGTAAAATTGAAGCGGTGAAGTTTCAAACAGGCTCTCATCTCAAAATCCATTTTGGTGGAGTTATGCTTGGCATAGAAAGGGAATCTGCACAGTTGTATTTTTCAAAGTTGGAAGATAAAGTTTGCTAAAAGGATGCTTAAACCCCACAACTCATTTTAGTTTTCGTACTTCCATTGTTACAACTTGTTACACACTATGGTGACCAGATATCCCCAATGTTAAGTAGCGTCTTGAAAAATATGCATTTAAACTTCAATTTCTTTTAGTTGTTTATATTGAAATGTGTTAGTGCGCTGAATTTTCCAAATACACCACGCTGGAGGTGCTGTTTTTTGCTTTATTTAAAAAAACACTGGCCTGTACAAGAAATTTAAAACAATTTGAAATAGGAATAAAACTGAACACTGCGTTAAAACTAGTTAGAATGAAATACGGACTCTCTAACACCACAATAAATTCACAATTGACGAACACCATATGTAATTTTCAATACCAGTGCAAGAAGCACGCATTGAGACAAATCCGCTCCTGAACTGTTCTGGAAAAAGGATCGAGCATTGCGGGCGAGTGGTTCCTGCTTTTGAAAGTACTGAGCCAAACGCTCGCCAAGATGAACTAATGCAGCCAATATCGAACAAAATGAAAACAAGTCAACTGTTTCTCTGTCAAACAGTTTCAAAATAGAGTAATGTACTGCGATATTTCTAATTTTGTTTTATTTAAAAAATTAACCATCGATCTTTTATCATTTCGACCACCGAATTTAACTTCCCCCAATCCCCACAGTGGGTTGCCACCTGAAAACACGTAGAATCTATATGTTAAACTTTCTTCGAACTGCTCACATTTCGATCATTTATGTTTTGAGGATATTTATAACGTGCATATTGTTCTAGTGAACTTACCTCTATTAAGAATAATTTGAATGTGGAAAGAGAAATCAAGTGTGTTTGTTGTGAGTTTTAACATTCTTTGTTGTGTATTATCATTCAAAGTATTTACAATTAAATTTAAAAATTGCAGTCATTTTGTTTAAATGTTATTATGTAATGTATAAACTAAATTTTTTTAAGGCTCTGAAATTTAAATTCCAAATACCATAAAAATATTCTATATTTTGAAAATACATTTGTATTTAGAACAGTCTCACTAAACTCATACTTTTTCCCACAATTTAATTAACTAAGGATATATTTTGGGTTAATAATCATCATCATAATTCTCTAAAATAGTTGAGAAAGATCTATTACTCAAGTTAAGTAATATTTGTAATGAAATTCCTTTAAGTATGTAATATTTCTTCATCAGTATAATTAAGAATAATTTTTATTAGCTGTACTTTGAATAGATTGTTATTAGCTACATTTAAGTGAATTGTAGCTGATTCTTTTGGCTTTAGCCATAAAATATTGTCGTCATAAGCTTTCTTAATTACCTTTTATTCAGCTTGTCAGAGAGAATAGATAAAATATGGCTTAAAATTTAATTTTATGGGGATATGATTAAGAGTTTTAATTAATTGTATGAGTTCTCATTAAGGTTTTTTTTTAGCATTTAAGACTACGACTTTAATTAAAATATGGATATTTTATTCTTTATTATTTTATTTATTAACTTCCATTAGTTAACTGACTATTTTCACAAGATATATCTTTAAAACAAGTATGGGAATACAAAAAACACATTTTTATATTTGATTTGAAAGTACTTTAACTTTTTAATCAAATAGAGATTTATAAATGCAGAAAATATTTAGAAAAGTTGAAACAAACGAGAGAGTAATGGAAAGTATTTTATGGGGAAGTATTAAGATAATTTGCTACAGTAATATCAAACTAAATCAAATTCTTTACTGAAAAGAATAGAAGATAAAATAAATTAAAATTGAAATTCGAGATACTTACTTATGATTTCATAAATGTATAAAACAAGTATGTATAGATTAATATAAGTTTCAAAAATAATAAAATATCTTATGAGATTGTATTAAAATAATATTAAAAAACCCCACATTATAAAAAAAATCCACATACTTGAAAGAATAAAACAAAAATTTTCCGTTCGTACTATCAATAACAGTATTTGAGATTATTAAAAATATTTTTAATACATAGAAACCGAGTAAAGATGCTATTCGTATGGTTGTGAAGACGAAGCTTTTACCTAGCGGTGAAAATAGTGAATAAATACTCTTAAGTATTCAGACAATCAATTTACGCAATTACCTATGTAGTTAAACAATGTTAATTACAACGAGAACTTATATAAAATGTAATCTATTTCGCTCCTTTATATTGAAAATTATATACAGTCTGTCTGTTCTACACAAAAAATGCATTTTAAGGCTAAGTTAAAGCGTAATGGAACATATTGTTGCATATGTTCGTAAAATAAATATTTTCTAGAGTGCAAAAGTGCAAATAAAATTCCTAGCGCATCACAAAAAATCTTTCATGCAATTATAAAAAGATGAAGCTTTAAAAATTAACTGTAGTGTTTTTAACTAGAGTAAGATATACAAATAATAAATAAGTTGCTTTCTTTTTAAAATAGAAGAGCCCATATGTTAAGCTTGCTTTATATATTATTCGGCCTTTGTACATGTATTTTCTTTTAAATAATCAATAATGTTTTCTTGATCTCATTGTATGCGTTAGAAATAAATTTAACTATGTTTTCTATTTCTTTATTATCTGCCAAAGCAGTGCTATAATTATAGACTCAATGTTTCCTAACACTTATATGTAACCTTTTTTTTGTATTTGCTGAATGGCAACAGTCGAGTAAAACTTCTGTCAATAAACAATGTAACTGTTCTGTGAATGTTCATTCTGTGAGTTGCTTTACGTCTTTCTGATTTATCAAAATATATCTGCCTTGAAGTAATTTCTATGTTATCAGCACGAATATGCTCTAATGAAGTTTATTTGGCAGAACTGAAGAAGAAATTTTGATTCTTTCCGAAAGAGAAAAGTAACATTCACAGCGCCGGCGAAGCTAAGCCTAACAAATCGAAAGTGCCCCGATGGAAGAAGTCAAGATTCAGAAACTTGATGCAGATAATTACAATGCTTGAAAAATCCGAGCATGAGCTGTTTTAGTTCAAAAAAACTGCTGGGAAGCGATTGATCCAGGTTACGATGCTGAATTAAAGCCTGAAGAAAAGAAAACTAAAGAGAAGGCATTAACGTTCTTGTTCTTAGTAGTAGAAGACCAGTTTTTAGATGACATCGCTGACTGTGAAAGAGCGAAAGAAGCGTGGAATATTTTAAAAGAAATCCATACAAAATTTGGACTCTTGCATTCTCTACAGCTTTTAAAGGAATTTTTTAATGTAACTTTAAACCCAGGAGAAAGCATCAGCTCTTATCTAAGTCGATTGATGGACCTTCATCGAAAGGTATCGTCTTGCGGACATGGACTGGCGGACAGAGAAGTTGCCCTCGTGATGTTAATGGGTTTGCCCAAGGAATATGAAGGCCTGATCCTCAACTTAGAACGCGAAGAAGATACGTTGTCAACTCAAACCGTAAAATCGCGTCTCATCGTTGAAGAGAAAAAGTTACTGCGCTACAGTGAAGTGAAATTAGAAGTTACTACCAGTGAGGTCATGGGAGAGAAAGCTCTCAAGACTCAAGATAAGTACAGAAATAAATCCATGCAGCAATTACAGAAACAACATAAAAATACTGATAGAAAAACCCGTTGTTTTTCTTGTGGTCAGTGGGGTCATGTTGCTAAAAATTGTTCTGCTGCTAAAACACCACATGCAAAAATGATTTCTAATGAAGTATATCAAGCACTGTTTGTTGATTCTTGTGGTGAGAGACCTGTCTGTGATTGGTACCTCGATAGTGGAGCCACTGGACATATGTGTTCTCAAGAGCAGAAATTTATGAATTTAGCATCAGTGAAATCACAAGTTGAGATAGCCAATTCTGAAAAAATTGAAGTTTATGGCACGGGGGACATAGTTTTGAATCCTGTCAGAAAATGTGGGGTAGATGCCATTCACCTAGCAAATGTTCTGTATGTCCCTAAGCTTCTTTCAGTGGTAACCTTCTTTCAGTGGGAAGAATAGAAGAAATGGGAATGACTGTTTCCTTTGAGAGAGGCACAGCAACCATAAGAGATCCAAGACAACAAGATAAAGTCATTCTCACTGCACATAGGCATGGAAGATTATATAAAATTGAAGAGAAACAAACGCACAAAATATACATTTCCAGACATGAAGAAATTATGCATCGAAGATTAGGGCACTTCCACAATGATGCAATTAAGAAGCTCATAAAAAGAGATGATCCAAATTTGACATGCGAAAGAATACCAGAAAAAGAGACCGTCTGCTCAATATGTGTTTTGGGAAAAATGAAGAAAACTCCATTTCCCAAGGAAAAAACTGAACGTTCAACAAGATTACTTCAGCTGATACACAGTGATGTAATCATACCTATCACACCTACATCAAAAGGTGGATCGAAGTACGCTGTTACCTTTGTTGATGACTATTCAAGGTATGCTGTGGTTAAACCTATGAAATCTAAAGGCCAAGTCCTCGAAAAATTCATTAAATATAAAACAAATGTTGAAAACCTCCATGGACTCAAAATCACTACTCTACGAAGCGATAATGGTGGTGAATATGCCAGCAAAGAATTTGAAGATTTTCTAGTTAAGAATGGAATAACAAGACAACTCACAGTCCCTCGGACACCAGAACAGAATGGAGTTGCAGAGAAGATGAACCATACTTTATTTGACATGACTAGGTGTCTCCTCCTGGACTCTCACATCCCGCATGAATTGTGGGCAGATGCTGTGACTACTGCCTGTTATTTGCGTAACAAGTGTCCATCGAAAGCTATTGAAGGAAGCATACCAGAAGAACTTTGGACTAAGAAGCCTGTACGAATCAACCATCTGAGAATCTTTGGCTGCAGAGCTTTTGCTCAAATTGATAGAACACAGCAAAAAGGAAAGCTAGGGAAACGTGCACAAGAATGTATCTTTATAGGATATCCTGAAGGTGTGAAGGGATACAAATTATGGAATACAGAAGAAGATAAGTTTTTAGTGAGCAGAAATGTTAAATTTGATGAAACTGTTTTGCCACTGAGGAGGAGCCAGACAGCTACTCAAGCAAAGAAAGAAAATGAATTGACCTTTAATTTAAATCATGAGTGCATTTCTGACAGTGAAGTAAATGTTGTCTCATTAGAAGTACCCATCAGTTGCAACACCAAAGAAGTTCAAGATGTTGAAACCCCATTAAATGATGCAACAGAAGATATTGAAGACACAGAAACAGCAATACTAGAAGATTCTGATACCAGTAAGCAAGACCCTATTGAGATCAGAAAAAGCACAAGAGAAAGGAGACCTAAGACTTATTATGGAGATCCAGTGTTATATAAAGCTGTTTGTGAAGAACAACAGTTTGTGAAGAACTGCCAACAAGACCTGCAAGAACCCAACAAGTGTGAAAGAAGCAATGAGTTCACCAAATTCAGAAATGTGGAAAGAAGCCATGAAGGAAGAATTGTCTAATTTGCATGAAAACCAGACATGGGAATTGGTTCCAAGGCCAGCTGGCATCAAGCCCATAGGATGCAAGTGGGTATTCAAAGAAAAAGAAAATGCAGAGGGAAAAGTAATCAAATTTAAGGCTCGACTTGTAGCAAAAGGCTACTCGCAAATTCCTAGTAGATTTTTCAGAGACTTTCTTCCCTGTTATAAAGATAAAATCTATAAGAATTATTTTAGCCCTTGCTGTAGAGTTACAAATGGAAATTCACCAAATGGATATCACAGTCGCTTATCTAAATGGCTCACTCAAAGAAGACATATACATGGTACAGCCTGAAGGCTCTGAAGAGCAAGGTAAGGAGCATCTAGTATGCCTAAAAAGAAGCCTGCATGGCTTAAAGCAATCAGGAAGGGAATGGAATGAGTATTTTGATACTTTCCTGAAGAATTGTGGACTGTCACGCTCAAAAAGTGATCCATGCATTTATCACCATCCAAACAAAGCATTATATCTTGGTATCTACGTAGACGATATGTTAATTGTCGGAACTCCAGAGGAAATAACTGCATTTAAGCATAAAGTTCTAGGAAGATTCAAGGCGAGAGACCTTGGTGAAGCTAGTGAAATACTATCTATGAGGATCCAGAAGCATTCTGATGGCACCTTAACATTAGATCAGACAGCCTACATAGAAGAACTTCTAGAAGAGTTCAAACTAGAATCGGTCAAGGGAGCATCAACACCCATGGATCCTACTGTAAGACACGAAAAGATAGATGATGAAGAGTGGAAAGATAAAAAGACAGAAAGTGACAAGATTCCATATATGCAAGCCATAGGTAGCCTGTTATATCTTGCCTGCGGAACACGTCCTGACATTGCATTTAGTACAACTTATATGAGCCAATTTAATGAAAGACCATCTGAACTTCACTGGAGGAGTGTTAAACATCTTTTTCGCTATCTCAAGGAGACCAAAGATCTATCCCTTACATTTAGAAAGACAGGAAAAGTTCTTGAAACATTCTCTGATGCTGACTGGGTTGCTGACGAAATAGACAGAAAGTCCTTCAGTGGATATGTTCTAACCTTAGGTGGTGCTGCAGTATCCTGGTGCAGCAAGAAACAGACTACTGTTGCCCTGTCATCGGCCGAAGCCGAATATGTGGCTGCTGGCCTGGCTCAACTGTTGCCATTCAGCAAATACAAAAAAAAGTTTACAGGTTTCCTAATACTTATATGTAAACTTTTTTTGTATTTGCTGAATGGCAACAGTCGAGTAAAACTTCTGTCAATAAACAATGTAACTGTTCTGTGAATGTTCATTCTGTGAGTTGCTTTACGTCTTTCTGATTTATCAAAATATATCTGCCTTGAAGTAATTTCTAACAGTATGCAGGTAACTTAAAATGTCAATTTTTTGCATGTTTCATCTTTTATAGTCCTCTCACGTTGTTCCAATGTAACATGCACATAAGGTGTTCGGGTCGAAAAAGACACATGGTGTAATTTTGAGTATTAATAAACTATATTTACATATAAAATAATTAAAACTGTGTAAAATAACACACATAAGAAAGGTTTTTATGGGTTTTTTGTGTTTTTGTTGCTCTTGATCTGTTTTTTTATTGGTTTTGAATGTTTCTATGTTCTGCCATTTTTTTTCCTTTTATTTATTTATTTGTTTTTTCGATATTCCATTGTATATTTTATTTTTATTCTGTATTAAATTTTAACACTATAACAGCCGGAGGGGAGGGTGAAAATGACCCCGGTTGTCTGTTTCAGATATTTCTATAATTATTTATTTTACTGATTCAAATAGAAATATAAAAACTTGCCACAGGACGCTTGGAAGAATTTTAGGAAATGTAGAAAATTGAGATGCGGTGTTAAATTGTACATTGAAATAAAATATTGGAAAAAGGGTCAAAATGACTCCAACGGCGCTTCTAGTGTTAATCGATCCACTTTCTCCCTCTTTCTCTTAAACTTCCATCTTTCTTGCTTTTTCCTTCCTCTGATTGGCAACTCGTTCTTCGTTTTTGTTTACTTTCTTTTCAGTTCCCTGCCCCAGTTCCCAGTCTGTGTACGGACTTCGACTGCTACTGAAGAAGATCGAATTTTTTTTCAATCCAAACACATTTTTAGCTTGATAAATAAATTCATGTGTGTTATTTTAGTTTTAATTATTTTATCTTTTAAAATAGTTTTTTTAGTGTTTTTTGTTACATTCACATATCGTTAATGTATAAAACACAATTTTCTACTTAATTAACATTTTCTTCCTTTTCTGTGTTTATATTCATTTTAACATTGGTTTGAAGATAGTATTTCATGATTTTAAGAAATTCTGGAATTAACAAGCACTTTAGTTATGAAATAAAACTGCTCTTTTGCCCAAATATCACTGAAACCTTTCAAATACTGTGCAAAATGGATATATTTCTACTGAAGTACGAAAGATAATTTATTTTTTAGTTAATCTGATAGAGCAAGAAAACTAGCTAGAATGTTTATTTAAAAAATTATGTAACATGCTTAAAAGAAAATGTTTTTAAAATGTTTAGCTCATGTACAACAACACAAGTTTGAAAAATGTTTTTTTTTTTTAAGTTTCCAATGGCTAGTTACAAGACCACTGACCATCACAAAAGGATAACAAAAAGACAAAAGTGACATCAGTACATCTATAAACTCTTGTTGGGCAATTCTTGCCACCCAATAACGCTCCCAAATAGAAACATGAGGAAGAGTAGAGCATATGCGGAGATGAAGCATGTCCATGTCCTCTCTAAGATCACATAGATCACAAAGAGAGTCCGAAGTGACATTTATGCAATGGAGATGCTTGGGGAGGCAGTCATGGCCAGATATGAGATAGAAAATTGCAACAGATGTTTTAAACATCACAGAAGAGAAGCCTGATTTTTTTTTCAAAAACTTCTTGTACAGCTCGGTCAGTTTTCATACAGTTGTTACACATAAAAATGAAATGTTTCCTACAAATGAAAATGCATTACAAACACTTTACAGAACTTGCCCATTTGTAAGTGTTTTAAGTCTCTCTCTCTCTCTTAATAAGTGCTTTCTATGACTTCTCCTTGTGAACTCATATAAAGATGTTGAAGGAAATTAAAGCGATATTTTTAGGAGCTAGTTATAGTCTAAGAGCCAGCGACCGCCAGACCTTCGTCATAGTATAAAAGCTGAAACTTTCTCTGCGCATACCCCCCAACAGAGGTAGGAACAATCGGCCACTATAATGTTTGGATGATCGTGGCTTTGTCAGATAACAGGTGGCAAAGGTGTATAAAATTGCCAAAAATTTCGTCATTTCATAAAGCTTAATTTTTTATATTTTCTTCTTCGCAGTACTAGAAATCACTTTATCCCTTGCCAGACACTTTTCCCTCGTGGCAAACCCCCGCCAGACCACCTCAAAGTCATGGAAAACTGTTGTGTTCGTAAACTCCCGCGACGAAGTACGTCAAGCTGTCACAAAGTGCCAAGCACATTTCATACTGCTACTTCTGGCAAGGGATAAAGTGATTTCTAGTACTGCGAAGAAGAACATATAAAAAAATATTAAAGCTTTATGAAATGACGAAATTTTCCGCAATTTTATACACCTTTGCCACCTGTCACGATCATCCAAACTTTATAGTGGCCGATTGTTCCTACCTCTGTTGGGGGGTATGCGCAGAGAAAGTTTCAGCTTTTATACTATGACGAAGGTCTGGCGGTCGCTGGCTCTTGCTCTATTAGGAAATAAGTGAAAGAAAGTTTTCCCAAAAAATCATATCAATAAAAATATAGTTTAAAAAAACTAAAAAAACACGCTTTAGTGATAAATTGAACGAACTAAAAAGAGAAAATACAATTATTAATATAAAAATAAATTAATTAACGAAAAATAGTATTATTGCGGAAGAAGTGTGGGGTGCTTTGTGCTATATTTTCTGCATCATTTTTGTACTAATCGTACCGATCGAATATTCTCAAGAACTGATATATGCATCAATTGATTCACCTAGGTGGTAACAATACTACCCGGCGGCTTGCTTTGACCTGAGGAATGTCAACGAGTCCCGTGCACAATTAGAGGAATATAATTTGAAAAAACTGCACTCAGCGATGAGAGTGGTTCTAAAGAAATTCATAAAAAAAAGAGTTCAGAACGAAAATTTTCCTTTAATAAAAATAAAGTAATTTTCCATATTACTGTTGAATATGGCTATTACATTTTCATATTTGTTTCTGTTAAAAGTCGTAACAAAAAATGGTGCATCTATATCCTTTAGGGCTTCTTCACATGACGCTGTAATTTACTGTCTACTTCCGTAACTTCGCCGACCGGATTGTATGCTGGGTAAAGCACCGTACCACGGTTTCGGGTTCAACTCCCGGCGGTTGGTCTACCTACTAGATGCCCCCATAATAAAGTGACCAAGAAATCCTGCCTTAATAGCGGCCAATGCCTCCAAGGCAGTGTTAAGGCCCGCCATCTGAAGAAAAGTATTACACATTTGATTAACAAAATGCAATTATATAGAACCTATTTAATGAAGCACCTATCATTTAGCTATTTTATCACCTAGCATTTTTAAATGCACATATCTTAAAAATACTATGTTCAAAATCAGTAACCAAAGATCAATGATGTTTAAAATCTATAATCTACAGATCATAGATATCCGAAATCTGTAAACTACTGAGCAAAGATGTCAAAAATTTGCAACATACAGATCTGATAATTAAATGTTTTAATTAGTAATTTTCCACATCACTTCATGTATTTTTATTTTTGTATACTCTATTCTAGACTTATATACTAAATTGTAAAAAAAAAAAAAGTAAAAATCCAAAATTTGAAAATTGGATTATAATTAACATTTGGTGTCCCACCTTTTCAGAATCGCTTTTTTACCACGATAGTTTATTAAAATAGGTATTCTTTCCTGAGCATAATCTTTCGCTAAACTGATCCTTTGTCGTTCGATTATATTTGCAGCTATAAAAATTTAATTTATAAATTAAAAAACAAAAAAGAGTCCTTCTATTTAAAAGAATCCAACGGGATGTGGGAAGCTTTCTATCAGGCATGTAGCTAAGAGTACAAATATATTGAACATAGTTTCCTAATGCTACTTATAAGATAAATCGTATTAATACAGAATGCCTTTGTATTAGAATGCCAGGAAATTATCTATGCTCACAAATTAAATTACAGCTATATTTAAAATAATAACATTAAGAATTTTTAAACAGTGTCTTCTAACTTAAAAAAGAAATGTATAAAAGGGCTAATAATTCATTTTTTCAAAGATTTTCATGATTATATGAATAATCTCCGCTTTAGTAAATTGACTCTAAAACACCCAAACTTAAGTCAAAAAATGGCAAAAATTAACGAATTAAAAGCATTTTCATTATCCTCTGAATATGTTGCTCCAAAAATATCTTTAAAAATTTTTCATTATGCTGTAAACAACCATTTTGCCTTTATTATGCAAAATGTCTACTTTAAGAAAATTGAAAGCAATAAAAATCATTAATTTACATAAGGCTCTTACGTCAACTCCTTAGTAACCTTTCACCGCTAAGTGCAAATAAAGCTTTTAAAAAAACTGCCTCCTAAGGTTCTTTTGTCACAAGGTATTTTCCCGCACTAAATGCCTTTTCTTCCCATTAACTTCTGATTTATTTAAAATCGCTCCCAAGATGCACTGTCAATTTACAAGACCAATGAAGAGTTATAGTGGCGGGCAATTTTTTTTTCCTATCAGAAACTTTCATTGTTCTAATTCTAAATAATGATTAAATATTATCCTTTTAATGCATTTTTCTTCATTTGTCCCTGATTATATTTTGCATTTTAAGAGGACCGTAAGAATGCAATCGATTTTCATTATCGATGACAATTTTCGCGATAAAATTTAAGGGTAAAGCAGAAGAAGTTTTCAGGGTAACTCGTTAAACTTCATTTCGATAGCAAAACGACAAATTTTTTCGAGGGAAAAACAGATGCAAGTCTTGCTTTTGTTTGTTTTGTTTTCTTGTTGCATTGAGATTTTAAGAACAGCGTTCTCAATGCATGTTACATCTTTAAAAATGTCTGAATTTGTTGCTTAACTTGATAAACTGCTCAAAGTGAAATAAATTAAGAATGAAGTGCCTGGCTGAAATTTAAATCTAACTTCAGAATCATCGTTCAGCGAAAGCCTAGCACTGAGTTTTAAGTTTATTATGGAAAAAACAAAACAAAACTGGAAATGTTGAACGGTGTAATAAATTGTTTTATTTAAGAAAAAATAAAATAATTCAATGAATCATAAAATATGCTGTTCAAGCATAATTCTATGAACGAATTTAAAAGCCTTAGTACAATATTTGTATTCGAATCCCAAAAAGGTAATTTTAAAGAATTTTTTATCAGGTG
Source organism: Cheiracanthium punctorium (assembly GCA_038373885.1). Taxonomy (NCBI): domain Eukaryota; kingdom Metazoa; phylum Arthropoda; class Arachnida; order Araneae; family Cheiracanthiidae; genus Cheiracanthium; species Cheiracanthium punctorium. The sequence continues at coordinate 317,593 of JAWZYV010018453.1, read as the reverse complement.
CAAAATCTGTTTAAGATCTGCTGTATAAATAGATATTTTCTACATTTATGGGATTACAATATAAAATGAATTTAATGAATTATGTTATTGACTGAGATAACAAGAAATTGCTTTTATGCAGATATGATTATAAGAAAAAAGTATGCCCTTCTTTTTTTTATTTACAATACTGTGCGTACATCTATATAAATAAAATTAGAGTTTTGTCTGTACATTTCTTGGAATTCAAAATTTTTGCGATTTCTATCCGTTTCAAGCACCCGGGAATCCGATGCGACACTCAAAAAAAAGTTTGTCTGTCTGTCATTCTGTCGTTCTGTCATTCTGTCCGTGACGCTTTTTTTGTTCAAGCATCACGTAAAAACGACTGAAGCGAATGATATGAAATTGTGTGTCATGATAGGTGGTCACTCAACTTAAAACATAGGCGTCCAATTTTTAAAAAATCTTGATTGGATTTTGTGATTTTGCGAAAATCCTTTCAAACTGCGTAAATTTGTGTTCAAGCATCACGTAAAAACAACAGAAGCGAATGATATGAAATTGGGCGTCATGATAGGGGCTTACTCAACTTAGAACATAGGCGTCGAATTAAAAAAATCTTAATTAGATTTTGAGATTTTGCGAAAATCATTTCAAACGGCGTAAATTTGTGTTCGCACATTACGTAATAACTGCAAAGGTGAAAAATGATATTTGGTGAACTGATAGGTGGTCACTCACCTTAAACTATAAGCATCTAATTAAAAAAAATCGATCTGATTTCGAGATTTTGCGAAAATCATTTAAAACTGAGTGAATCTTTGTTCCCGCATTACGTAATAATGACTAAATGGGATTGAAATTGGGTCACATGATATGAAATTGGGTCACATGATAGATGGTTGCTCAACATAAACTATAGGTGTCCGATTTTTTAAACATTTTTATTAGATTTTGAGATTTTGTGAAAATTCTCTCAAAATACGCTTATATTTCTTCAAACATTACGTAATAACGACTAAAACGAATGATACGAAATTTAGTGATATGATAGGTAGTTGCTAATCCTAATTTATAGGCGCTGAATTTTTTAACATATTTTGATTACATTTTGAGATTTTGCGAAAATCGTTTTAAAATGCTCAAATTTTGTTCCAGCATCACGAAATAAAGACTGCAGGGAATGAAACGAAATTGGGTGACATGATAGGTTGTCACTCAACTTAAATTCTAGGCTTCCAATTTTTCAAAAATGTTGATTAAATTTTGAGATTTTGCGAAAATTATTTCAATATGTGTAAATATTCGTCCGCGCATCACATAATAACGACTAAAGCGAATGAAATGATATTACTTAGTTACTCTCTAACCTGAAATATTTTAACAATACATAAAAATTATAACTTCGCTTTCTTTACTTTGGCAACATACTACATCCATTCTGTGTACTCCTACAATGCTGACGAAAGTTCTTGCTTTTTGGAAATTTGCATTCGCTAACGGTCAAGAACGGGTACTTCAGCTAGTTGTAAATAATTTTGTACTCTCTATAGTGCGTATAGAATGTGAATAACTAAGCACATTCTTCTAGATTGACACACTTTTAAAAATAGTAGATGACTAAAATGAGAAACTCCAGGGTTCTGACCTATTGAGCAGTCGTCGATCTAATGGTCTGGACTTTCGGACTGTTTTCTCCAGATGTAACGTGAATGTGCCACTTAGAACCACTTAGAAACTCCTCAGCCAACGGCAGTTTTCCTTTTGTCAGAAAGTCCTAGTGTGCTTTGACTCAACAGATAAACAGTTTACTGTTACTCTTTCTTCATCCAAATCTAATGTTTACTGTTCAACTAGGCCAGTGCATTTATTTGTGACAACTGCTTTTTCTGAAATCTATGAATTCAAGATAATGTTTTGAAACGGATTTGATTTTCTCGCAGCCTTTGAATTAAGTGTGGAAACATTTGGGAAAATCTAAAACAATATACGAATTAACTTTTTGTTATTGTTTGAAAATGCCTAGGGAATTTTTAAATAATCCAAACTTTGAACCAGTGTTTACGTTAATACGCAGAGGAAATGTGTCATTTTAATGATGTAATGCAATATCATAATTTATATTAAATATAGCTGTAAAACAAAAAATAGATTTTACTCTATATTTCAGTTGTTGAACGCAAATTGATATCGTTTTTTAATGTAGAAAACATTATTAGTATCATTCGTGCTGATGCAGATTATCGTTGTTGATGCTCCTTGACAGAAGAACTCTATTCACGCTCAAATAAAAAATAATAATGCATTATGGTAGAATTTTGACCATTGGCAGACTTATAAAAACTAGTTGTCTGCCAACGGTCAAAATTCGACCACAATGCATTAATATTTTTTATTTTAGCCTGAATAAAGTTCTTCTGTCAAGGAGTATGTGGGTGATTCTAAAAAGGTGGGTCACGAAACGTTAACTATAATCCATTTTTCAAAATTTGGAACTGTATTTTTTTTTTACATTATAGTATATAAGCCTAGAAAATCGAGGAAAATTACTAATTAAAACTTTTCATTATCAGATCTGTAGGTTGCAAATTTTTGACATCTTTGCTCAGTAGGTTACAGATTTTGGACATCTTTCATCTGTAGATTACAGATTTTGGAAATTGGTGATCTTTTGGTTACTGATTTTGAACATTGAATTTTTAAGATACCTGCATTAAAAAATGCTAGTGGTTAAAAATGCATTAAATAGGGTCTATATAATTGCATTTTGCTAATCAAATGTATAATATTTTCTTTATTCTTTCTTTTTTTTAGAAGCCTGTTATGTCTTGATAAATTGGTTTTCAATTGGTTTTCACGAGTCACATTTAAAAAATATTATAAGCAAAGCGACGTATTTAATTTCAATTATACATGCATTATACATGTTATATGCATTTAAACAAATATTTTTGGTCTCACATTGACTAATTATTAGAAGTGTCGAACTTGCAGTTTAAGATATATATTAAGAGAATTGAAAATAAACAGAAACAATATTGTTTTCCTATTTTATTTGTTGCTATTTTAAAGCAATTTAATGGTCATCAATTTAATGGTTAAATCCTACAAAATATTATAGCGTTTGTTAATGCATTTTATTTAAAAATAAAATAAAAACTGTCTTGATTTAATTTTTGAAAAATACTTTTAAAATTTTGGGGTTTATCTCCATGAATTTTAAATAAAAATTATGTTATGTCCTGTCACGAATTTATTTTAAAAAAATTATTAGTTTTTCGATTGTTACACAATTTTAATTCCTCAAATAACTTTCTTAAGTAAATTTTCTGAAGAGAAGAAAAAAAAAAGAAACATTCTTAACAAAATAAAACACTTAAAGAATTAATGTCATTTTATAAAGTTTAGTTTGACTACTCTTTATAAATCGTTCTTTTTAATTAGTCATGTCCTAAAACGTGTAAGATCGAAGCTGCCACCTTTTTGTTTCGACCGTACACGTGTGTTTGATAGTCTCATCAATGATGCTAACCATTATTTCAACTAAATGCACTCTATTTCATGAATAAAAACTGTTGAATTGGAGAAATAAGATTCTAATTAATGACTTTCTAAAATTTTTAGGACATTACCAACTCTGTGACAGTAAATTAAACATTAAAGAAATCGGAATTTCGATCGTTGTGTGATTTGGGCACCTCCTCTCAATATTTTAGAAAAGCATATTTACAGCAGAAAAAAATGTGGAAAAACTTATGAAAATGCTTTAAAACGTTTAAAAATATATTTTGAAGGCTGATAAATGAGTTGGGATGATTATATATTACTTATTTTTGCTTCCAAACAGCATTGTTTCGATCGTTACTTTTGAGAAACAGAACTGGCAAGAACACATTATGTGATTCTTGTTGTGACACTTTAATATTTTAAGCATGCTACTGCCATATGTTGTCCGAAATAGCAAACAAATCATCATTTTATTATATGGATACAATATTTTGACTATGAAACTCCTATATACGAGTTATATTTTTTTTCTTAGTGTTGCAGAGCATCCGTCAACGTGAGAGATGTCCAAAATTAACCATTTGCAGCTAATTTTTTTTTTTAATTTAAGGATATTTACAACAAACTTTTGTAATAAATGATTCCATTTCTTGTTTCTGAGCAGAACTTAAAATTCACTGAGAAAAAAAATAAGTTATAGGATTTTTTTTCTGAGTTTAAGTTAGGATGTGTATTTGTACCCACCTTTTTAGAATAGACCATGTCTCAAGATTCCATATACCATGGAACCTACTAAAGTGATCACCTTCTTTAAGAGACCATTTTTCCATAGTGAAGTACAATTTTACTTTACAGCCACCGCACTTTTCTGTGAAGTTGGTGTTTTTCTAAAGACTGTACCATATTTTGCTAAATGCAAAGGCAGCTCCTGCGAGTGGGTCATAGGGGTCATCTCCCTCTACCGACCTTTTATTTCACACATTCAGCTTGCATTTTAAACATCTTAGGCTAAATTTTAGCTCACTCGGAAAATTCAGCCTTATGTTGAAATAGTACTAGAATATTTTATAAGTGGAATTAAAATTCTTTTACTACCTGTGGTGCCAGTTCAAACTTCAATAGCATTACGATACATAAACTTGACGCGCATTCTTGTTCCATTGACTAATGTTTCTTTTTTTTTTAATTTCTGATTAGTATAACGATGCAATTAACTTTCAATACTAACTTATGTGGTGGCAAGCTATGGTATTTTTCGGTTAGCCAGGCGCAAATCCCGCCGACTGTTTTTTTCTGGTAAACATTTAAAGACTACACGTGAAACACTGTCGTTTTCCAAAACAAAGCCGGAAATTTTAATCCGTATACAAAATAGTCTTTATGTACAGAATTCGATATGTATAAAAATATCAATATACTAAAAAGAAATTGTATGCTTATTGAATACATAAAGTGGAATTGGGGAAAACGTGTGGAATTAAATTAAATACGAAACTAAATTAAACTTCTAAAATATGGGAAACAACAAATATGTACTGGAAATTGCTTTAGTATTGTAAGCATTTGGCGCAGATCCCAATTATTTGGTAATTTTTCACTTACTCCCGGCTAATCGAAAAAAAAAATCAACCGCTCATAGTAAAAAAATTCAAAAACTGTACTGGATAGTTATTGATTTCATTGTCATAGCAACTTATTTTAACGTAGCTATGGTGATATGTTCTCTATGCATCAGATATTCGATTAAGTCAGCATTATTAAAGTTCAATCATAAATTTTAGGTTCTGCTATAACTGACTTCAATATGTTATCTGAGAGTATGTTTTCGGAAATATTTCCATACACTTCATTAATAAGTTTTATTTTCATTCCCTATTAATTGCAGAGGTATTTCTTAAACATTATTTTCGGAGAAAATACGCTTTATCATACTGCGTGGCGGGAGATTGTGAAGAAATTGACGAGTTGGCGCATTTCTGTGGAGCTAAAAATAGTCGTCAAGCACAGGGATAAAGCACATTTTAGTCATTGGCGTTTCACCAAACTGGGGAATAATTTCACTTTTTGCAAATTTTGTTGCAATACTATAACTTTATAGTACTCATGAAACTTAATTCGTTATTTCAAATTTGACACAACAATGGATCCATCGCCCGACTTGACGGGAAATACTGCTTGCCAAATTTCTTCTCTTTTTTTTTTTTTTTTCGGTGCAATAGAATATTGCATAATAATTTTAACATTCGCACAACCACCTTTATACAACTTTAACTGTGCCGAATTTTGCACTCATCCGTACGCACAATGTACTGCAAAAAGACACAAAGGTTTTCCTTGGTGTATATTTATGTACATACATAATAAATTGATGAATTAGTATATAGATTATATTTGCATTCTAATAATGTATTTGATGACTGTTATAAGTATGAGGTGATACGAAAAAAGTCACACTCGGTATCGACCTGATGTTAATGTAAATTTTCCAGGCAACACAACAAATTCTTTGTACGTCTATTAACGTTCAGAGTGCGTTCAGTAACGCTCTCTGAATGTTAATAAACGTTCAAAGAACATTTTAAAATTATCTCATGTAATGAAGACAGTAAGAGTCAGTCTGACTTTTTGGCCATTGTGCTTTTATAGTTCTGTGATCCTGTACACATAACTCACTGAACTGGTAGTGTTGTTTAAATTAGATTGTTTGGGTCCCCTTCTGCATGCAGTATCCAGGACACCTTAGGAAACGCCCACACGTTCACTGTATTATCGTTCAGAGAGCCTAAGTGTGCTGACTAAAAGAGGGGGGGGGCTGCAATTGGCCGTAGGATCAGGGTTTGTATTCAGAAAAATATTCTTAAGAGAACAAAACAACATGTCACCTTTATAACAACAGTTTTTTATGACATTATTTAAAAAGTGCTTTAATCATTACCATTAAAAATTAATCTACGACGAAAATGATAACAAAATTAAAAATAGTAACAACTATATTTTGGTTAATAATTTTAAGAATATTTGAATTACTACATAAAAATTAAATGCAATATGATTTATTTATAATAGCAAAATTAAAATCATGTCTGTAAATCATTTTTTCCATACCAACTCTATATTTAATTTTTCTTTATAAATTTAATTAGATAAATCCTTTCTGGTCTCCCTATCGAAAAGAAGACAGAAAATCCAATTAAATGTATAGAAAGAAGATCAGAGTAAATTTTAATATAATTATATTTTCTGGTGGATAGCTTTAAAATTTTTAATTGTCTTTTTTAAGAAGTAATCCTTCAGTAATTACATAGTTATACAGTTAATGACATTTATTATTGTGATATTTTTTACAGAACTAATATGAATTCTCTAAAAATTAATTAAGTATATGATGATATTTTAATACTGTTCGAGTAAAGCTTTTCCCAATCTTTCTTCATCTTGATACGATGACCTTATAATACATTAGTTAGAAAACATCATATTAAAATTTAGTTAAATTAATAGTCTACCGGTAAAGAAAATATCTTTTATGCCTTCGTAAAATGGACAGATTAATACGAGACTAGTCTTCTATGCATATCGTGCAATTAAAATATTTTATAACAGATCTTATACAAAAGGCCTGATATATTGCCGCAAAAACTCGTTAGCGATAGACTAATTTTACAATTTTTAATATGCAACACAATTAACACACAAGCAAGACAGTTGTTCAATACACTTTAAAATAACAAGATGCTGTAAGACATATATGTTTTAAATGACAAGTAAATCTTAATATATTATAATAATTGTGAATTCAACTTCATTTATTGATAAATCAAGGTCGACATTAGAAATTAAGTAAATATTATTTATCGATAAAGTACGAGGGCACTTGCACTATAGCACCTTTTTTACACTGATTTCGTTACATTTTGCCCACAGGCTTACTGGAAAAGAAAACAGTAAAATATATCATGGTAAAATGAAGAACTGTACTTAACGCTTGCTGAAGTACCGGTCGTCGTCTTTGTACTGCTAATGCTGATAAAAGCCTGAAATTTTATCAGCATCAACAGTACAAAAAAAGGGAATTAGTATATGGGCAATAGCATAGAAAGCAAAATTGCAAATTCTGTGTTTTGTTAAAATATTGCTTGTTACAGAGTACCTAAGTGCTGAGTGAAATTTTCAACAGAGAAAACATTTTATTTTCAAAACTAACGTTTTATTTCAATGAGATGAGTTTTTAAAGTCATTCCTTGCCTGTAACTAATTTTTTTTTCTGCAGGTAATTAAATATTATGACTAATAAATATTATGAAAAATATTGCGCAATTTTAAATCTTAAAAAGAGAATAGACATTTAAAAAAAATCGATTAAATTTTGTTTAATATGAATAGCCAATAAATATATTACCCTTATCGCAATCACATAGCGATGGAGAGAGAGCCACCTCTATTCTGAGAATGGCTCTTCCCCACCAAAAATCAGAAGCTCAACTGCTAAAATCAGCCGTTCTTAACTGTTAATAGAGATTCAAAATACGGTAGAGGTAAAGGCTTCTCTTTTGTTCTAGAAATTTCGAGAAGCAATCCGCATGTGCTTTCACACAGCAGAAGAGAAAAACCGCAAGGCATCTGCAACTGCCCAGAGCAGACCGCATAAGCGAAGACAACTGATATTATTTTATTTATTAGCTTTTTCTTTTTAGTAGGAGAGTAACTGATAAGAACGTGAGAGAGAGGTTGACGCAGGGAGCTTTTGCGGAGAGAAAATAAATCTGATTTTGACGATTAAATCCAAAGTAATTAAAATATTTCAAATTAAAAAAAATACGTCCTATGCAAGTCCTATAAGAGCAGCAGGACGTACTGAACTCAGACAGTGGACAAGTGAGGACAGTGCTGAACTCTGCTAGACAGCTCATAGGGAATTATGTTCCTTTAGACTCTTCTCCGACGTAAGGCTAAAAGAAAAATATTTTTAGGACAAAGTTGGATTATGACACTTAGATATTGGGTAATTTCTCTACTAATCGGAAAAGATTTGGGAGATCAATAAAAAATCCTGTATGATTCTTTCCCTGTGAAATATAGGTATATCCTATATTTGTTTAATAGATCCCTTCCATAAATTCAAGGTTTAAAAAGACTAAGAGGCAAGTACATGCACCCGATCGCTAAAAGATTGCTTTTAAATTTTGAAAGCTTGAAAAACATTTGCATTTATATAATGTTGCTAGAAGTAGAATTTCTAACTTCCATGCCAGCTCACACACAGCTAACGTTCCACTTATAGCTAAAACTCTTCTCCATTACTACATGTGAGCCAATAAAGAAGTGAGAAATAAGTGAGCTAATGTACTGTATTAATCACGATCATTACTACAGTTTGCTACGTATTTTAAGTTTTTGCATGCTAGCTAGCTGCTGTCTAGCTAAACAGTGACTGTGAAGAATCTCTGTGATAATGTACATTGGAGAAGTCACATTCATGGAAATTTCAAAACTTTTATATATATTGGAAAATTTTTACAATCAGCTTTTTAAAATAACTAATGCGCCCTCAAAAATACATATTGGATAAACTAAATTTGGAAATAGCAAATAATGATTTTTTATAAGTAAATATTTGTGAATATTGTACCACTTTATAAGTCATATTATTGACTATGAAACAAATGTCCGTCAACAAAATATTTATAGCTGAGCTTCTAAACTCATATCCAAGTAGTGTTGATAGTATTTATTTAAAATTAAGGGAAAATCTATTTTCCTAAACATTTCTAAAACAGAATTTCTGTTTAAGAAGGATATTCCGCTCACGTTTATTTTGTCGTCGGAAAATGTCCAATGAACTCGCATCGAAATTCAATTTCAAACGATGTTAGAATGCAATAAACATTTGAAAAAAGCGCTTACACCACTGCAAAGAATTTTCTCCGAAAGTATTAACTATTCTTTGATTGAAGGAATAGTTTTAAAATTCAACACATCAAGACGTACAAAAATAGTTTTTTCCGTTGAATACATGCAAGGCTAAAACTAGTATATAAAAATTAAAGGGATTTGAAAATAAGATTTCATTAATAAGAACAAAATTAAAAAAAAATTGATGAGGAAATCGTCGTAAAAGCCATTTTTAACATTACCAAAAAATATATTTACAACAGTTGTGTAAATAGTATCCCCGGATATTTACATGTTAAGAAAATGGAATGTAAACTTGGAGATACATATATAAAAACACCAATACTATTGGAACATTTTAAATATAACTTTAATCTTTCATAACGCATATTTATTCCCTAATACAGATGGGTATCCCTAATGTAGCCATACTGAATGTTAGAATTTCCTAACCAGCATGAAGTACTATAGAAAATAAAAAATTTTAAATTGTTCTGAGACTAATTCAAATTAATACAAAAATTTAATTTCATCTGAAAATCGATTCACCGGTGTTAAAAAAAGTTTTACCGTGCATAGATAAAAAAAAAACGTTAATTTTGAAGTAAAATGAAAAAGAGTTTATAGAGCAAGTGACAAATACGCATTTGTCGAATTCAAAGAACGAAGATCACGTCTTCTTCTGATAATGCTTTGCAAATAAAATCTATTGGTGACTTACAACTTTTAAAAAGGTTCTGTGAACTGACTTCCCTAATTGCAAATTTTCCTTCCACCGAAAAAAATGAATAAAAAAGTAAAGATGTACTTATGAAGAATCGCGATTCCTTATGTAAATGTTTTTACAGATATTTCGCAGAATTCTTTGGAAGAAATGAGCATTACGAAATATCTCATTTTTATAAGGAAAAAAATGAGTTTCCAAAGAGCCTGAAACATTTTCATATTTTAAATACGCACTAAAGTGTTATATATTAAAAGCGTATTATAATCGGCAGTATTTGTCTTCCTTATTTCATTAGGTTGGAAAGTGTACCATAATGTATGCATCAGTCATATTTATCTTCCTTGTTCCATTACGTTTGAAAATGTATCATAATGAGTTTTCGGTGGTTATCTTTCTTGTTTTATAAAACTTTTTTTTTTTGAAATTGAAATCTATAGTAAATTCGCCTACTAAAACTCTTTTACAATCTTTGCCAGACATATTCTAATTGTTTTTCATCTTTATTTATACCAATAATGACACCTTTATAGACACTAATTAATATTCCTATTAACCCACTAAACAGTAGGGTTTGGCAATTTCTCACCAAATCTTGAAAATAGTGCCAATCTGGTTTTGGTTTTGTGGATTTATTTTTTGGCTCAAAACTTGCCGGCAAAACGTCAAAAATTGCGAACTTTGGCGACTTGTGGCATTTCACTGGCTATCCTTGGAAAGGTATTCGCCGTTTAAAACCCGTGTCTGAAATTTACAGAACTCAAGTGCTAAAGAAGAAATATTAATTTATTGAAAAATGTATTAAAAGGTAGAAATAATTTTAGAGGAAATTAAGCACTTACAAATGCTGCAACATACAGATTCATCCTGCCTCTCCAATCGGAGATGCAGAGATACTTAAAATCGATATAATATCATTTTTTTCCTAATAAGAAACAATGTGTAATTTATAAAAGAGTGAAACGCTTAATTAAGATACCTAGTGAATTACCGGCAAATTAAGTACCACAGCTGCATAGTAAATAAAAATGTAAAGCCTTAAGTTCATATAAATTATATACTGCTTTACATTAAAAATTGCCTTTATGATTTAATGAATTTTCTTGGTATCTCCGTCACTAATCAGTGAGCTGGGATGTATTTGTATGTTGCAATAGGGGTTGCTTGAACTTGAAAGAGAAAGAGTTTTCTCAAATTACATATCTTCTTTATACCAAAAAGCTTGATTTTTTTTATAAAAACTTACTACAACATGCACTAAATAATGTGCACATATTGTTGATGACAGCAGAGATATCATAAATCTTGCTTACCAGGAATTATCAAGGCAAAATGGATTTTATAGATAATCTATTGACTTTTATTTATATAATTATTTTTAGTCTGGTAATTAATTTGGAAAAAATGCTACCTTTGATATTAAAACCTTGAACTGTCTTAAATACGAAATTTTCATTTACTAAAAGCTTATCGATTTCGCTTTATGCGCGATACTATCAGTATGTATATTTACAGGTTTCGCGGAAACTAAACAGGCGATGGTCAAATAAATATTTCTGTCAAAATCTCAATAAAGATTTGACAACTTTATGAGCAAATAACGAACCATAGCCTAAAAAATTTTGAACTTTTAATAATAATGTTTTAACAGATGATATGCCTGTGTAAATGCTGGAATGTACGGTAGAAACAGATCTCTCACGTAGAAGCTGGAAGAGACGTGCAGGTATTCAAAAATCTTACTTTGATAGAAAATCTGATTTAAGTTAGCTACCTTGTAGGGGCTGACGTTAAAATTTATATTTGTGTCGTACTGAAATAAGTCGGCTGTTATTTCAAGAAATATATCGCATGATCTTATAATAGTAATTCATCTCTTGATAGGGAATCAATGAACACAGCGTGTGAATTTTGATTATCTGTATACAGAATGTTTTCTAGATTATAATACTTTACCTTATAGGAGGAAGTATAAATGCATAATTTCATTCCTTGAAAGCCTGATGAATTGTATAGATTGAGTTTCATTAGATCTATTTGTGTCTATCCTAGTACATACAGAATACTGCTCTTCTTTTGTCCGTAATGGAGGTAGATTATGGTTTCTCCCCACAAATGTTAAATAGAATGTTAAGTGCTTTTCAAATATTCAAACCGGCTTTGCTTGAGAGAAATCTTATGTTTTTCTTCCGATGAAATATTCGCATGCTTCTTTTACTCAAAATTATATAAGTGTTCTGCAGAAAATTATCACAAAAGGGAAAAAAAATTATTAACAACACCAGCAGAATCAGTTTAAATTGTATATGATGAAAGACTTTATTTGGTTTTTGTACGCCAAATTTGACACGAAGTATTTTCAATTTTATTGCGAAATTCTTTCCTACACGTTAACTGTTTAGATTTTTACTAAGAAAGGCGTACACTTGGTGTAGCTGTAACAGGATGACAGGGTATGAGAAAAATTAGAATCAGGCAGGATAAGTCAGTTTCGCATAGCAATACAAGATAGCAAGCAGACGTTGTAATAACATGAAAGAAGAGTGACGACGAAGTCATAGTAATTATAGCGAATGCTTCGTTATAAGAACATACTTGAATTTCGTAAACGCCATCAGCACGGTGGATTTCCGTGTTTTGACTGAAAATATATAACTGCATAATATTTTTTTTTTTTTCAGCAAAACACCAGAAGCATCATAACCGGATGAGGGAAACACTAAAATAATACTTATTGCTTTGTAAATAGTTTCATGGAAGAAAATTAGAATCTAAGCTTACACTCATTAGCTGCTCGCAGAAGCTTTTTCCAAAAATCACGCATAACACAAATTAAAGTAGATGCCTTAAGTCCAATTATTTCACCGCTTTTAAGAAGAAGAATAAATCAAATACAGTGAAAGAAATAAAATAACGCAAGTACCTAAGCCTCGTTTGAGAAATCAAAGTTCGTACCTCAGCATTCAAACAAATCTGCTGTAATTTGTCCCAAGAGTAGAAAAGAAAAAACAAAAACCATTCAACTTTCTGATTCAAAAACGGCATTGCATTAATCGTTCATGATTTATTTTCCCCTTTTAATAGAACGTAATTGGCATTCATTTCGAGAACATCTTAATGACATTCTGATGGTATCCAAACGACTTCTACGAGAACCTCCGTAGACTTTTAATCGTCGACGTACAATTCACGCACGGAACTAAAAGTTTGGACAAGGTAATATCCTGCTATATAGTTACTCTGATCTCTAACTCGCTGATTCACTGACTCTCTAACAATTCCGGGCAACCACTTCAATATAAAACTTTTACCTCCATTACTCCAAGAAAATTAATAAGTTCAAAACGATTAAAATCTACAAAAAGCGTAATAAAATTTACACAGTTCACACAATTTGCTTAAAATTTTTCGTAATCATGTATAAAAATATGGAAAACAATCTGCGTTGCTTTAACCCGCTGAGCGTCTTGAAAATGGGCAAATAATGTAAAGTTGTAATCACGGTAAAATTTTTATCCAGCTTTAAAATTATTTTAAAAATAAAATTTCAATAGGAAGATTTGTATTTATTAAAAAGTTAACTCCTAAAATACCTATAAGCTTTATTATGGAAATATATTTTATGATACCTAGGTGTTATTAATAATTTAAATTATAGGTGCCTTGCAGTGAAAACTGCAATGAAGTGGACGGGATTTTACGTCTCAGCCGCTTGGAGGGTTAAAAATCTGAAAATTTACCCGTTCCCTTATTTTTAAGCAATTTTTCGCTCTTTTCAGCCCTCGGGAGAAAAAAAGTGAGTGAATCATTTGCGTGACAAAATTATCTGTTTCAAGTGAAAATGGCGTCATGCAATTCGGATTCAAAATTGTTCAAAATAATTTTTTCAGATAACATAGTTTCATTTTTTATTAAAGTAAATCGCATAATTACTAAAGACATATATCAGTGGTTAATCCCCTCAACAGGCTATGCCAAATGTCTAAGTTTTACAACAATCAAAAATTTAATTCAAATATGATTTTGATTCTAGAAAATGGTAGAAAGAATCAATACCTCTTCTATAAACTGTGCAGAATTTTGCTCTTTGATTGCTTCACATTGTATTCAGTGATGGGAAACATATCAAACATGCCATAGACTAAATCCAAATATATGTGCAGGGTTCGTACGGATCCTAGATTTGCTAAAATTCTGTACTTTCGAAACATTGTCCTAAAATGGTCTTGTTTCTTTTTATAAAGTACGGAAAGAATTTCGCTCGAGTATCTTAAACATTAGTGCAGTTTTTCAAAAGTTCGGAATTTTAGCAAATTAAGTACCCATAGGACCCTTGTATGTAGGTACTTTTAAAGTTTGCGCTGATTTTTTTAACTTGGTAGTTTTTGAAAGTTAACTTAATTTAATTTCTGATGCCTAAATAAGTGTAACCCTGCATGTTCATGGGATAATTACGAAGTTTCATCGTTCAACTTATTGTTTTTTTTCCTGGATTAAAAAAAAAATCCATGCATTTCTCATGGCTAGCAGATCTTTCAAGTTACATTGACTCACACACAAGAGCTACGTATTAAGAGACTTTTTTAAAATTCAAAATTGGTAAAGAGTTTTCTCCATTTAATTACAAACACAACAATGAACAAATTATTCTTTATTTCACATAATGGAGATCATTAAAAAAGCTAAAATCTTTTAACTTGGCAAGATTTTCTTTATTGGGGGAAACGAGGATGTTGATTGGTTATATTTCATACATGTTCTTAGGTGTTCATTGGTGACGAAAATAATATTAATAAGAGCATCGATTTCTTAAATTAAGTTTGGCTAGCAGATCTTTCAAGTTACATTGACTCACAGATAAGAGCTACGTATTAAGAGACTTTTTTAAAATTCAAAATTGGTAAAGAGTTTTCTCCATTTAATTACAAACACAACAATGAACAAATTATTCTTTTTTTCACATAATGGAGATCATTAAAAAACCTAAAATCTTTTAACTTGGCAAGATTTTCTTTATTGGGGGGAACGAGGATGTTGATTGGTTATATTTCATACATCTTCCTAGGTGTTCAATGGTGACGAAAATAATATTAATAAGAGCATCGATTTCTTAAATTAAGTTTTACAAAGCGTACCACATAAGCTCGCTGCAAGACCTATAACAACTGTATATTTTTTGAAAGTGTAACGGGTGAAATCATACACTATGCCATGAATGGCGTTAACTTTCTATAAGACATTTTTGTGCTTTATTCCTCTAACAGTAAAGCAATTATCTTAAACCACAAAATTTTGATATTAAGATTTTGGCAGAAAACTTGATTCTGAAAATTCACAAATTTACTGGGACAAGATTCTCGACGTGTGCTATTTATGTTCCCACTTATGCTGATATTATCCGTTTTAGCACACCGTGAATCCATTTTGACTAGGTCTTGGTGACGTATTTACATATAACTCGTGTAGTTCAAAAGTTATAAGCCGTAGATTGTTGAAATTTTGTATTTTGACTCCGTAACATCTACTTGTGCGTCTTCCTTTTTCATTGCAATCCACTTGGTAGTTTATTTATAAGGTCACACATAAGACTTGCAATACATTAAGGTGTACGGACATCTTCAATACATTAAAAGCATTGTGGTGAATCATTGTGTGGGTCATAACCAAAACCGCGCTAACTGTTCCCCGAGGTTGATGATTTTTGGAAAACTATCACCAAACTTGACACTGAAAGTAAGTTTTCAAAACTGAGCCCAGCTGAATGGCATCTCTTACATTTAACTATAAATTCCCAGACCATAAAATTAAACGAGTATTGTTACTTAGTTTCAAATTAAATAGTTTTGATGAAGTGAATCAAAAATTTATGCAATTTTATAGACACACATATTGAAGTCATGTGGTGCCTACATCAATTTTGTTTCAAAGAACGATGAAATTATTTTCTTTTCAATTTCAAATACTTTACTTGAGAAAAGAATATACGAATGAATCACATCGTCTGATTATGAATAGTTGTGCATTTTTCAAAAACAAGATTTTATGCAGAGACTCAAAGAATTATAATGAAACTTCACATTTGAAAACTAAGAATGTAATACTTTATGTTTGATATTATCTCTCTATACATAGTAACTGATACAGAATACAATTACTGGATATGCACATAATCTGTACATAAAACAATTCATATCACCTTATTTTCTTTTACAAACTTACCTGTTAAATCCCTCGATGTTCTTTGACTCTGGATTGCTATAAAGCTAGATTATAGGTTTATATCCAAAGCCAGACTAGCTCACCCCCTCTGATTACAGCATTTCTGTAGTTTCGTTGCACACCTAAATGGGAGTCTTGCAGTCTTGTTTCCAAAAGAGTAAAATTGAATAAGAGTTTTTTTTTATATTCCTAATACTGAATGAAGCTACACATAGAGAAACAGGATGCTATTTAATTTCTGTGATTGTTTCTTTTTCTCTAGTTAATGAGGAATTTTTTTATTTTAAAATTATAAATTACTTTTTATTTACTCTCAGTTTTAAAGTTATTATTCTATTTCCATTTTTACTAAAATTTTAAAATATACATTTATAACAAATTGTTTTGAACTTTCCTATTTCATTAATTTAAAATTTTATCTGTCACCTTGATTAAGATGTGAATTCTTTCAAAGTAGATTGAAAAAAAATGCTAAGTGCATACTATTTTATTCATTCGTTAAATAATTTCTCTGATAACTTCTCATAAAAAAACGTAAATTATGTGCATTCAGTTCATGCGTTAATATTCCTTACGTTATCTCAAAAACTTTAATATCGTAATAAGGACAAAGTACATTAAAAAAGTTCCATTACATTTTCTGTTCTCACTTTCATAAGTATAAAGGAACACATTAATTTAATGCATTTACTTCAGCACTGAAATTAAACTATGGAGCGTTTTTCCTACGAGAAAAAAAGTAAAGATTAAATGTAATTCTAATCTTAACGTACGGTATTTAAGTAAATATCTTTTACGGTTGATGTATTAATTTAAATTATTGTCGGAAACGTCGGAATACTCTTTTAAAATGAAAATTACATGAGAATGGATTATATTCTTTCTTTTGAGGTATTTCATCTCATTAAAAAATATATATTTACTTGATTATGCAAATTTGCATTAAAAATAATATATTCAATATAGAATAATCTTTTAAATAAGATTATTTTGGATGTGGCTTCTACTATTTTTCAACCGAAATCCCAATTTTATATCATACAAAAAATTTTGAGGAATGTATGATTACGTTTGAATTAGAATAATTGATTATATTATTTCTTTGGTATTTTCATTAACTTAAAATATATACTTCCTTAATAATTACATTTTACATATATAATTACTTTTATAATGTATATATTTAATCAGATAACTTTTCATGCAAATTAGTTTAATTTAATTTGCAATATACAACGATAATAAAAAAAAAAGAAAATTCAGTAATGCATACAGGATGCCTAAATAAAAGCCTGTATTATCCTTAACTTGAGAATAGCAAAATGCATCAGTTTAAACTGGATTTCTAGGCTTAATATAATTTATTAGTTTAGTAAGATATTGGTTACACCGCCATCTAGAGACTTCTAAAACTCTTTTACAATCTTCGTCACGTATGTTTTAATTTTACTTCATTTTTATTTGCACAAATATAGACACCTTTATAAAAGCTAATTAATATTTTTCATAAAAAATTGGTATTTCTTGCCAAATGTTCCCTTGCAAAATGTAGACGATATCCCCTAGCTAGGTTCAGTTTCGGGGACTTATTTTCCGACGCCCACTTTTGACATTTTACTAATCTACCTCCGGTACCTGTAAACCCTTGAAAAATAATTCTCCATTTCGCCAGGAAGCCAAATTCATTGTCTGAATTAAAAGCACTACAGTCCTTAAAAAAAATAAATCTATGCAAAGTTATTGTGAATAGAAATTCACTAGACGGGTAGGTCGTGCTGCAGTGAATTGTGTGAAACTGAAACTGTAGTACTGAGGCCCTGTTTCTATAATGCGAAGCGATGAGCTAAATTTAGTAATATCAGTTCTTGTATTTCTCTTGCTTGCACATAATTTTTACTTTCCGAACATGTACCATGTAAGGAAAGTATTGTAATCACGAAAAAATTCGAATTCGAGATTTTGGTGTATTTACACGTTTTGGGGTCTTCTGAATTCATTTATGCTATTTTTACGAGATGTATGTATGTATGTGTGTATGTGTGTGTGTGTGTGTGTGTGTGTGTGTGTGTGTGTGTGTGTGTGTGTGTGTGTGTGTGTGTGTGTGAGTGAACACGATAGCTCCTGAACGGGGCATGCGATTGAGCTCAAATTGGGTATACATGTTATAAACCACCTCGCAAGACCGGTACTGATTTTGGTGTGTATAGGACTTATAGTTTTCCTACAGGGCTACGACAAAGATTTCTTTTACATTATGGCCTATGGGGAGAAATTCTTGAAAGTGCGCTAGCGTTTAAACGGTACATTCCATTGAACTTAAATTTAGTATATATATTTGAATTATTCATCGATTACAATTTATTTAAATGCTTGGTAATGATCTTAATCGTAAGTGTTCAGAAAGTCGAGTGGAGTCACTCCAAATTTTTTTTTACAAATGTGCGTTTTGAAAATTTCCATTTGAAAGTAGCCATCCAAATACAAACTGTCCCTAAGGCAACAATGAAAACTGCAATTGGTTATACCTTTTCTGATAGCGTGTCGTATAGGCAGTCGGTTGGCCGAAAAACTTTTACTTTCCGTATCTTTAACGGAAACCCTTAAAAAGTTGTCAATTGGTATAAAAATGAGATATCCAAAATTTTAGCTCGATTAGATAATATTAAAAAGTGCCTCATCAGCCATAAAAACAGAAAAAGAGCTGTTTTTTAGTAAAAATCTGGGATTCCACGGTGTAAAATTCAAACATGTTATTCAAAAACGTTCTTCTTAAGTTTAAAAGTTTTGTAAAAAATGTGTTTCTGGCTTACTATTACATTTCAAACTACTTTCAGAAACTCTCAGATGAAAAGATATTCTGGTTTTTTGAGGAGCAATACTCGTAAAATAGACTTTCTGTAAAATGCTACACTTTTATGAAAGAATGAAAAAAAAATGCCTTTATTTTTTATCAAATTATTCGCTTTCAGATACATCAAATTAGCTTTTATAATTGGCTTTTGAGCCCTGTACCAATTATTGATACATTTAAGAGGTATAATTGTCAAAGAATTAACTATAAAGACACAACAGTAACTTACCGAATACATATATTAAAACATAACAAATGATGAAAAAAGGTATTGCTGAGGAAGTAAGGCAATTATCATAGAAAATTTATCAGCATTGTTAGATAGATGTAACATTTCGAATGAAGACAGTTAGGATTGTTTTGTTTATTTAGCTTTAGGGACATATCCACAGAAGCTGACAATCAGTAGATCTACCGTACGAAGCTCAAAGCCGAAATTTTGAAAGGATGGGTCACTAATCATTAAAATTAGATTCTGTCGTACACTGCAATGGCATATTGTGGCCACAAATAATGAGTAAAGAGAATATAGCCGTATCGGCCATTTTAATAGGTTGTGATGAAAAACAGTTTATAGGAGTTCCCCAGATTGAACATATTGTGGATTACTCTAACAAAAGCAGTGCTTTACGAAGAGAAGAAATGGGGAACAGTAAAAAATACAGAAGCAAAATGCTTTGGCCCCACATCTATTAATACAGGTCGTTTAAAAGAAAGCTGTATTTTATCGGAACAATTGTTTAAAAAAGACCTTCTATACTTCGAATGACGTCATCGCATTTTAGAAATAATATGGAAGTTAGTTTTTAATTGCAAAATGGGTAAAGTACTAGTCTTCAACCTGGCCTTTTTAAACGATATGATCAAGACAACAAGATGGTCCAAAAGAAACCAAAGAGATGTACCAAATTGGCATTGATCATGAGCCAGTGAGATTAAAGATCAATATAAATAACACTGATCAGATTTCAAATTTTCATTCGGAGAAACTTGCAGCTGAGAGAAGAGAATTAATACAATTGTGTTGGTATTTTTGAGTCGTACTGCTCGTAGAAAAAAACTTTGAGAGCACCAGGTGCGATACATCATGCCAGATGGATAGGAAAAGCCTTTTACTCTCTAAACTTCTTCGGTTTCAGGGATCAATTTTCATTAACCCTTTCCAGACGACTGCCGAATTTTGCGGAAGTTCCTGCCAGGACGAAAAGCGCCAATGCACGAATTACCGTAGAGGATGGGAGATTATCACGTTAAGCCTAATATGCATGAAAACCTTCAAAATCACATTCCATAACATTCACAGTACATATTAATTTTTTTCAACAGGATAAAAGACATAAAAGAGCATTCGTGTTATAATCTGCTTATTTCCATAAGTAATTTCAATATTAGAAATGACAGAGATTGTGTAAAAATTAGTACTCTGCTTGAAAAAATGCTTTCCTTTTGATAAAATAGTATAGCGTTTAAAATTTACCCTAGTTTAATTTAACTTTTATTTAAAAATTTAATGAGAATTTATATTTCAAAGAAAGATTTAAGAAGATTTATGAACAGTTCAAAAAATGGAATATTTTTAAATTATTTTAAAAACGCTATTGTGTGGGATACCGGTGATTGAAGAACGAACAGTCTTTGAAAACCGGTACCATTTTCATCATCATTTGATTCATCTACAGATGAATGAAATGCAGTTCAAGAATGTATACTATCCGCTATACTTTCATAAAAATCTTACTGCTCCAAAAGAGATAAAATGTTTTCTAGTCTTAGTCCTCTTATTCTTTTAGCCATATTTTCACCTCGCTTACCCTAACTTTCTGCACCAGATTATGAAAAGACTATTATAAAACGAATATCCCCTTCCATCTAAAAATTAAAAGTAATAACAGAAGCTTTCAACTGGAAAAGATCGGACTGGAAAGTGCAATTAACAATACATCCTCGTTGTCAAACCAAAATCTGCTGCAGTGTTCACCGCTCCCCGCCAGAGGGCAGGCGCAGGGGCCCCGGGAGAAGAGCGTGGAATTTTCGACGCGGAGGTCGAGTTCCTGTGACTTGCGAAGTCATATCCTTGTAAAATAATCCTTTTATCTGTTTTTATGCCCGCTGAGGGCATCCTGTGTACATAGAATTGTAAATATAAACATTTAATCCAGAGTTAGCAATAAAATTGTGTGTATTCTCACTTCTTCAAACAAGACGCCGAGACGCCACACAGCCACCCTGTTACATCTGCCATGTGCAAAAAGCTTATTTATTATTACCAGTTTTTATTAGCAGTTAGTATCTGACAATATTCTGACTGATTCACATGACATATTTTTTTTAGCGATCACAGTTCACCGTATAATTCTTAGAGTCACACAGAAGTCTTTTTATGTAAAAATTTGGTTAATAAGCTAGTCATAGTAGTCAAAGCGTCGAAATCTGCAGACATTCATTTGACAACGACACATGCCTTTGTTACATTACCAAAACATTCCGATAATGCAAACACAGACTTCTCCCCAAGAAGAAAAGAAATGAAAATAAATAAATAAAATACTTCTGAAGGATAGTGGTATCACAAAAGCAGTTTGTAACCTTTTGAGATCGATTTTAGAAATGTAGTCACATCTTTTACTGAAAATGCGAAATGTTCCGCTTAAAAACGTTTAAACTCTGAACGGTGAACGCGTATACGCGGCTCATAGAAATGTTGAATGACGTTAGAGATTATTTGTTCGTTCATAATCAACGCTTTTTATCAAAAAGCTTGATTTCATGCTCCAAATGCTGTACATCGGATTCTTCTTTAAGTATAAGGATTCTTCTAATAAGTTCCGCTGGACACAGTGTAAAAGAAAACATGTAAACAAGTATGTTTTAATAAAGAATAATGAAAAATTGCTAGTTTTGCATGGGAAAACGAAATTATATATAAAGTGCTACCAACTTGAAATATGAAACATTTTAAATATTTGTCTGATAATATTTGTCTGATATTTTATGGTCATCTATTGCCTAGTTTGAGTAATTTTCTTTATTACATTGTCAGGTTTTTTAGTATAAAACACCACTTCAATATGCTTATATTAGACATTTTTTAAAATTTTATTTACTAAGTTTGGTATCACTCAAGCATATTACCTTATATTTTACCCAGGTATGCCTTGAAAGTTCTACTTTCAAAATTTGTTTTTGGTTTCTGTTCGGATCGACCCCGAAAGATTTCGGAATCACAGGAGGTCATTTTTAATATAGTCTTATGACGTTGTTAGTCTGATGGAATAAAATCCATTTTCGCAGGTTAATCATCCTGAGCAACTTTTTTTTTTGTCTTTGAATGCCTCTTCAGAACTAAAGACTTAAATGAGATTTTATTCGAATTGTAAAATTTTTAACTATTTATCTTCAGATAGGATTACCTTCGGGTCTATAGTACGTAATTTAAATAATAATAAAAAAATATATTATGCCTCCTTTATGATCCATTATTTTTTATAGGCACAGGGCACGTTTGATAAATTACCTAGAACAAATGATTTAAAAAATTGCATGTACCAGTTCTTAGAATACTTCAAAAAACGAAACTAAATCCTCGAGTTCTCAAAGTTCTAACTGCATTCCATTACCATGTGTGCTCTACGAAAAACAAAGTTAATAAACTTTGAGACTTTGAAATATTACCCTCATCAGATGGTTTTCTTTTAAAATTCTCAAATTTTTCATGAGAAAGGGGATTTAACTATTGATTTTTACATTAAGGTGATGAGGTATTTTTGCAGGGTAAGAATCGCACTCCAAATGAAGATACTCCCTCTCTAGTTTAAGCACGCTATTGAAAGTTTAATAAATATACCCTGATCTGGTGATTAGCGTGTTTATCAGTTGAGGAAAGGAAAACGGTTTATTCCGCAGGATATCACTTTATCTTTTTTTCTAGAAAATGAAACACGTGATGACAAATAATAAATATATTTGAATAACTGCTCTTATTAGTGTTCTATGTATTTCTAAATTACTGCATAAAAATGAACAAGGAATAAGCTGACATGGACTGTTAATTATGAGTAATCCAAACCAAGATCACGATAAATGTAATACGGCGTATTTTGATGATAATTTACTGACTATGTTATTAGTAGACAGGCTGCTATAAAATTAAAAATAGTACATAGTGTCTGTCTTGGGTTGTTGGACAACATATAAACACGTTTTTGTCTGAACTAAAAGGGAAGTTGGTGGTTTTGAAAATGGGGGGCCACTTTCTTTGAACAATACGCAATCTGTGACTTATTAAAACTTTCGAATTCTTTTTCTAGAATCTGGTGAGTAGGTAGCTAGAAGTCCTGTTTTCGTTGTTAATAGCTGAAGAAATTAGATAAGAGAAGATCAAATATTTTTTTCGCTTCTAAAAATATCACATTGAATCACTAGAGTGAAAATCATATAACCACTTAATATTATTAGTCTCTCAAAACGTGTCATGCTGGTTTAGGCAAGAGAAATTCTGATTATTAATAGATTCAGCCCTTCACATTTTAACTGTAATATTTCAGAAGGAATATTTTCACTTTATTGCCGAAACCAAACGGTCATGGCTTACAGCACAGGCTCTATATTTATCCTGCCATCATTAAATTCTGAATTATATTACGTTCACGTCGTAAGAGTAAGACTAGTTACTTATGATCAATCTACTACAGTTCGTGAAAATAGGAGGAATCAGTGGTATCGATCATTTTCCTTTGATCGGTGCTTCCAAAATCACTGCATCTGAAATATTGATGATCTGGTCGTTTTATTTACAGCTACGCTCCCGCTCACATGCGTTACATGGTAACACAACAAGCCGATTCAGTTGCACTTTAATTAACGTAAAAAATAAAAAGGTTAGCGTAGTCTGCAGTTCATAAGCATGGGTGCAAGGATGAAAGCTCTTTGGCTTTCAGATTCTGGACCTACGTGAGGTTTCGATACTGGACAAATTCCATGGCTTGCATCCCGAGTCGAAAGTGCACACCTTCAGCCGTCGTCAGACCATTCAAATACAGTAGTGAAAAAGTCGCATATCCCCTTTTTTCAAAACTAACTTAGGTGGACGGAGACCTTAAGTCAGCGAATTCTGACGTATCTGTTTCTTTGGTTAATGCCGAATTTTGTAAACACCTCATCCCGATCGCTAAATGACTGACGAAATATTTAGTAAGCACGCTCCTTAGTACTGACGATACAGTCAGTGGTGGATTAATGAAAGTTTGTCGGGGGAGGAGGGGGGCGGTTAGTTAGGGCGGTCGACCCCTCCGCCCTCCCCTTTAATCCGCCCTTGGATACAGTTGTATCTTTAAACTGCTTTGTAATCAATACTTTTATCGGAGTGTCTTCGTTTGCCGATTTAGATCGACGATGATATTCCCGTTTCAGGTATATATGGAACAATGTATGTATTAAAGAAGTCAGAAGCGTCGTGCGTTTAATATGACTAACCCCGTTAGAATTTAAAAGTTAGAGGATTTACCTTTTTAAAGGGACATGACATTTATGAATGAAACATTTTACCTGATTTGCAGCTGTATATAAATGAAAATAATACTAATAATAATCTAAAATATGCCAATTAAATTACCTTAAATTATATTTCTGCTTGAACACTTCACATAATTAAAATTCTAATAATATCATTAACTAATGGAAGGATCTCTAAAATATGATGAATGTTACATTTTTCTTTCTTTCTGTGAATACGTGTGAAATGGTTTTTTAAGTCAATGAAAATGAATTATATGTAATCAATGAAAATGAATTGTATGTTCATTTGTCCAAACTGTTCCGCAGTGGTCTGGGCGCTAAACTCCGTTCCCATAAGAACACGGCAAGTGAAGCAGCATCCGGCTTGCCCAGTGCTTGGGAGGGTCATCTCCCTCTCGGCTCGTCCGCTGTGGAACCGTGTACGCTAATGGGAGCTGGTGCACGTAAAATTCGCCGAGGCTCCAAAGCCCTCCAAGTTGTTAAAAAATACCTCTGGGGGTGCCGATTTTAGGTGGTGGTTGGTCCCTCATCTGGAGTCGGTTCAAAATTAGGGACCAACAAGTAGAAGTCCAAACCCCCTTTTGCACTGGCACCCCTCTTTCCATGGTCTATCCATGGACACGACAACAACAACAACATTTGTCCAAACTGGTGTACTATAATGAAAATCACAAGCTCGGCGCTTCAGATTAGTAAGAGCTCTCTAAAATACGGGTTCTTATAGGTTTAATACCCGTTATTAAATTTAATGTAATGCTGCCAAAGTGAACCTTAGAGGCAGTTTTCTTTACCCATAATTAGCACTTATGTCTTTTAAAATCTTATCTTTAATTTTAAACATGAGTTTAATAAATCCTGTTTTTGTATATTTAAAGTATACATGCTTTGTAGTAAAAGATGTGATGCAATGAACATAACACGGTCATGTATAAAGTTGAATATCTTGTGAATTGTGTTCTGCAACATGGGAAGATAAATAATTTTATTAGTATGCATTTCTCAACTAATAAATTATGTGTATTTAATAAATGGTATTTGTTTTCAAACTACATTTATTCACTTCTTTTAATGGCCAATTCTGATGACGCTTCCATAAAAGAAATAAAATTAGACTCCAATCCTTATCACATTATAGCAGCACCTGTGATATTTTTTTCTTATTTTTAACAATGGTTATAATTGCAAGTGCACATATCTCAGAACACTAAATCACGCTTATAACAGCTAATTTACCTCGAATAAGTGAAGCAGATAAAAGAAGAGGGCATTGATTTTAACATTAAGGCATCTTCACGCGAATATCCTGCCTGGCGTTAATGAAATTATTGGCAAGTACAATAGAAAACTGATAATGCGAAACAAAAATAGCCTCGAAGTTTTGTTAGATAAATATTTAAATCAGACATGAGCTATAAAAATAGTTTTTTTCTTCTTTTTTTAAAATTGCATTTTTAAAAGACATTGCTAAAATTTTGTATAGCTTGAAGTATAAATTTAAGTACACTCATCTTCAGTCTTCATTGCAGTGTGCCAATAAGCGTTTAATGAACAGTGCCGTTGCTGTATTGTAGTTGAAATTTCAAAATTACTATCTGTTTTCAGAAACAAAATTTATCGAATCTCTGTAAAATTTTTATGGTATTTTAAAGAAAAATCATGAATTTCTCAAAATATTAATACGGCATATTTGTTATTCACTGCTGTAATTTCCAGAAACTCGAGAATAGCATGAAAATTATTGAACTTCGGATGGTTAAACTAAAGACGCTTCAAGTAAAGTTCCGTCGACATTATGAACGGACTATGTGATGTTGAACTAACGAACTCACGAAACTCCATGGTAATAAAACTGGGAAATTTTACTCGAGCTGAAGTATAAAACATGTACTGGAGAATGAGAGCACGTTACAATAGTGAGAGGTGCGATGATTCTAAAAATTTAATTTAGTTTTTATACAAAATTTTGTTGGGACTGTTTTTGTTTTGGGACGCCTGATAAAACTGACGTTGGAAATGTATGATTTATGTTAGAGTAATAAATGTTTTTTATTTAAGTCCCATAAATTGCTTTGCCTTTTGCTGAAAGGAAGCTAAAAACCCATACTGGCGAAGCAGCGATAGGATCCGAACCTAGGAAGTGGAAAAGTTATTTAGTTGTGAGAAGCCATGTCGTTTTTAAATCAGGAAAAGAAGGAAGATTCAGTTAAGTTAGCGGAAGAGATCGGTGAAAATCCTTCGCCTGGTTTGTTACTACCGGATCTAAAGAAAATGATTACCAGTAATAATATTTATGAAGAAGATTTATAATTGGTAAAGGAAATGCTTAGTTCATTTATTGCAGAAAGAAAACAACGGGAACAAAGAGAGATGGAAGAAAGAAAGCAACGGCAGCAAAGAGAATTTGAAGAAAGAAGAGAAAGAGAACAAAGAGATTTTGAACGGGAACAAAGAGAATTTGAAGAAAGAAGAGAAAGAGAACAAAGAGATTTTGAACGGGAACAAAGAGAATTTGAAGAAAGAAGAATGAGAATTTGAGGTAAGAAAATTAGAAATCGAGGCAAATAATAGAACAGACATGTGAACAAACGTTAGAGACGAAAATTTTAGAGACGCTGGGAAAGCTAGGTTAGAATTATTCAAGTACACACCTAAGTTTGACCCGCGCGAATCGGATATTACATGCTATTTAACGATGTTTGAAAATCATGCTAATAGATTGAAAGTAGATACCAAGGAATGGGTATTGTGTTTATTAAATTTATTACCAACGGAAATTGTTCAGTTGATTAATAGAGAACCGGTAGAGAATGCAGAAAACTATGAGTATATAAAATCGATTAAGACGATTTAAATTAAGCCCTGAAAGTTTTAGGAGGAAATTTATGACCCATCAAAAAGTGCCAGAGAAAACGTGGAGAGATTTCTGTTTTGAAATAACTAACTATTTTGAAGAGTTGGTAAAAGGATTAGAAATCGAGGTTATGACGGGCTGAAGAAATTGATATATTATCACTGACCAAATCAAGAGGAGAGTTCCACATGAAGTACGTGAGCATTTTTTCGACCAGTGGTCTAAGTTGATAATCCCGTCTGAGTAGGCAGATAAACTAGACGAATATGTAACGTCCATGATTCAGCGAAGAAGTCGTGGGGAGGTGATTCGAAAAATAAAGGAAATGAGAGAACTTATGAGCGTCCAATGGAACAAGGAGCTAAGATGACGTCGAAGCCTCCGTCGCAAACCATTCCTAAGTGGGTTCAGAAACGTCAAGATGAAACGTTAGTTAAACGCAGATTTAACACCACATGCTTCAGTTGCGGTAAAGAGGGACATATTTCTAAGTTCTATGGGCAAGGACGACAATTTAAAAGCAATATGACGAATACTCAAAACAATACTTTTACTCGACAAATTTCACAACCGAAAGTAAATACTGTAAGCGCTGAACAGCCGAGAAAACAAATGTGTTGACAGCAAAGATCTCCGTTCCATTATCTGAATCAAGTAATCACAAAAAATTGGATGACCTAATTGAGATTAAAATCAACTTTTAATGGTATAGTGTAAAATCAATTTTTAATGGTATAGTGGATTCTGGTGCACAGATATCTGTAATTCTCGAGGAATTAGTACATGATACGCCTTTTGAAGGAGAAGGACAAATAGAGTTATCGTCCGCTTTTGGCGATAATGAAACAGCGCCCATTCGGACATATGAGATGAAAATCCACGATGGTAAACATGGCGATACAGCAATTATGTGTGCCGTTTCAAAGAAACTTACCAGTGATATGTTAATAAGTCGTTCGACTTTTGAGATGCTACATGAGAACATTGAACTTTATCATAATAAACAATTATGGCAAGAAACAGTTTCAAATGCGGAAGTAGAAACTGTAGGGAAATCAGCGGAGGACGTAAGTGTACAAATATCTTCGGATTTGAACTCCACTACCCTGAAAGTGAATGTATCGACAGCAAGTGAGTCTGCGAGTAGAAAGCTAGATGCCATTTCAGAGTTGGCGAAACTTCAAGGCGATGAGGAGACACCCAAGAGATGCTTTGATTGGGCGGAAAGGCAAGAAAATTCGTATCTCATTGATCAGGGAATACTACAGCATAAGGATTATGTCTGTGGAGAAGAAATTCAGCAAATAGTAATTCCGAAAGAAAGAGGGAATTTTATTTTAAGAATGGCACATGAGTTTCCGTTGGCAGGGCATCTGGGGGAAAACAAGACTCTACAAAGAATCAGATATTCGCTTTACTGGCCTAGTATCAAGCAATATGTAAAGTTATATTGTCAAAGTTGCAAAGAATGCCAATTGAAGAGAACTAGTACCTATCGGGATCATATTCCCATACAGCCTATCGTTAGGCCTGAAAATCCATTTGAAGTCTGGAGCGTAGACTGTATAGGACCACTAGAGTACTAAGTGGGCCAAGGCAATTCCAATGAAAGAGATTAGTGCCAAGACAACGTGGGACGTTTTAATGAAGATTTTCACCCACACCGGTTTTCCAAAAATTATATGCATCGACCAGGGTACAAATTTCACTTCCAAGCTGGCTCAATCTTTTGAGAATCTATTAGGGGTAGCGCCACGTTTTTCGACACCCGGACATCCGGAAAGTATGGGGGCAGTAGAACGATGGAATAAAACTCTTAAGGAGATGATGAATAAAAACATACAAGAGTATGGGAGAGACTGGGATATACATATACCATATCTCATGTTCGCGTATCGTGAAGTGCCACACAACACCACGGGGCTATCCCCATTTCAATTGGTTTATGGGAGGTTACCACAAGGACCATTATCTTTATTGAAAAGTATTTGGACGGGGGAACGAACTATTCCAACGACCGCGTCCAGACCAATCACTAAATATCTTGAAGATTTAGTTGAAAATATACGTAAAGCTAATGAGATCGCTTCCGAAAACACTGAGAAAGCTCAAGGAGAATACGTTTCCAGGTATAATCTCCGCGCGAGAGAAAAACAGTTTGCCATTGGCGACAAAGTGTTGATATTACTCCCATCATCAACTCACAAACTTTTAAGCACTTGGATTGGACTGGCAACGGTAATTCAAATCACAAGACCACATTCGGTAAGAGTGGAATTAGAGGATGGTAGTACTAGAGAGCTACACGTGAATAAAGTACGACCATATGTGCAGAGGGTAAATCACATTGGTGTTGTTTACGAAATGGATGAAGAATTTGGTGTAATCCATTACGCGCCTACTGATAAAACAAAGAAAAAGGTAGAGGACATCCGAAAACATTTGGAGAAAACTAGAAATCATAATTTAACTGAAGAGCAAACCCAAGAGTTATTTGATGTACTGAAGAGATATATGGACATTTTTAATTCAAAGCCAGGACTTGCCAAAGTCGACGGCATTATGTTAAAGTTACGGAGAACTGCACGCCAAAGAGACTCAAACCGTATCTAGTACCCATCAGTTTACAAAAAGAAGTTGATCGTCAAATAGAAGAGCTAGTTGAAATGGACCTCATTGAACCAAGCGATAGCGAATGGGCACATCCTGTTGTTTGTGTTGCCAAAAAGGATGGAAGCGTTAGATTATGTATTGATTTTAGACTATTGAATAGTTTCACGCTGTCGGATTCATATCCAATGAAAATCGCCAGGGATTTAATATTCAGAGTAGGACAAGCTGCATTTATAACCGTCATAGACTTAACGAAGGGATACTGGCAGATTCCCATGCATGAAGAATCCAAGCATTTCACCGCCTTCGTAACACATTCGGGGCATTATCAATGGAAAGTCTTACCTTTTGGGATGAAGAACGCCGGAGGGACATTCCAGAAATCAATGAATAAAGCATTATTAGTACATCGTGATTATTGCTGTGCATACATTGACGACGTAGCCATTTTCTCTAACAGTTGGGAAGAACATTTAAGGCATATAAGCAAAGTCTTTAAAACATTGAGGGAAGTAGGACTTACTGTGAATCTTGAAAAATGCGAGTTCGGGAGAACTCAGGTAAAAATTTTGGGTCATATTGTAGGTTCCGGCCGCCATACACCGGATCCAGAGAAGATTGAGCCTGCAAAGAGGATATCAAGACTTACTACCAAGAAAGAGCCAAGAAGCTTAATCGGACTAGCAAGTTATTATAGGAGTTAGGAGTTACATACCACAATTCACACAAATAATTTTGCCACTAACAAGTCTAGCCAAGAAGAAAGTGCCGATTAATATACCTTGGGGCTCCGCTGAGGATCAAGAGTTTACTCCATTGAAAGAGGAATTAATGAAGATACCTATTTTACACACCCCAGATCTTAACAAGCCGTTTCAGTTGTACAGTGACGCATCGGCTACAGCTATTGGCGCGTGTCTCGCACAAAAGAAAGGGAGAGGAAGTCCCTATTGCTTTTTTCATCAAGAAACTAAACCCCAGCCAGATGAAATGCTCTACGATTAAGAGAGAAGCATATGGAATTTTAGAAGCACTAAAAAAATTTGATACCTGTATATTTGGCGCGGAAATCCAGATCGTATGAGATAATAACCCTTTAACATATTTGACAAATGGCCTTCCATACAGTGCCAAATTATCAAGGCGGGCATTAGCGTTGCAGCGATACAATTTGAAAGTTACTTATCGAAGGGGCGTTCAACATGGAAACGCTGATGCATTATCCAGGCTCAAGTTAGATCCTTCTTAATAAAGTAGGATCAGGTTTATGTATTTTTATATTGAATTGTTATTGTAAATTGAATTATTACTGTGTATTATGAGGATATAATTATTTATTTTTCGAACCTGTTTAAAAAAATTATTAATAATACAGTGATCCGGGTAATCTGGTACATGTCCATAAAATATCGTAAACAAAAGATTTTCTTTCAGCAGCATCGTCACTCCTGTGACGGATGTGCTTTCTACCATGGGCGTAGTAAAGTTCTGTCGACATTATGAACGGATTATGTGATGTTGAACTAACGAACTCACGAAACTCCATGGTAATAAAACTGGGAAATTTTACTCGAGCTGAAGTATAAAACATGTACTGGAGAATGAGAGCACGTTACAATAGTGAGAGGTGCGAGGATTCTAAAAATTTAATTTAGTTTTTATGTAAAATTTTGTTGGGACTGTTTTTGTTTTGGGACACCTGATAAAACTGACGTTGAAATGTATGATTTATGTTAAAGTAATAAAGGTTTTTTATTTAAGTCCCATAAATTGCTTTGCCTTTTGTTGAAAGGAAGCTAAAAACCCGGAATCTTCATAACCATTTTTTTAAAATTTACAGCTTGAAAATAGTTTTGATAGATATAATTAACCCTGGTTATACAATGTTTCTATCAAAACAGATTTTTAATTTTTTTTAATACAGCATGAACTAAGGAAACATAATTTTCCCACTAGAATGAAAAGTTTACACTCCGCCTAAGTGTTTATTTTTGAAAGCTGTTTTAATATGTTTCTTTAAAGCGTTGCACTGGCTAAGTAATCTACGTTCAGTTCCTGGTATTCAAAACCAAAACCAAAAGTAGAAACACTAGAAGATTTAGAATCTCTGCCTTTGAAAACTGTCAGAGATTGGTGCAATCATTTGGCACAATCTCTGCAAATTCGACTGCATCATTTGATGCAGAAATAATTAATGACATCATTTAATTAGGACAATTAAGCAAGCTAAAACTTGGTTCGAGTTATGCTATATACCTGCAACCCCTTAATATAATTCACCCAAACGAAGTGAGATTTTATAACTGAAATTTATCTTAAATTTATCTTATTAAGACCCGATTTATCTTAAATGGGACTTAATTCTCAAGCCCCTTCTTGAGAAATTCTGCCCATTAAACTTCCTGTACCTTTTTTTCTTCAACCTCTTTTGGGGATGACACGTCTTGTAGAAGCAAATTTTAAAAATGAAAAGACGTGAAGAGAGCAAAAAGAAAGAAATTGATAAATGCATTTTATTCATGGGTACACTCAAAGATAATGAATGGAAGTAAATTTGGTATAATTACTTCGTCTTTTACGCGAGTTGCCCAATTTCCTTTATTTATCTGTTATTATCTTCCGTTCGACTTTATAGAATTTCTTTACAAAATAGTGTAAACATAACTTATTTCCTGACCCTGCACACAATTTCATCCCTAGAGCACTACCTAGCAACATTAGCTTGAATACAATGAATCATGAATGACATTTATCGAAATCACGCAGCGGGATATATATACTAGTTTTTTTTAATCTGTTTGAAAGTTGGTTTTCCATACGTTTCAAAAACAGCCAAATATTGGTCCTGAAAAATTGAAATATTCGATTATTCTATTTAGAAGCAAATATTCAATTTTCGAGTAAATGAGTAACTTTTATTATGGTTTTTTTAAAACAAAAAAGTTTAAGATGTAAATCTTCATAACAACCTTATCTTGTGAAAACGACTGACTATATGTATTCCCGTAACTTAAATTCTGTGAGAAGATACCTTTTAAACTCAATAAATTTTATTCAATGCTCCAATTTTAGACAAAGCACTTTTTGTTATATTTTTCCTTTGAAGATAAAAAAAAAACTGCTTTCAAACATCCCACTCTGTTTTGAGAATGAGTCAGATTGCGTAGATAATGAAGCGAAAGATAAATTTTACTTTTACATATTTTTATTGACAACTTTTGCCTACGTCAAGGAATCTCTTTGATGTTAACTTATGCGTATATTTGTTTTGGTAAATTTTTTTTTAATTCATTAGTTCTTGTTGGTTAGATAAATATTCCTGGTTACTTTAAAAAAAGTGACTTTTTAAAAGTGTTACAAAAATATCTTATTGTTGACATTTAATCTATAAATAATATATAGCTGTTTATCAAACATTTCTGTTACACCTACTTTTTTATTTGTAAAATGAAAAAAATGCTTTATTAAATTTATTTTTTCCAATTAAAAAATAAATCCTAGTTTTTTTTCTTTTTACTGACGTTT
Organism: Cheiracanthium punctorium; assembly: GCA_038373885.1. NCBI lineage: Eukaryota > Metazoa > Arthropoda > Arachnida > Araneae > Cheiracanthiidae > Cheiracanthium > Cheiracanthium punctorium. Next base: position 283,915 of record JAWZYV010018453.1, on the reverse strand, counting down.
TTCTGAAGCTATTGTTTAGTAGTTAGAGATATAAATTGTCTTCAAGGTTATCCAAAAGTTAAAAAAAAATTGGCACAGCTTCGGCTAAAGAAACTTAAAATTACAAAATCTGTATTTCGGGAATAAACAATCAGAATTAAATTATTTTGTAGAAATTATTTGGATACCAATAAATTTTAATAAGGAAGTGCGTTAATAAACTTTTTCAGAGCAACTGATAACTAGAACTAGAATAAATTCTGTACCATTTTAGCTTGAAGGTAACTTATCCCATTCTTGTCTAGAAAGATTTGCTACTGCATGGCACCGAAAGAAAACAGTTTCTAACCCATTTGTGCCCAGATAATTTTGCGACTTCCTTCGATTTTCTCTAATAGCAGCAATAATAGATCAATTTCTGATATCAACTTCTTGAAAAAGGACTGATTTCTTTTAAAATCATTACGTATCAAAATTGAAATGTCAACATCCTACTTGGTCATGTTAAAATATTTTGTGGAGTTGAAATTCCATACTCGTGAATAAAGGCTAGGCAAAATAAATAACATTTCCGACTGATAGCGAAAATGTCGTCCCAAAAAAGGGACATTAGGCACGAATGGGTTATATTTAGGTAGAAAAGGGAACAGCAGTCTACAGACGAGCTTACGTAGTAGAATCTGTCTATTTGTGATCACATGTGGATCAGGAAATCGATGGTTCTAAAATGTTGGAGAATACCATTTTGCGGTAATCCGTATGTGATTAGCAAGTAACGGTTAATCTCTGGTTTCATGATCCACCTGTTATACGCTGTTTGGTAAGAACGGCCATTAGTGGTGAGTTTACTTGGGAAGCAGTTCTTACTTACTCGAGGTCTCCTCCTAATAGGCAGGACTTGCCTTTCCAGGGGGTTAAGTTTAACAGGTCTAATAGGTTTGAGCTCTGAGCAATAGCGTAAAAGAGTAGGCTTTTTCGGTATTTCCATTGTGGATTTTAGCCCCCATAGAGGAAACCATCTGCTATTTCTGAAATAGAAAATCTAATTTTTTTCTATTTAGGGCTAAACCTGCATCAGCTTCCATCAAGTTTCGCCTAGATGAGCTGTTTTAAAGCATCTTAACACACTTTCTATTATATTGTTCTGGTATGAATGTAATTTCTATGAACGGTTTATTGCGATACAACTTTTTGCCTCATATTTTGATCTTCAGCATATGTAAATATTTTTCGGCTTACATACTTTATCTCAAAGAACCTCTAACAAATCTGACTCAGATGAAGGAAACATCATATTGAAAACGTTTATAAGCACAAACAATTATCAGCATCGACAATTAAGAGACGCATTCGATTTCATTCCTCTACGTTTACATGAGATTGGTCGACCTGACAACAGCTTGAGTTTTTGCAAATTCTGACTTGCTTCCACGCCTCACATATGTCTTTCTTAATCCCTGTACTAAACTGGTATTATTTTGACTGAAAGATCGAGTAACAGTTCAGTACGAGTTGTCACGACAATTTAAATTCTCGAGTGGTTAAATAGTTGTTCAATTTGTCTAAGAATATTCATGTACTATATACAGAATGTCCCGAAAATATGGTAACGGGCAATTCTTTAATCAATTAGAGATAAGTGAGCAGTGTAAATTGAAAAAAAAGTTAAAAATAAGGTCGGAAATTAGAATACGTTAAGAAAAAAATCCTCTTGTTAATTTTCAGAAAGTTGAACATTTTTAATTTGTAAACAATCCCCGTACAAAACAATTCCTAGTTAGCAAAATTTGCCCCGTACACTAATTAGGTGAGCACTTTTCCATGGCTCTCGAAGGTAAAAAATCACGGCGGATGATCGGATTACAGGTGTCGCACTGAAATTACGAAGGAAAATCTTTTTTCCACTCTAGCAATAAATGTTTATATTCAAAATCGTGTATAGTCCCTGATCATCTTTCTTTAAAGATATCTCTATGAAGCTGTATGATGAAAGGCTCAAATTTGGTACAATCTCATTAGTGTATGGGGCACATTGTTAATTGGAAATGTTTTTGCACGGGGGTGTATACAAATTAAAAAAGTTTAACTTTCTGAAAATTAACGAAAGGAATGTTTTTCTTAAAGGAGTCTTATTTCCGACCTTATTTTGAACATTTTTTTAAAATTTACACTGCCCACTTTTCTTTAATAGATAAAAAATAAGCCTGTTACCACCTTTTTGGGACACCCTGTGTATATATATATATAAGTGGATGTGTGCGCGCACGCATCTTTATATGAGTGTCTTTATGCATACATGTGTTAGTATTGTGCTATTTTAATTTTAGTGAAACTCAGCTTTCTAGCTTTCTTTGTTAATGTAGGACACTGAAAATACGTCTTACATTTCAAGGGCAGCTCCAGTGAGGGAGCCAGGGGGGAGGGGCTCCGAATTTTTTTTACAACTTTAGATTCTGATACTTCCCACGACAGGACACGACTTACACGATTTCACACGTTCAGTTTGCATTTTTTTAATTATTTTAAGAATTTATAGGCCAATGGCTTCCTCCGAGTTAAGTCTGGAGCCACCCTTGTTACAATTAGAAACTAACTTCTACTCAAAACTAGTATTCTTTACAATATTTTGAAAAATCTTTATGATTATTCCTAGTTTATTATAGTTATATACCATCTGCTTGTTCTGTGTTAGGGGCAGCTATCGCAACCAATTTTCTCGTTTAGAGCTACTTACATTCTTCCCAGAGTTTCCCTTCACAATTATTCTTGTATTCATCAGTAGGGACACACGATTGTAAAAACTCAGAGATGAAGATTAACCGTTCTCACATTGCAAAAGCCACGCATGGAAGCAAACCTGGGCACTGAAGATAAATTTTTCTCCTTCCATCTTCCTTTGAAAGTAGCTAAGAGCAATTTTCCTTTCAGAAAATTTTCTACGGGGCGTTATCATTCTGTTTTACTCGATCAGCTCGAAAAATTTATAATACTCAACATCCCTCTTAATGACATCGAATGATCACAGCCAATTGTCAAGAATCAGTATTCGCGCGGTATACGAAGAAGCAAAATTTTATTACGGTGAATGAAAATAAAAGAGTTGCTGAGAAATTGTGTACTGTCGATCTCCCTTTACGTAAGGTCATTAAGGTAGATGTATGGTGCCGGCAGCCATTAGATTGTCGTTAGCATGGATAAATACAAATGTCGCGCAGTTACACTTAGAATTTGAGATTTTCTTTTTCTTATTCGGGAGTGATATTTTCAAAGACTACGTTTTTAAGCTGCACATTCGTAGTACTTATTGAATTTTAATATTATTTACATTACTAAATTATTTTAATGTCACATTTTGGTTTTCATGCGTACGCACTACTATAGTTGACATAGGACTGTAACCGAGTGATACGTTAACAATATGGTCTGGATAACATTGTGTGAGATGTGCTGTTGGGGTCAGTCTAGTTGTTTACACTAGAGTTTCCTTCATATACTAATAACCCAATAGCCTATAACCTGTAAAATAAGCTTATAGTCCAGTCAATTTTTGCTCAAAAGAGCCTCTCGAAGAAAAGTTTTGGGATAGTTGCAATGTGTCCCATCGGACATGTTTTAGAGGTACTGAATCCAAATAGTAGGTTTGGCAGTAAAATTTCGTAACGTAACAATGAAAAAAAAATGATATCACCTGTTTTGGCAATTTTTTGATCATAAATCGAAAACTATCAACTTTTTAAAAATAACCTTTAGTTGCAAATGAAAATACATAAAATTTCCCACAAATTTCACTCTATTAAGGTTTTTTTCTGACTAAACTTTCGGGCTCAAGTGCTAATTAAATATTGATGTATTATGCTTAAATCCTTAAACCTGCACCTGCATGTTGATATTAGTCCAACTCTACTACCTCAAAGCACCAGACATCCTTGCTATCCATTCCGGTGATCTTGCTGCCCAATCCTACTACATGATTACGCTGATCACTACACAAATCTACACCGATCGTGCGCATCGGTGAGATGGAGGTTAAATTTTTTCATAATTATGTATTAATGACTATGTCATTTTATCTCTCACCCCCTTTATTGAAAATTGTATGAAAACTGTGTCCCAAAAATGCGACATAATTTTACGTATATTAAAATACTATTAGTTCACAACAGCTTTAATCTATTGTTACAATATTTCGTAAGATGTAGAATATGCATCACATGTATTTTTCTATGAATAGGTTGCAATCATAAAAATTTCAACAGCTTAAGACAACTGTTGAGTATTGAATTGCTTATTTTTTTATTGTGCAATGTCTTATCCTGAATTCTGTATCCTTAATAAACATTTCTGTATCCCCCAATAAACATTTATCTACTTAACTGTAACTGTGCTCGCGCATGCACTCTTTTTACTTCTTCTATACTTTTTTCCTTCTTGATGTTACGTTGTTATCTGATGTGCATGTTTCTTCCGTTCTAATTTAATAAAGTAATTGTTATGCTAAAATCCCACGTTTACTATGTTTGTGCCATAACTCTGCTAACATTTTTGAAAGGTTATGGACACCAGATGGATTAATTTATTTATTTGTGATTTTTAACGTTCGTTTAAAGACTACATCATTCATCCTCAAAATGGCGAAAGGAACTTGGCGAAATGAAACGCTGATATCACAAAATTAAGGATGCATCAAGAATAACTTGTAAAAGGTGTAAACTCATCGGGCGCTGGGCTAGCGAATGTGAAAATGGAAAAAAGAATAATTTTAAACATAAGCCTAGCAGCCTGGGATTTTTAACCACTCTGGATGACTCGCCAATAGGGTTACCAGACGAAATACAGCAACCTTACTCACCTAAAACTCTCTCAACAATATCAAATAACGAAAAGCAAAAATTTTGGTGTGTTAAGATAGATACTTAAAATTATAGAAGTTACTTCAGTTAGCATCGACCCACTTTTGCAATTGCAAGGAAAGATCAGGAAACCCTCCTACTTCCAGTCCATGAAATAAATTTATAGAAAGAATAAAAGAGAAAAGGGTGAGACATAAGATGTGATAATCAATTAATATCGTTTTAATATGGCACTAATAAAACTAAAAAATTAGTCTATGAAATGATTAGTCTAATGAAACTAAAAAATGAAGTGGGTCTAATGAAGTGGGTCTAGTGATTAGTCTAATGAAACGTCAGGTCTATGAAATGATTAGTCTAATGAAACTAAAAATGAAGTGGTCTAATGAAGTGGGTCTAGTGATTAGTCTAATGAAACTCGTCAGGGGGTCTCCCCGTGACGAGACTCGAACAGCCGAGTTATATATATATATATATATATATATATAAATAATTATCTAGATTATCATGATATAAATAAAATCTTTGTTTAAAAATATACATAAACATCATATTTTAACAACAGTTTTTTTGAGTGTTTTTAGTTATCCAGATTATCGTCTGCATGAAGTCTAGAATTTAGAATAATTTAAAGATATAAGTAGCGTGAATGTCAGCTTGGTAACTGTGATAATTAACATAGAATTTGAAGTTATTTATTTTTAAGTGGAGAGCCGATTACCGCAAAGTTAGGTTTGTATTCTTCTCCGATTATCGTTTGTGCGTGCAGTCTTGGGTTCGATTCCCATTAACCCCTGAATAAGAGATATTTTTAAAACCTTTACAAGCTTATTTCAGACACTAAAGATCAAGAATATTCCTTAAGATTGTACGTCTCCGATGACATGTAAGTGTGAGATGTACCTTAAATAAATTTTCGAAAAAGCATTGAACTTACACATGTTTTACCAATTAACTTCAGTGTAGCTAGTTTTCCTTCATCAGTCACTTTTATGCTTGTATTTTTGTTTTCCATTCTTTAAATCGCTAAATTTACTCCTGTGAAATAAATTCACACCTAGAAAATAAGTCAAGGAGTATTTTCACTCCTTGAAAAAATATCCCTGACAATATTTCTACCCTGGATCTTTATGCTGATCTAATATCGTGCTGTAGAAATGGCACTTAGAAGTAAAAAGGACTTGCGAATTAGGACCAACTGAGATGAAGGCCAGAAGAGCCATAAGTCTCAATAAACTCTTTCAAAATCTTAAATCTTTATTTTAACCCTTTCACACATGATTAAATAATTAATTTAAATTATTTTTTTTACTAGTAATGGAGATTAAATTAGTAACTAAACAATTAATTTAAAATTCTGATCATAAAATTTTCAAAAAAAAAAACATGGTTTTATTTACATACACAAAATAGAAAATCCTTCCTGTACGAAATTATAGGTAATTTTGTGTCCTATAATATCGGTCCCTTGTCAGCCAGCATTCACAAATTCGAAAATGTTATTTAAATAGTTCAGCAATAATAAGCTAAACAGGGCCTAATTTAAAAATTTGTTGACTTTAGGCACAACACATGATGGCCTCCTTGACACTGATGCAGGAATTAAATTTCCAAAATTGAAAATTGCAACAAACGATATGCTTATTATATAAGGTGCAAAAATTTTATACTCAAGTCTCGAAAGAGAAGTTACATAAGTTGATAACACGTGGCGTTGTAGTCGCAAGTCTTCATGCTCTCCTGACCCAACTCTTCGTGACTCTTTCTGTAGGGCACACTGTACGACACAGTCTACCGGAACAATCTTAAACTACTGAACGATAGTGCTGTAAAAGTAACGACAAAATGAGTATCCGTATGTATTTGTTACTTAGATGTTCGCTATTCGTTACTAAGTATTCGTTACTCGTTACTTTCGTTACTACTAATAGAATCGGTAATAGGGTGTTATATGTGCCCCATAACAACACATCCGGGACAGTGTTGTTATGGGTATATGCCGCCCATACATAAACCCATAACAAAACCTAACCCAAAAGAATTTTTTTTAGCGAAGTTGTACAAAGTTGTATTTACAGCTTATTTTCTCTGATTTACAGATTGTTTTTATACACATTTATGGTTTTATACAATGCTAAATTATCCGAATTACAGAGTACACATAGAAATCTTCCAAAGACATATGCCATTCTTTTTTTTCTCAACCCCCCCTTTTTTAAATTCTGAACGCTGGTTTAACCTGTTCACTCTTATCATAAAAAGTGTAAAGGAAATCTTGTGACTCGTGTTTTTTTCTGGGAGCGGGTTCTCGAATACTGAGATCCAGGGATTGGGCCATATATATTAAATTCACAGGGCAGGGGATCTCAGTATGATATCAACTACTTTGCGTCTCTACAAGCATAATATCTTTATTATTTGTGAGTTCATATTTCATATCAAAAACTTCTTTTGCTGGACGATTTTTCGAAGTAAATTAAAAATTACCATATTTTAAATTAAAATTGTTTAATTCAGTGAGAATGATCTATTTTTAAGATATTTCCAGTTCTATTTCTGCACTTTTGGGATGAAAGGGGTTAGCCCCTTCTGTGGGTGCATATATGAGAGCATTCTTTAAACAAAAATTATCACTCCTTTCATACAGAAAGAATGGTTGCACCGGACTATGCGTATTCCATGAGTTCATGGAATGAAATGTACCATAAAATAGGGCAGATGGCCCCCTAAACGCCGACATTTTAGAAACATACTGAACTTTATTGAATTATTTTAATACCAGTGGCTTACGCAGGAGTGGGCATAGAAATCCCGGGTAGCTCCCAATTTTTTAAACAATTACTTAAAAAATGTGTTTAGGTTTCCATGCTAAATATTATTTTTAGTTCCAAATAATATTTTAAATAATAAAAATGTGTGAATTCGTTTACTTTATAAAAAAATATATTTTTTAAAGGTGTATTTAAATAATTTATTATTTATTACTCATATTTCGATTCTAGCTAAAAAAAAGAAAAAGTTAAGTTCGCAATCCTGCTTCGGAACCACCCTGAAAGAAAGAATTCTGATTGCACCACTATTTAGTACTAAAATGTTAGTAAGCCCGAAATTAACACCCCTTACTAACATGCTTCTCTTATATGTATTGCTCCTCTACAATTATAAGAACACCCCCTTCCCCCCCTGCAAAAAAAAGTTCAACTGCGCATAAGAACGCACTATACACCGGATCCTATCCCCCCATTGTACGACCCATATCAATAGAGCAGCAGATAGTATATCTATCTCCATAACTGTAACGAAACATACGGACTGAACGAGCTTGAATCGTCAATTCGTGTAGCATGTGAATCCCCTTCCTTTGAGATATTTCAGGCTGCAATGACAAATATTTTTATTCATTCCTGTCCCCCTATGTGTTTCGAACGGTGGACATTTTTAAAAGATTTGTGTTGTGACTGCTTGCAGAGAATGAGTTTATACTCATACATGATGATCGTCGATCGATTCTGATGTACAGCGCCTGCTGTTTGGAGAGGCCTATCCAAGTGGTTTTTTGAGGGCTCTAACACCCTTGTCTAAGATTTTTTAACATGAAGTCCATTAATTTTTAATTTTCAACATAAAGATTACGTCCTTTAACACAAAGATTGCAATCATAGTCCCCCCTTGTTTTAAAAGGAAGTTACAAAAATAAGATTGTTTAGTGATAAAAACCTACAAAAAGGTACAAATTATTTTCGTTAATATTTTGAAGAGCTTCTAGATATATTTGCCGTTATCAAAAAACGGAAAGGGAAAAAAAGAAGGAAAACCTGAAACACTTTCAGATTTTAAATTGTTATTTATTAAAAGCGTATCATAATCCATCCCTCTTCCCTATTTTCTTTCCCAATTCCACTATCTTGTAAAGTGTGTCATTATTCATGAGTATGATTAAACAAAATTAAAATTGATATTTCTAACATCCTTTTTCTGGATGTAGTACAATAGAAATAGATCCGAAAAAAGGAGCTCAGAAAAATGCACACTTCGAACTGAATGAAAGTTTCAAAAACTTATTTTTAATTTGCTTGTTTGTGTAACATGTATTTCGGATTTGTGTATTGAGTATTTAAATCAACTAATTTTCTGCAGTTGATTTATGAATCCTAAGTTTGAAAATCTACATAATGAATTTCTCTTTAAGTCACAATTTTCATTAAAAGTTATCAATGATGTTCGAAAATGATATCAGCAATCATTTGTGCCATACAGTTTTAAACTTAAGAAAATAATATATGAACTATACGTAAAAAGTGCGACCGAAAAGTTTGGTAAATGGTCTCAAAAACTGCGCTAGTCATGTTGCGCTTACACAAGCGCAGTGAGAAATATCAAAACTAATGCCCCTTAGCGTTTCCAAATCACTTCTATTAAGGGATGTGCATGTTACGGCCAATTTAAAACCCATTAAGCGCCAAAGCTCCCGTTACGGGTATCATCTATTATATTTTTTTTCCTTAAAATATTTTAACGCAATTTACGCAATACACATGTTATATAAACATTTACACTATAGGGTGCGTTACATATTTTTATCGGAACAATATATTTTAATTTAATGTGGGTTTTTTTTCATTTTTTTTAAAGTGAAATTTTGTCTTTATGACTGTCTTATATAAAATTTAAAAAAATAAATAAATAAATGGTCACTTAAATGTTTCAAGTAGAATGCATATTTAAAACCAACATCTTAAAGAACAACATTCTTAAAATCCTGCATGAATAGATTCCTATAAAGGAATGTTGGGAATGCTTATATATTTATTTTCTGTTCCATGACGGGAGCTTGGCGCCCTCCCACTAGTTAGCATTTCCAGTTTGATTTTGCTACCGTTTAACAATAAAGAAAGGTTTGGCACTGCATTAGCTGGTTATTTCGAGTGTCTTCCAAAATTTTACTCTCAGAATAGCTGTTAGCATTTACTTTTCTCTTTATTATATTTATTATGGGAAGAATATTTTAGTATTGCCTATATGTTTATCTGCAATACTCCTTGAAAGAAACTTCAGTAAGTTAGATTTTCGATTAGTAGTTCGTTTTAAAAATGCGTGCTAAATTTTTAACAGTCCAGCAAGCATTGGAAAATTTGGAAACACTTGATTCTGATGAATATTCGGATGATGATAGCATTATATGTTTACCACCTAATCCTGGTGTGATGTTATTCTCAATACGGAAATTCCTAAAGATGTATGTGGAGAGGTAGAAGTATCCGGGAAAAAAAAAGTCAGAAAAGGAAAGTTCTATCTAAAAAGAGAAAAATAATAATTCCTGACAAATAAAAATGTAACGAAGATAGTGATAATTCAAGTGAAAATTTCGGCAGTTTTGTCACAAAAAAAAAATTGAAAAAAGCCAAATGTAATCATAATTGGAAAACGGCTGGTCTCTTGCCCATTAATTCATATAAACTCTCCAAATTAGAAGAGACTTTTCCAGATTTAGGTACAAAACAATATATGAACTTTTTATCATGTTTATTGATGACGAAATAATGAACTATTTGATACAAGAAACTCAATGATATGCCTTACATATCTAAAAACGAAATGAAAAAGTTTCTCGGGATCATCCTTTTCATTGGATATCATTCATTGCCACAAGAGAGATGCAAATTGTGTTTAAAAAAATACTCTAATGAAATGCGAAAAACGCAATGTAATGCTGCATAGAAATTATTCTGCTTATTTTCACAAAAATAAATAAAACAGTCATGAAATAGGTAAGTTTTGGTTTTATGTAAACAGTGTACATTTATAGTATCCGCAACAAAAATAATTACTTTATATATACAGCTCAGAGCAGAATCTGCGTAAAAAAAGGAATGGCTGTATCCAAAATGGAGGAAGACCTTTATCCCTATAATGGCCTTATCACACTAAAGGGAAACTGAGCAACTTCGCGCTGGACCAACTTTTCCGACGGACTTGAAGGCGTGGTTACCTTTAAGGGTTGCAAAAGTAAACAAACTCTCTCCGACGCCAAATAGTCATCGCATCGCTGATTAGGCGTGCAGGTTCTTATTTTACTTATCGTGCGTTGGTATATTTACATCGGATCATCAGTAATTTCGGCAACATCGGATGGGCAGCAATCTCTAATTCCAAAGTCCACTTGGACGCGGCCATAATTTTATTTACACGTGATTCTGACATCGAGCCAAGCTGTCAAGCTTCGAACATAGTCGCCATTGCTCGAAATTGCTTATGACGTAGCAGGAAGAAGTACTCTGATTGGCCGAAATTTCGTCCGACTCGGATTTTTTCCTTCGGAAAGGAAAAAGTTGGAGTTCGGGGTCGTCAAGGTAACGGCGGAGGAAATCGGCAAGAAACTTGGTCGGCGGAGATTTGCAAGGAAAGTTGGTCGGATTTTTCTCAGTGTGATAGCCCTATAAGACGCCAAAGCTCCCGCTACAGGAACATGCTATATTTCCTAAATGCTTTGAGTTTAAAAAAAAATTCAACTATTCTATAATAGAGGCGTGCAATGTATGTAAAAAATGTATATACATTTAAAAAATTCTATCTGATTCTCATAGCGGCGTATAATGGGTTAATAAGGCGTGTCATTGAAAAATGGAGCAATTCGTGAACATCAGTTTTTTTCTTTTTTTTTCTTGACGAAACAGTGCCAGGAGCACAGGAAATGTTAAGAAAAGTGCCCAGTGTAGAGCCAGTGAATAAACGTGCGTTTTTAGCGATTTAACTGTCGATAATGAGCCACTTTTTAGTTCTCGAAAATCCTCCATATTTTGACTGATTCAGTAATGCGCGACAACGATACTTCGAGCAACTCCAAATGAAGCATTTTCTGATAGTTTCCACCAGCTCATTTCAGAAACCAATGTCAGAAATCAGTGTCAAGTCTTCTTTTTAAGGATTCTCTCGTCACCATTTTAAGAAACAATTGGGGTTTGGACAAATTTATACATGGACTAAAGCTTACGATGATTTAGCTGAAGAGAAAAAAAAAGAAAGAAAGAAAACAGATAAAAGCGTTTAGTAAGTTTAGAAAGTGTCTATTTCATACATTCTGCTTATTTTTTTTTTTCAAACAGACACTTGAGAATTAGCGATGCGTGCGTCTGCCACTGTGTGACAGAAAAATGTGGTAGATGAAAAGACCTCTCAATATGGTAGATGAAAAGACCTCTCTAATCTCTTTGTAGGTTTAGGTTTTCAGAAACTTCAAAGAAGTCTTTACTAAAGGCACATTTATACAACGAAAGTAATGTAACGTTATTAATTCAAGATTTCTTTTATTTTTCTTTAGCTTTTAATTAGACGGTATTAATATGAAAATTTAAATAGTAAACGTTAAGTCTCTATACCTTTGCTGTGTTTTTAAAAGGTGAGGTCAAACGTAACGTAATTTTTAAAGGACTAGATGCAAAAGCTTGTGCATAATCTCCTTTTTAACTAGTTGGGATATTTTGACTGGAGTTTTACGGGTAAATTTCAGTAATTTGTAAGATTATAATGAGTCACTTGTTAATAGTTTTTGAGCGTTTTCTTTTTCTATCAAGAGAAACTATGCAAACGAAATGTTAAATTGTTTCATCATTGGCGGAATATTTTAACTGTTTATAATCAAAGGAATTTAATAAACTAGAAATTGAAATGCTCTTGTTAAGGAAAAAACATGTCATAATGGAGCATTTTCACAAAACAAATTGCTTATAATGTTTAAAAAATATATAATTATGCTGTATTTGAAATAGTGTATAATATTTTAGCTAAAATATTTTTTATCAAATAAAGATTATTTACCTTTCCTACTTTGTAACCGATAAATAGAAGGAGTACTCTGCTGAACTAAAAACCAGTTAATCATTTGAATGTTCAATCATTTATCACATTGACCCTAGGACGCAAATGATTGCACAGAATCCTCAAATCACTACATTTTCTACCCTTAATGCATACATATAAATAACTAGGGGCCAAGTCGGATCAGATTGAATGTTACCGAGCTACACATTGCTTGATTCTTGCATGTTGCTTGGAACATAAAAATTTAAACTTTGCATTATTTTTAATTATGTGAAACCCATGGAACACCTTGCGTATTCACCAATTATTGGCGAATTTTCATAATTTGGCGACTTGCGTGTATGTATAGTAGGGTGGTCACAAGCTATATGGGGAAAAAATTTTTAATGTTATTTTTTAGGGCTCCCCCCTAAAAGTTGCCAATTGACTAGAAAATGAGATCGGTAAAGTTTTAGCTCAATTGCATAATATTAACCTGTGCCGCATCGAGGTTGAATTCTCGAAAATTTTCGATTTTTGCCAATAATATGAAGTTTTTCCTTCATTTAGTATAAACTATTTGCTCTACAAACCTGGTTCATGTTTTATTTCATAAAGATGTTGTTGTTTCGAACTTTTACTCTCAACAAAACCAATATTTAATGGCATTCAGTATTTTTTGGTCAGTTTGTGAGTCGTGGCACCAAAATCTACATTTTTGTAAAATTAGTGAAAAAAGATAAATTAAGACGTTTAAATACTTTTGACCGTTTCTTGTATTATTTGCATCAATAAACAAAAAATAAACCAAGAATTTTCATAACTTAAACTACAATTCATGAAATATTTTTATTTATTTAGTTTGCATTTCTGCGCTTCAAAAGAAAGATCTTGATTTGTATTTCAGTTGAAGCACATCTAAGTCAAACGTCTCAAATTCACTTTATTAAAATGCTATTTTTGTTACCTGTTATTATTTACTTTTAGAATGGACATGAGTGCCTATACGTGTTGGCAAGGAGGGGCTATGCCTCCCCTAGCTCCCATATTATCGTTATGATTTTCATTTCAAGTGGTTTAACACTAAAACATAGTATCTTTCCGGTGCAGGACCCTTGACGTGCAATGAGACTCCGAAGACAAGAATTTCGCAAACCAAGAATTGATCTCATCAAAAGCAGATTTTAAAATTCTGATTTAGAGAGTGCTGTTGTTCACTGGGATGGAAAAATTCTTCCTCATATTTTTAATAAAGAAATTGTAGAGAGAAAAACGATTTTAATTAGCTGTGGCGATGAAGAACAGTTAATAGGAGTTCCTCAGCTTGAAAATAATATGAGAATAACTCTCAGGCAAAAGCTGTACTTACAGCAGTTGAAGAATGGGAGGCAGTTGGTAAAATTCAGGCAATGTGTTTTGATACCACTGGTTGCCTTAGGGGAACGTGCATTTTTTGCTGCAGCAATTACAGGATCGAAATCATCTATACTTACCTTGTCGCCACCATATTTTAGAAATCATCCTAAAATCTGTTTTGATTGAAAAGTGGACAAAGCTACTTCTCTTCATCCAGATAATTTAAAAAAAAATTCAGATTGGGTGGTCTAAGTTAGACAATACAAAGTACAAAACTGCTATCGAAGATGAAACTATTACATAAAGAATACAGAATTTGGAAGAAATTTCAAATTTTCTTGAAGAACATTTAAGAAATCAACAGCTCAGAGATAACTATGGAATAATAACTAACTATAGAATAATATCAGGAATAACTAAAGAATTAATACAACATTATTTAATTTTTATAAGAGTCTTCCCAAATTCACATTTCTTTCAGAGTATCTGGTGCTGTTCATTATGCCAGGTGGATGTCTAAGGCAATTTATTTTCTCAAAATACTTCTTTTCAGACATCAGGTCTCATTAACAGATTTAGAAAAAGGAGCTATTAAAGACATTTGTTTATTTATAATAAATATTTATGTAAAGGCATGGTTCAACACTCCCACTCAGACTTTAGCCCCAATCAAGACATAAAATTATTAGAATCGCTTGTTCAATACTAAAAATTTGATAAAGAGTCTGCAAACAGCGATCTATAAAATGATAAGCCATCTTTGGTATCTTAACTTGGAGCAAGTTGCATTTTCATTTTTTGAAGACAATATGGCAAAAAAAAAAAAGTCAAAATAAGCATGGCTGTAAAATTAATTGCACTTGAAAAAGAAACTGATGATGATGATGATAAATATGCAAGAGCAACAATAAAGTAATGATTGATTTTTTGAGTGTTTTTTCAGTTAAGAGCAACAATGTTTCAACGAAGTGGATCATTTATTGGACAAAGAAGTTGATTTTTTTATTTCATCTCGAACAGTGTTTCAACTCGAACAGTAACGTCATCCCCATGTATGGTATGAAAATCAGTATTATTTGAAAGAAAAAGAAAAAACTGAAAGCTTTTTAATGACTCAGTTGAAAGGGGAGTAAAATTAATCCAATGAATCAATTCCTGTTTAACCGAGGATGAAGAACAAAAGCAGTTTTTACTATAGGTAGTATCCGAATGTAGAAAAACTTTTCCAGACTCTTCGAAAGCCACATTATCTAAGCCTTAACACTTTAACAAAAAATTGTAAACATTAGTAATTTTTTTTTATAATGTGCTTGTTTTTAGATACATAAGTTTAATAATCAAATATATCTGAACTTAAGTCGTTCTCAATTTTATGCCTTCTTTGACCTTATTTTCTGTTAATTATTTTACTTAAATTTCATTTTTTTTTAAATTTCAGATTTTTTCAAAAATAAAACCTTTATTTTGCACACAAAAAATAAAGAAAAACAAAAGGAGGAAAGACTAAATAGAATTTTTTGAATTATCATAACAAAGCAAACTTTTAGGATTCAGATCATACCTAGTCCTGAAAAAAGCATAGATATATGCTTTTTTCAGGACTAGATATGATCCGAATGTTACCCCTGAGCGTTTTGGAAATGGGCAAATAATCTAAAGTTGTTTTCACGTTAAAATTTTCAAGCACTTTTTAAATTATAAAAAAATAAAAATTTTAATAGGAAGATTTGCAGTTATTTAATTATAACATTATGCAGTTATAACATTATGCAAATGAGCTGAAACTTTACCAATCTCATTTTTAAGCCTATTGGCAACTTTTTGGGGGGTGCCTCCCAAAAAATTCAAAAGTTGATTGTGACCACCCTAATGTATAGTTAATATTTAACTGTAAAAAAAACAATACTTAGTATGTTTTCTTTGATAAAAACTACGGAACAGCTAGGATACCTTGCCACTAATGGCCACTTTTCATTATTTGGCGATTTACACATGCTCACAACCTATAATGACTGCTCATTTAAGGTTCCCGGATAACCGTTATCCATATTTTCATGTACATAATCCTTTGCAGATTGGCGCATTTAGCACCACGAATTATATCATCTCGCCACGCTGGCAAATACCTAAAGTGTACTATAACTGCTATAATGACATAGTTAACGCCGCCAAATATGTCTACTATTAACAAATACTCCAGCTGGACCGAACCGCCTTTAAAATAACCTGGATTTTAATTATTTTTCATTTTCAAGATACTGGGTTCTAACATTCTGGAACGCGAAGTTTAGATTCATCCTGCTTGGAAAGATACCATTTTGTCAGATCGTACCTAATGCCAAGATAGCACTTTTAAAATCAATTACAATTAGTTATTCTGTTTTGGAAAAACGAATAATCGCTCATTCTACACTCCTGTTGTCTAAGCGAACTTACTATTTGAAAATTGTCTGTGTAACGCACTTTGAGTTATTTATTTCATATACTTTTTAATTTGGCGTAATATTGGTGTAATTCGACTTCATGTTTGCGAATTTCCCGTGATTCTACATACTTGGAATGGCTTTGTTGCAAAGGAATGAACGATTTTATGCCAAATGTGGCAACCATTATGTTTTATTTTTTCAGTTTTTTATTAATATCTTCTAAAATAATTCGATTTTCGAAATTTAAGTCAGCTTATCAGGTTCCTCAGAATTTTCCAAATCCGTGGACATGTTTCTCGAAATTCAAATCCCCAGGGTTTAGGAAAAGATAAGCCAACAAGGTCTTGACAGTGTCAGCAGCGGCGACAGAGGCCTTTATTTTTTTTTAGAATAGAGAGAAACTCTAAAACAACTCCAAACCTCAAAATTTAAATGTGTTTAGACGAAATTTGTAAATGATCAAGGGTGCATCATCAGTGGGTATTGTGTAGACATCCAAGGTTCGTACGAATTGCAACGCATTTGAAACAATAGATGTGCTACGCAGTGATGAGCAATTACAACGAGATAGACACTTAAGATACACGGCATTGACACCAAAGATGCTTTACAAATGTACGGCGGCATTATTACGAGGATTTGTTGAAAGTTGAGAGAGGTTACTTTGAAATTCCAAATAAAGTCAGCTAATCGAGAGACCCGCAAAGCAGTTTCGACAAAACTGTATGTTAGTTTCTCTTTATAGGGAATTGCTCAGAGTGGCAGAATTAGCCGTAGTAGTGGTTTTGGAATTCCACAGGCCACCAAAACAGTAGAGGATCAATCATTAAGAAGAGCAGCCAGCGTTTTTGTCAGCTGTAGCTCTAGCATCCGTGCATGCTCTCAAAGATACTTGCCAGTTCGTAGGAATTTTGTGATGAAGTCAAAAAATTTGACGGATTTAGAGACTACTCCAGTTTTCTTTTACTTGTTTCTACTATTTAATCGGCTATTCATGGACATATGAACAAGAACCATGGATAATATTTTGAAGGTAAACCTGTAGCGGAAGCTGGTTTTGATCCCTTGAATACCGCGTGGTAGCTGAAGGCGTTATCCAGGCAAAAGGTACCCACATTCCCGGCCTTCAATTGTCGCTGAAATTTTGAGCCCCTCAGCTAGGCTAAGTTAAGGACTATATTGATAATAACCGATGATTACTTAATCAGATGATGGTATTTATAGACTACTGCAGTTTAGTTATTTTGCTTTTACATACAAACAGTTAGAAATTGAATTAATTAATATATTTAAAATTCATTTTAAGTTATTTCCTCAACTGATATCTAGAGATGTGACTACGAACAAGGGAATTTGTACTTTAGATGGCTTAGATATCCTATAACTGTAAATTTATTAATCTTTTGAGACTGGCTTGTACATATTGTGAACCAGGAAATAATGAGGACTATAGCTAGATCAGGGTGGGTCAAAAATAAATAATTTTTCAAATTACTATTCTAATAGTGCGGAAAGGTTCTGTCTAGGTTAAATAAAAAAGTATAAAATATTATTGTGATTCGATAATACCTTCTGCTGCCGCATCGGCTTTGAATTTTCGGAATTTTGGTGAAAATGGGCATAGTTTACTTGACGTAGAAAAAATAATTATTTTCACTGCTGTTATTCTAACAGAGCGAAGAGCATAGTGTGTAAAAGAAATGCATATTGTAGTTCTAATTCCCACCAAACAATATAATATGTACTCTATTTGATGAGAACTCGGCAACTATACAATGCTGTCTCATGCCAATGTGCAAAGCGTACTTGCATTTAATTTCCAGGGATTGAAACTAATTATTAATTAATTATCAAGCAAACAAATCTTTTGATATAATAATTCACGAATAATTGGTATTACTACTGTTTATTTTGCATTTCTAATCGTTTTTCTATAAATATAAAACATGGAAAAGTGCATTTTTATGTAAATAATTACGAAATTAAAAAAAATAATAATAAGTAGACGGAGCGTACTCTTTTTCTGCCCCGTTAGAATAACAATAGTAAAAAATCATTATGTTTGCTAGGTGGAGTAAAAAGTGTCAAGTGTCGAATTTTACACAAATTTTGAAAATTCAAGTCCGATGAGGGGGCGGAACATATATTTTACAATTGTTGTAATGTTTTACCCCGTGTTTATAGAACTCTAAGAACACTCTTTCCGCACTACTAGAATAGTAACTTCACATATTTATTTATTTTTCGGCCCACCCCACTACAGACCGGGATTTAGTACTATTAGTAGGGGAGCCCAATGTGTTTTTGGGGATTTACTAGAGTGCGGCAGATGAACATAGGGGGGGGGGGTTACCTTGCATCATGTTGAGTTCCTCCAACAAAAAAAAAAAATCCTTTATGTAGGGCCGTGCGTCTAGGACAGCTCATCAGATTAGTAAAAAAAAATTAATAGTCAGAAATATAAAAGGGCTTAAGATTAAGATAAGGTGAGTTAATTACTAATTACTAGCTAAAAAGTGTAAATTCAGAAAATCTGACGATTTGAGTGTAACGTAAGGGAGAAAGTTGGAAAAAAAAAACAAAAAAAAAGCGTCTCGACATTCTCGAGCGCGGTTGATTTTTTTTTAAAAGGAAATTATGCAAGAATTACGAAAAAAATATAATCTGCTAATTTCCAGCAACCGAGGTAGTAAAAATCGTCAATGAAGATTTTTATGCATGTATGCGTGGCTGGTGGTACTAGGGCATGTATGCGTGCTGCATACATGCCCCAGTATGTGCCTCTCTTTTCTTTCCAGTTTTTTACTATTCCTGGCTCTCTCGCAATATCCCGACACTGCTTCCCAGGCATCGATTAAAATATGGATGGATCTTGGAGGTAACAATGCATGTCGTTATATTGACATATCTGGTCTCTATGCTAAGCTCGGCCCAATAATTTCATTAGCGGTACCAGCTCTTCCCGCGCTAACAGGATGCGATTACGATCCTTCACTTTACAGACGAGGCAAAAAAAAAAAAAAAATCCTCTGCACATTCTTATGGGTTCAAATATTTTTCAGAAGACATTTGTAGATGTAGCGGCAGAGGATCATAATATAGAAGATTCTTTTGACATTTTACAATCTTTTAGGTGTCACTTGTATGGCTTCAAAAAATTAGCTGATGTCAACCTAACAAGAACAGAAATCTTTAATAACACCTACAAAGTGGCAGATCCATCGCAGCACATCTCATTCAACGTCCTTAATTACGATACTTTTTGCTTGCCTCCTTGCCAATCTGAGCTACGGCAGCACTTATTGCGAAGGAAGGATATTGCGTACTTGTGGAGGAATGCACACAATTAAACGATGATTAACATGTCACCAACAGATTACGGGTGGACAAATGTCGATGGGAAATTTGAAATGACTTGGTTCGTTGGCAATCATTTATCTGATGATGCATACGAAGATGTTGTCATAACACCAGTTACTTACGAAACTTCAGATTGAGGTATATTTCTTTTTAATACTTTGATAGCATGTTACTCATGAGATCAATAAAATATTGCTAACAGTTATAACGATTTATTGTTACAGATGCGGAAACTGCAGATAATATTGAAGATCCAATTGAATTATTAGATTTGGAGTTTGGTAATTTTTCGTATGAAGACGAAGATTGTAACAAATTTTTTTTCAGCAGATGTATTTTATTTTTATATTCTTTCCGGAACTTACGTATTATCCAGGCAGTCATTCCGGCCGAACTATTTTTTCGTCAAATGTGCTTGCAAACTGCTGTCAATCGTATTCTAAACCATCAATAATTTCACGTGTCCCGGCATTTATCTTGGCGAAAAATCGCTCGTCTTGGCGGACCGCCGCATATACGTAGTACCTATTTATAAATTAAAGTCTAAATATATTTTTAACGTGTCTTATTCGTCCATTTAGGTTATTAAAAAATCATTTTTTTTGTAACCGTCAGATTAATAATACCCCTCAAAATAATCGTCAGATTTTAGGCTAGCATGACTGGAACATCCAGCTCAACCTTTTGTATAAAAATCCAACACGCTCGAGTCCTGTATAAAAATCTGACAAGCTCGCCCATTTCATATGGCGATTTTTTTTTTTTTGCATTTTCAAAAACTCGCTACGAGCTTGCGTCACTTCCGAAACGTCAGTCTTTGAATGGGAGCATTTTTAAGGTTCACTTAACATCCTCTCCTGAATATCTGACGCGCTCGAAATTTTTTTTTCTATTTTCTATCCTTCCGGATGGCCACCCCACCACGCAAGTCGGCAGATGAACATAACTTTGGTATCAAAGACACATTGGGGCATCTAAACTATCAATATCTGACGCGTTCAAGTATTTCCATGAAACTGTTTTTTTTTAAACTTCTTTGAAAATCTGTAGACTCTTCCCCCACCACTGAAAGAGGAAACATTAACCTTTTATTCCTTTTATTATCTAAACTACAAAATGTAATAGGTCCTCACGCCGCTCGAGTAAATCCCCAATTAGCATCAGGGGCTCCCCTACTATATAAGTGTAGCATTGATTGTATCCCCTTTATTAAAAAAAAAAAAAAAAAAAAATGTATTTTCTTTTTGGCACTCCACTGCGATAGATGAAGCTTACTGTTAACAACTTATTAAAGCGACGATATGCTTATTACTACTTATTACTGCTTATTAAAGCAGTAACAGGTGCAACAGCAATAACAGGTATCAAAGTAAATATGAGACACGTGAATCTTTAAAAAAAAATCAGATGTGGGCACTGTTGATTTAATAGATGTGGGGCTTTCTTTTACATCTATTAAACCATAGATATTTTCTGTACATTTAATCTAGACTCATTTTTTGAAAGAGAAGATACACAGTTCTTCAATACTAAGGTTTAGTGATTTCTAGCCAAATATTTGTGATACAGCCAAGCTGTGTTCAGTTTGAAAGATTTATTTTTGGCACTTAATTTGGAACTATATCGCCAAAAGCCGCAAGCCTTCAGACCAGTTTACGAGATTTTGGGCATAACCGAAATAGTGATTAACCCCAAACTTTTAGTGAATTGAAGGGATTCATAGATTTCGGATATGTTTTGAAAGTCTTTTGACCCTGTGAATAAATTACCCAGTCGACTGTTCGTCAAAAAAGAGATGCACAATTGAACGTCACAATAGGTCTAAGTACAAAATCTCAACATTCTACGTAAAGTTAGAGAGTTATGCGAAACACGTAATTACTTTTGGCGCCAAATTTGACATATTTCGTCAAAAACCGCCAAGTTCAATGACAGTTCGCGATATTTTGGGCATGGCCCAAACAATGACTGTCTATAGATATAATATATTGTAGATGTTCATAGACCTTAATGCAATGAAATTCTTTGGGGTAGCCCTGTAAACAAACTATCCAGTCGATTAGAAGGTAACAAAACGGAGGTGTACAACTAAATGTTACAACAATCGAAAATATTTACGACTGTCTTCTACAACTGATAGTTTTTGAGATATGCAAGTTACGTGCGTACGTACGTACAGACGTCAGGAAGAAAAATACTCTAAATGGACAAGCGCTTGGACCAAATGGAATGTACATACATAGTTACGAAAATGCATACCTGCATATATTGAAACGTCTCTTAAAAACTCTTCAAAATCAATTTAGAGATGAGCAACATTGATTTCTTCATCAAAATCTGCATAACGAAATATTTCGCCGCTATTATACTACCTTCCAAATAAAAATATGGAGGTACACAGAAATCTGCAGTCAGTCGAATGCGCAGGTCGTGCATAAATAATATTAAGAATATTCTGTGAAGTTAATAATGTTGAACTTTAATGTAATTTACTGAACGATTAAATAGTTATAGCTAAAAACTTTCATAGCACTTTACGAATATTTATTCCTGAAAACGGATTTTATTATTATTTTTTTTTCAAAGTTCTGACGCAAAAATATAAATGGAATTTAGAACGCAGTTAAATCCATGAGATGGAGAGAGAGATTTAGAATGTGCACATAATGAAGTTTGATAACACACACTCCGTGAATTTGCATGTCTGGCTATCCATTAGCTTGGAGGAAGGAAACTGTGTTTTAATGTGTGTGTCGCGTGACGTGTGATTTAGAGTTGACATTTGCTGAGAACTGAACATGAGTGAGAAATTGACGATCAGAGACGAAGAAAATGTGTTTTGCTGTGTAATTGATACGTGCAAAAGAATGCAGAATTCGTAGATTTTCGGAATAACCCAGTCTTTTAGTAAGTTTAATTAAAATTGAAATTTAACATCAATCACCGTGAACTTTGTAGGTTTATGAAAATAATTAAAATAGAAAGAACAACGTAAGTAAACACCAGTGACAGTTAATGCAGTAGACCGGTTTCAGCCAGATCGGTAAGTACCATCAGTGCTCGTCGCACTGATGATGGTTAGTCATTCTCAGCAAAACCGGTCTGCTGTATTAACTGTCATAGGTGTTTACTAACTTTGCTCTTTTAGCGTTAAATGTACATAGCTTTTTCAATCATGTATATGTTTTTCACAGTGCAGGGATACATTTTTTCTTTTTTAATGTACTGTGTACTGCGACATTAGTTACTTTGTTGTACTGAAAGGTACTTACGTAAAAGCCAAATAGTCATTTCCCCCTTTTTTTCCCTCCCAGCTGTGCGATTTAGTGCAAATAAGGAAGAATTATTATGCATTTTACAGCTAAGAGTTTTGTTAACTTTCCTTTCTTTAACCCTCTGAGCGTATTGAAAATGGGCAAATAATGTAGTCTATAGATAGTTGTTTTCACGGTAAAATTTTCATGCAGATGCTAGGGGTCAGGCACCTTTGAGGACTGAAATTATCGACGAAAAAAGACCATGATTTTATTTGCAATAGCTGCAAAAGTAATAATTTTTAAAACTTTCAAATTTTACCAGCTATTTAAAAAGCTATTACTAGCCTTTAACAGCTCTTGGAATAGTTCTACATACTAAATTAAAATTTGTTATAACTAAAAGTATTCGAACTCATTTTTTGCCTCTTTGTAGTCTAGCGCACAGCATTTAATAAAATATGTGTATCACTTAAAAATTGTTAGACATACAAAAATAGCTTATTATTAAAATGACAAAAAATAATTTTGCTTTGACTTTTCTTTCCTTTAAAAAAAGAAGTAATTTTTGTAGCTATCATTTACAAAACTATGCAAATAAATTGCAAAAATAATAACGTTACATGTATCCCAAACAAAATTATTGTTCGTCATTTCAATCAAAGGATATTTTTCTATGTGTATTGAAATTTTTCTGTACTGTAATACATGCATATATATATTATAATATGCTGCGCGCAAGACGACAAAGAGGCAAAAAGGTGAGTTCGAATACTTTTAGTAATTAAAAATGTAATTTGATATGTCGAAAAATCAAATCGTAGAGCTGCAAAAGGCTGGTAAAATCTTTCTAAATAACTGGTAAAGCTTGCAAGTTTACAGAATTGTTACTTGTTACCTACTGCAAATGAAGTTATATGCTCAATTTCCGTTGAGATTTTTATCAGTCAAAGGCACCTGGCTTCTTAAAATTATTAAAAAAATAAATTTTTGATAGAGATTTGTTATTTTTAACTTCTAGTAACATTTTTTTTTTTTACTTCCAAAATAATTAACGAAATTTAATGGGATGTTACTTTTTTTTAAAAAAGCTAGTAATTTCTAGTTTCGAAATGAAACTAATGATAAATTTAAAATCCAGAATTAAGTGTAATTTAAAGTATACAAATAATAAATTTTTCAAATTTAAAATCAGACTTTCTTATTTTTTTAACTTAATGGCTTAAGGGAAAAAAAAAGAACTCCAGGATCCTACGAATATGGCTTTAACAGTAACGTTTGGCAGGATTGGAACTAGCAAATATATCATTTTCAAGACTGTAACTCTGGAAACTTCACTGATTTGGCTGAAAATATCTAATGTCACACGCGTGTGCGGCAGTATGCAAATTTTTCAAAAGATGTGTTGCCACACGAATTTGATAAAAATAAATAAAATACATACAGTATCCTAAAAAATCCGGATTGTTTTCAAAATTTAATTAACTTAATGTATTATTTGTACGGAATTACTATTTTTTTCCGATTGGTAAATTTCGTTTTAACACCGAATATTAAAACCTCTCGAAATTACCCCAGTTTTCGCGTAGTGAAAGGAAAAACAATGTACCTTTAGTATTTCTTATTAATACCTTGGATGAAGAAAAACAGATAACGTACACTATCTCTTAATTAATAATGTCATAGTCTCATTATCTCATATCTCTTAATTAATAATGTCATTATCTCATTGAAACTTGACAACTTTTTTCACAATTTACTAACACTGTGTAATAAAAAATAATTTTAAATGTGTCAAACTGTGAAATGAACTGTGGTGCTGCGCAAAAAAGGTGTTGAAAATTAATATAGGTAAATCAAAAATTATTCGCAATGTAGCAATAACTTTTATTACAATACAAATAAAAAACGTACGTTAACATCGTTTTTCAATATAGTCTCTTTGCTTTTCAACGCACTTAGTCCATAAGCTTCCTCATGCCCTCAGAAAAGAGGGTTTTCGGCTGAGCAGCGAGCCACTCATGTACCGCGTCCTTCACATCTTGGTCCGAGGTGAATCGACAGCCCTTTAATGCCTCTCTCAGTGGACCAAACAAGTGGTAGTCAGAAGGGGCAAGATCAGGACTAAACGCAGGATGCACCCGGAGCGTTTCAGATGGTCGCCCAGCTTCTTCCGCATGAGTTACACTGGTGCGACCATTTTTGAATTTGTCAATCCATTTGTAGACACTCCGCTGTGGCAAAGTCTTTCATGGACTGTGGCCCCTGATATACCTTCCGAACACAAAAACCGGATCACTGCTCGTTGCTCCTCTTTGGTGCAAACCTCTAATGGAGCGGCCATGATCTATTTGCAACAAAAGGAAGACCAACGGAGGAATTAGGATCAAACTTTCATTGCAGGACTGCAACTCATAATTATAATATAAACTGGGACAGACTTCCGTATGAACCCTGTAAGAAAAGTTATAGCTAATTGACTTACGCTGGTATTTTTAAGAAATATAATAAGTTAATCTAAATTTTTTAATCAATCTCAATCACAAGAAGCTTTTAATGTATCGTTAACAACACAGTGATAAAGAATAATAATAATAATTTTTTTTTATGTCGCAACCTTTAAAAGCACCAAATATGCTACGGTGCTACACAAGAAAGGGTATGAAAATTTAATATTTAAAAAAAATGTAGTAAGCTAAACTTAATTTTTAAAATGAATTGAACTGTGAAATGAACAATCACAAGGAGGTGATTCAATCCTAATGTATTATAGTTACACTGCTCGCAAATTCAATTCCGGTTCAACCACTCCAAAATAAAACTTTTACCGCACGTACTACAAAAAGATTAAACAATTAAGCACGTTAACCTTAATAAAATCCCGGCTTCAAAATTTTAATAATTATTGTAAAAGAAATATAGAAAACAATCTACGCTACTTTAAAAATCTGAAAATTCTCCCGTTCCCTAATTTTTAAGCGATTTATCGTAATTTTCATCTCCTTTTTGTATCTGACAGTAAGAAAAGTTAATCAGTTGACAGACAAACTTAAGTATTGCAAGTGATATTGACGTCACATTGATGTCGCATCTCGGCTTTGAAGGGGAATTTTCAATTCTCATTGATTTGAAATACCTTTTCGAGATTACCCACTTGACCTTTTTTTCAGGAATAAAATAACTCCTCTGCTTGAAGTATTGATATAAAAGTGGATGTTCCCACCAGGGAGAAATCTTTCGAATAACAAAATTTTCCCCAAACATATTCGCAGGGAGATCCTGCGCATTTCCAGAAGAGCATGAAATTCGATTTTGAAGCATAGTAAAAATTGAACTTATTTTAAATGAACAAAGATTAAACATGTTGAGTATCGACAATTTTTTTCAAATGTTTTTTCTAGCCTCCGTTGTAATTGCCTCTGCCATGGGGTTTACCTTCTAATGTACCATAACTAAAAAGTGTTTACTGGCGGCTTCTATTTTTTTTAATAAATATATTTTCTTAAATTTTTTTTGCCGAAAATGCACATTTCACATTTACATCTGTTTTCAAGACCAAGTAAATTTTTGAAGGCAGAAAAAATATATTCTAATTTTAAAGAAAAAAATATTTATGAATATTCCAAAGAAATTAACAATGTTCAAGTTTTTTTTCCAAGTAAAGTAGTTGGAGAATTAAACAAAATACCAAACATTCCGTTTCAGGAAAGAAATAAGAGATAATTTTTAAAATCATGTTTCAAATCAAAAGTATCAAATTTTTTAGTTGTTCCTTAATATTAATAAAAAATAAGTTAAAGTGTTTACTGAAGGTAACAAAAACAACAATAACAACAATGAAAATATTTAGGTTGCATTAATATGAATTTTAAAGACTTGCCAGCAAATATTCTGTGCAAGTAATTATAAATAACAAATGAAAACATTCCTGAAATAGAGAAAATGACACGGGGGCAGAAACATATTTTCTTTAAGGAACTACCAAAGCGTTAAAAAAAAAAAATCTGTGGTGCTAATTTTTTATCCAATTTTAGATATTTGATAATTATTATACATTTTGCAGAATGAGAGTAAATTCCCCAACCAGAAAAAAAATAATAGTTCCATAATCATAATCAGCTTAGTTAAAATCGCCATTTCCATAAGAAGTAAAAATGCAACCTGCTTACTCCAAGTTTTGAATACTAAGAAATAATTCGCGAAATCGGTAGTAGATGGCGCTACAAAGCTGCTTTTTCTTAAGACATCCGAAGTCTTGCTGTTTGTTGCACGAAGTTCAATTAGTATGTTTTAAACGCTTATTAAAAGGTTACGAGAATTATTTGAAAGCTATTGCTTTAAATGTCCTTCTGGCTATATTGTAATGCTTTAAAGAAAGACGCAAATATTTCACATGCCTCAGTATGCAATTTATTTTTTTAAAGTAAAATGACTCATACATTGATGTAACTTTTTTTCCCTCTGGAAGGGGTTATATTTGCTCTATAGTTTCCCTCTCTGATTATTGATGTAAAGAAGACTTTTACTACTAATATGTTTCCTGAAAAAAGAAAAGAAATAAAGAATTAATATTAATTACGATACAAATGTTTAATGAAATGCTGAAGAAATGAATTTTACACTGATTGGCCGTTATATCAAGGAATATCAGTGGGCAGGGGCGTAGCCAGAAATTTATAATGGGGGGTTTACGACTACTACAACTCATATATATGTATGCGTGTGTGTGATAATGTAGTGAAGAATATGCATTTTGTATGGCAAAAAATTAATCATGGGGGGGGGTAATGACCCCCCTAACCCCCCCCCCGTGGCTACGCCCCTGTCAGTGGGACATGTTATGTGTCGCGGTAGTAACGAAAAGGTTGAAGATTATTTAAAAAAAAAAAAGTAAGTTTGTACTTTGGTTACCACATGAGGTTTAAATTTTCAGGGTTAAATGAGTTTTACAATTTTACGGTTGTTTTTTTCCAAACAACATATCTGTTTATGGGGTGGGGGGTGGGGGGGATTAGGATAGGATTTTACAAAGTAGAATGATTATGGGCGTGAAAAAGTATTAAGTTGTTCAAGGTGCAGGAAGGGGGGGGGCGCAATGTGAACTTCTCTGTCAGGGGCGCAAAATCGACTAGTTGCTCTCCTTCTAGAACTATTTCGCTGATTTTATGAAATTCAGTTTGGTGTCATAAAAAAAAAAAAACAAAAAAAAAAGTTATAATACACAGGCATGATCTGGCGTAATACTCAACCAGAGTCAAAGGATATGAAACAGGGGTTAAAGAATCGAACAAAAAGATGGGTTAAGGGGTCAGGTACCCTTGAGCAATGAAAATATCGACGAAAAAAAAACATGTCTTTATTTGTAATAGCTCCAAAAGTAATGATTTGTAAAACTTGCAATTTTCACCACTTATTTAGAAAGCTTTTATTAGCCTTTCACAGCTTTTGGAATAGTTCTGCATACTAAATTAAATTTTTTATAATTAAAAGTATTAGAGCTCAGTTTTTGTATCTTTATAGTCTTGCGCGCAGCATTTCATAAAATATATGCATCACATTATCTTAAAAATTGTTATAGACATAGAAAAACAGCTTATTATTGAAATGACGAAAAACAATTTTGCTGGGACTCTTCTTTCCTTTCAAAAAAGGAATAATTGCAATTTTTATAACTATCATTTGCAAAATTATGCAAATAAATGCAAAAATTATAACGTTACATGCATCACAGCAAAATTCTTTTTCGTCATTTTAATTTAAGGATATTTTTCTTTATGTATGAAAATTTTTAAGTTACTGTGATATATATGTATTAT
This sequence comes from Cheiracanthium punctorium, assembly GCA_038373885.1. Classification (NCBI taxonomy): domain Eukaryota; kingdom Metazoa; phylum Arthropoda; class Arachnida; order Araneae; family Cheiracanthiidae; genus Cheiracanthium; species Cheiracanthium punctorium. Next base: position 255,077 of record JAWZYV010018453.1, on the reverse strand, counting down.
GAAATGCTGCGCGCAAGACTATAAATAAGCAAAAAATGAGCTCGAATACTTTTAGTTATAAAAAATTTAATTTAATAAGTAGAACTATTCCAAGTGTTGTAAAAGGTTCATAAAAGATTTCTAAATAATTGGTAAAAATTACAAGTTTACAGAATTGTTTCTTGTACAGCCGTTGCAAATAAAGTTATGGTCAATTTTCGTGGCGATTTTCAAAGCTTAAAGGTACCTGACCCTGGCAGTTTATGAGTGAGCAGTGACGGTGGCGATTAGCCCTACTCGTTTAGCAATATTGCTTTCAGGACCTAGATGCTTCAGGGGTGGAAGAATAGCTAAATTATTGAAATTGTACTTGACAGAGCGTCGCAGACATTTTCTATAGGATGTATAAGGATCATGCTGATCGACGAGTCAGAAGAATAGTTTTAATTTATAGAAAATCGTTTTTCATCTATTAAAATCAAATCAGAGCCAACTACGACTCCTAAAAATGGCGAACTAATATCTCTTCTCTATTCTGCACACCATTCACGACGCTTCTTTCGAAGGCATGGAGAGGTGGGAGGACATGCAGTATGATTCCTCTCCAGGGGCCCTAGCACGATCTTCTCGGAAACCTTTCCGAAGCGGAAAAACAACCCTTTTCTCACTCATGACGTCACATTCCGAAAGGGCGTCAATTTGGTCTACCACGATGCTCTCGGGAACGTTCCGATATCGGAAACCCTGTCGGAAATTCCACTTTTTTTTCCCGGCACGGTAAACGCGAGTGAGAAGCTCTTTCCGCTTCGGATACAAGTCAGCGTGCGTGGTTATTTGTTCTGATGGTAGTTGTTTACATCAAAATAATGGCTCGGTTTTAATTGTAGCAACTGTTGCACAACAATAAGATACTAGAAGGGTTCATAGGAATCGAAATTCGATTCCTAGGTGTAAATCCTTTGAATTAAGCGACGACGAATTTATCAACAATTTTCGGTTGAATAAATCATTAGCATTCCAACTGATTCAAGAGTTTAAAAAATGTTTGGAGCCTAGAACAATTAGAATATAATAATGCTAATTTTTAATGATATTTAAAATTTATAAAATAACAGTCTGCTTATCTTTTGCCAAGCTTTCACATTTTTAATAAAACCTCCACTGCTGTTTAATTTTTGTGCTAGAGATTTCAAATCCTCATTTCGTTTGCTGCGCTCTATAAAAACTGGAAAAGTTGTTTTCATTTAAGTAATGATTTTCTTCCATTGCTTGGACGATAATTTCAATCTGATTTGTTTTTACTCGAATATTACCGTTTTTATTTTATAAGGAGGAGGCACGGCTTCAGGAAAATGCGGATTTCAATGATCTTTGGCATAATGGTAGTATACCATGTGAATATACTGAGTGTAAAATAAAGTTTATAAAAGGTATTGAAAAACTGTCAGCACTTCATCAGAGGGTCGTTAAATCGGAAGGGTCGTAAAATTGTGAGCTGACTGTATATTTATTTATATATTTTTAAAATTTTATTTCTGCTATTCAAAGAATATATTTTTACAATTGATGATGCTTAAAAAATTAATACTCTTGCTGTTGCATCACGAACGGGTGAAAATTAGGGGAAAAATAGTCTGTCTGACAAAAATTAATGTACCTTAAAGAAATATTGAGTTTTGTGGGTGTTAAAAGTGATTTATTTTGAAGGTGTAAAATTCTGATTCCACAAAGTAAAGATTTTACAAAAAGAAATAAAATTTAAATAATAATACAAAATCAATAAACAGGAAGTAAAACAAAAAATGATAACTAAATGAATAAATGAAAAAGTAAATAAATATTTACTTTACTAAAAAATGAATTAATTACCAGGATTCGCGTATTAAAAAAAAAAAAAAAATGTGCAGGAAAATATTGCGCAGCGCGGGGTTCGATCACATAACGAACGCCCTAGTAATAGTCCCGCGTCTTACCGATTCAACCACCGAAGCACAACAAACTTTGCACGCAACTTACAATTAAAGTTTTGGTAAAGCGGTTCGAAAATCGATATTAATCTTTTTTTACTGTATTTGAGTACTGCGCATTAGTATCAAAGATTTAGTATCTTACACGTTGTATATTCACATGGTATAACACAGCCAGAGATCGACTAACAAAATAAGACAAGACATGGTACCTATTTAAGTACTATGTCATAAACTTAAACTACGTGCTCGAATGCGGCAAAGAGTGCCTTGTTTTGATTGGTAGATAGCGTCCCCTTCCGATACTTTCGGAAGAGGCATAAAAATTCTCACTTCCATTAGTCGAAACCATGGTGGTAGAGTCAAAATGAGGGTATCGGATATTTATCCGAAGATTTTCAGTATCCGTGAGTGAGAACTATCCGTGACGGATGCTTTCCGATAAGATCGTGCTAGAGCTCCAGATCATCAAACGTCCGATCGGATTTGATTCGAGATGTTCAATTTCTTGGACATATGAGAGCCGGTGAGAGATTCCCAGTGGCGGATTAATGCGATTTTGTCGGGGGTTCGGTTAGTAAGAAAACTAATATATGCATCCATTTTATGGAAGTGAAGTAGGATCTTTTACATGAATTTCTCTTTTCTCGGATGGGGGGTCACCCCATACGCGCCCCCCTTTAATCCGCCCTTGCATAATCCTTTGTTTTCTCCACATGAAAGAACGTCGAAAATCAGTGGTTAGAATGAATTTCAAGTCATCAGTGAAGAGAGAACGAATACACATGGATTTGTACTAGCCTGCCAATAGCGCTGAAATCTACGAGAGAAATCTGTCAGTGCTTCACACTCCTCCAAATGTTCTGCCGTCATTGCCCGTCCACTATCACATAAAAAAAACGGGGAATCAGCTAGTCCAATGCGAAATAAATGATTTTGTAGAAAGTAATAACTTGTTAAAAGTCTAAAAGAAGCAACAGCAACTGTTTGCGGGAGGTCAGGAAGAAAAGCTGGGATTGTTAAGAGAACACCCCAAGGCTTGCTATCACAAGCCCGAGTGGCAAAATCTCTAAAAGTCTTTTGATATGTGGATGTTGTCAGAAGCTTAATAGAATGGAGACTTGCAGTCGTTTTTGGCTTTTGGAAAACCGCAGCCCCCTTTCTGGCAAGCATACCTGCCATCTCGTTCCCATAAATACCGCAGTGTGAAGGTACCCACTGAAAAGATATCTCGTGGGAAAGTTCTTTTAAGACTTCCTGACACTGACAGGCTTAATTAAAATTAGTCGTTAAAAATACGACTTGTTGGCTTGTAGAATGGTTATTTCTAAATCCCGCTGGTTTGGAAGATATCCAGCTATTGGTTTCCAAATACCATTTAAGACGGGAAACAATCATTCTCTCCATTATCTTTTATAACACACTAGTTAAAGCAATTGGTCTATAGCTGACCAAATATAGCTGTAATCTGTTCTTTTTAAGAATTTTCCAAGCTTTTTCCAGTTAGCTGGAGCAGTCGAGTTCAATCTCTTATTATAGAGCTTCAGGAGGACATTCATGATGTTTTCGCCAAAATTCTTTAGTAATTCAGTATCGATATTATCTGCCCCTGGACTTTTTTAGCATTTCATTTGTTTATTAGTTCCCCGCAATTCTGAAATAGTAAAATCTCTATTAAAAACCGAATGTCCCCGAGGGCATGAATAAAATTTCCCGATAATTTTTTTCCTAAGGATATTTTGACTCTTCTTTAGATCGCTTCTTAAGCGACGTCTTTTCCAATAAAAGGAGTTAAAACCATAATATGCTTAGTTATAAGGTGACACATTATCCCCATTTTCAAGGTCAGTTCCGAATTTCAGGATCTCTTTCAACTTATCCCCAAAATGTAAAGCCGCAAAATGTAAGGTAAAATTCAGGAGAAAATTTTAATTAAAAAAATATTTATTCCTAATTAAAAAAAATAATGTTTAATTCATTTTATAAGTACAAATTATATTTTACTTGATTAAATACAAGCTTATTTGAGAAGAGCTTTGAATTTGTAAATGTCCCTAATTCTTCTTTTAGAATTGGGAAATTTCATTTATCCCTACTACAGTCAATAGTGTGAAATCGGTCACCTTATGTCCAATCAATCAATTGGTGTCAATCGGTCACCTTAATACCCGAATAGGTGTCCCTGATTCCTTATTTTAAAAATCGGTCACCTTAACCTTTCTACCCTGTCTGGGTAGATTCGACCCATTTCTAAAATTGATCTTTCGATATCTTCCACGGGTTTTAATTTAGATCTTTCAAACTTCATGTATTCCTCAAAAATGTGCACTCGTTTAATATGTGAGTTTTTCAGAGTCGTAAGAGTGTTTTTTAATCACCCTGAAAAAAAAGTGACATTTTACCTGTCTGGGTCGAATCGACCCATGTTATCATTTTGCGTAGAAATACATGGAAAACCCATTCATATTTTGAATAGACTTTATTTTATTGTAGGGTCGATAGATGATGGGATTATATTGAAGGATAAATATGATCTATTATCTGCCTGGTATGCTTAGCCATTTCCTTTTTAGTTCAATAACTTGGCAAATCGCAAACGTAAACTTTCTGAAGAAGAGATCATATAACTCTTACAAGAGCTTTCTGATCAAGAGCTTTCAGATCTATCTGATATAGGTGAAGATGAAAGTGTTGAAACAGATGAATCAAATCACATATCGAATGAAGATATTTCTGATGAAGAGATAGATACGACAGATATTGAAGAAAGAATTCAGCCACGGTCTACGTTTGTTAGTAGAAACAAAACTGAATGGTGTAAAGTCGCTCCTACTTCATGCTAAGTTCGGTAAGTAATCTAATTTCAATTTATAGTTATTTTTCATTTTATTTTTACAAAATATTTTGTTTATTAAAAAATCCTGATATTCCTAACAAATTTTATTATTATTATTTATTTACTAACTGAAGTACCCGTCCTCGACGGGTTAGTGAATGAAAATTTCCAAAAAGCAAGAACTTTCGTCAGCATTGTAGGAGTACACAGTATGGATGTAGTATGTTGCCAAAGTAAAGAAAGCGAAGTTATAATTTTCATCTATTGTTAAAATATTACAGGTTAGAGAGTAACTAAGTAATATCATTTCATTCGCTTTAGTCGTAATTATGTGATGCGCGAACGAATATTTACGCATATTGAAATAATTTTCGCAAAATCTCAAAATTTAATCAACATTTTTGAAAAATTTGAAGCCTAGAATTTAAGTTGAGTGACAACCTATCATGTCACCCAAATTCGTTTCATTCCCTGCAGTCTTTATTTCGTGATGCCGGAACAAATTTTCAGCATTTTAAAACGATTTTCGAAAAATCTCAAAATGTAAGCAAAATATTTTAAAAATTCAACGCCTATAAATTAAGATTACCAACTACCTATCATATCACTCAATTTCGTATCATTCGTATTAGTCGTTATTACGTGATGTTTGAAGAAATATAAACGTATTTTGAGAGAATTTTCACAAAATCTCAAAATCTAATAAAAATGTTTAAAAAATTGGACTCCTATAGTTTATGTTGAGCAACCATCTATCCTGTGACCAAATTTCATATCATTCGCTTTAGTCGTTATTACGTAATACGGGAACAAAGATTCACTGAGTTTTAAACGATTTTCACAAAATCTCGAAATCTGATGGATTTTTTTTTAATTAGATGCTTATAGTTTAAGGTGAGTGACCACCCATCATTTCACCAAATATCATTTTTTCACCTTTGCAGTTATTACGTGATGTGCGAACACAAATTTACGCAGTTTGAAATGATTTTCGCAAAATTTCAAAATCTAATCAAGATTTTTTTTTAATTCGGCGCCTATATTTTAAGTTGAGTGACCACCTATCATGTCACTCAATTTCATATCATTCGCTTCAGTCGTTTTTACGTGATGCTTGAACACAAATTTACGCAGTTTGAAAGGATTTTCGCAAAATCTCAAAATCCAATCAGAATTTAGTAAAAATTGGACGCCTATGTTTTAATTTGAGTGACCACCTATCATGACACCCAATTTCATATCATTCGCTTCAGTCGTTTTTGCGTGATGCTTGAACACAAATTTACGCAGTTTGAAACGATTTTCGCAAAATCTGAAAATCCAATCAGAATTTTTTAAAAATTGGACGCCTATGTTTTAAGTTGAGTGACCACCTATCATGACACCCAATTTCATATCATTCGCTTCAGTCGTTTTTGCGTGATGCTTGAACACAAATTTACGCAGTTTGAAACGATTTTCGCAAAATCTGAAAATCTAATCGAGATTTTTTAAAAATTGGACGCCTATGTTTTAAGTTGAGTGACCACCTATCATGACACCCAATTTCATATCATTCGCTTCAGTCGTTTTTGCGTGATGCTTGAACACAAATTTACGCAGTTTGAAACGATTTTCGCAAAATCTGAAAATCTACTCGAGATTTTTTAAAAATCCGACGCCTATGTTTTAAGTTGAGTGACCACCTATCATGACACCAAATTTCATATCATTCGCTTCAGTCGTTTTTACGTGATGCTTAAACAAAAAAAGCGTCACGGACAGAATGACAGAATGACAGAATGACAGACAGACAAACTTTTTTTGAGGGTGGCATCGGATTCCCGGGTGCTTGAAACGGATAGAAATCGCAAAATTTTTGAATTCCAAGAAATGTACAGACAAAAGTCTAATTTTATTTATATAGATTATTTTTTTGCTATATAGACAACACAACATTATGAAATTGAGTCCTGATCCTACGCGTTATGGAATTCAGCGAACAACTGAGCAGTCAATAACAGCCGTGAAACTTGCTGTTGTTTATAAATCAGCAGGAGAATCTCTCAAAGAGTTGTGCAGCGAAGATGATGGCCGAGCTATTTTTCGTGCAACTATGTCTTTACAACGCTTTGGAATAATTAGGCAGTTCCTTAGGTTTGACAACAAAGAAAGCAGAACAAGTCGCGACGCCTGGATAAATTAGCACCAACAAGATCATTATTTGAGATGTTTGTTGCACAATTTCCGAAGATGTTTGTGCCTTACGAATGTTTGACGATAGATTAACAGCTCGTGCCCATTTAGGCAATATTTACCAACAAAGCCAAGATGGAAGTATGGAATTAAATTATGGTTGATGTCGGATGTAAAAACAGCATACGGGTACAACGCTGAAATGTATACTGGAGAGCCTCTTCATCGTGAGCGTGATATAAACCAAGGAATAAATGTTGTTTTGCGCCTGGTAAAGGCAGTTGAGGACACTGCTCGGAACATAACGGTGGATAATTTTTTAAGCCGATTATATCTTGCAGAAGAATTGTTAAAGAGATATTAACACTTTTTGGGACTCTCAGAAAAATAAAACGTTTATTCGTCCTGAATTTCAAGTATCATCTGATAGGGCTGTATTCTCCTGAGTGTTCGGATTTGAACAGGATAAGACTCTGGTACCGTATGTTCCAAAAAGAAATAAGTCAGTGATTCTTCTTTGCACTATGCATCAGGACGCAAAAGTGTCATAGAAAAATGAAAAGAAACCAGATTTAATCTTATAATGAAACTAAAGGTGGAGTGGGCACAACAGATAAACAAGCTTCTACCTATACATGTAAGAGAGGAACAAGGAGGTGACCGGTTTGTTTGTTTTATAAAATGATTGATCTAGCTGCAATTAATGCTTTTGTTGTTTTCATGCACGTAAATCCGTCGTATAATGAACGCAAACTTTTCAAAAGACGACTTTTTACTGAAAGAAATCGAAAAACAGCTGACAGACTCTCAAAGAAATCGCCGGGAAAAAACGAATGTGTTGGTAGCTATAAAAAAGAAGTTACTAGCTGTAAAAGAAGGCCATGCAGATAATTTGAAAACACCTAAACGAGGAAGGTGCAAAGAATGCGGCCCTAAGAAAGATAGAAAAACTCAGACAAGATGTGGATCTTGTCAGTCATATCTTTGTCAAGAGCATGCAAATACTTGTGTATTGCATGCTCTTGACAATATTGTAAATATTGTATTAATATGTAAATATTGTAATGTGCAATAATATTTCATATGTAAGTAAAATATGTAGAAATAAGTAAAATAGTAAGTAATTATTTCGTGCGTTTAAATATTTTAACAAGCCACATATGCAATCAAGGAATCGGTCGAACTGAAGGAAGAAGGGGTGGGGGAGAAACAGTAAAAAAAAGGTATAAATGAGATAAAATATACATACTTAATCATTAACTAATAATAGCATCCAAAATGAGCCAAACGGGAACTATTGTAAAAGACTTGAATAAATCTATACGAACTGGGTCGATTAGACCCATCCAGGTAAAACGTAACTTTTTTTCAACAGGGTAGGAAGGTTAATCTAATCAAACCCTCAGAGCTGAGACACTGTCTTTGAGCTCTGAAACTTCTCCACCTAGGAACCCTAGCAGCCGTCAAGACCAAACACGGTGTAAAAGTCCGAGTCACAAAGAAAGACTTACATCAAGTAAGGATCATTATTTTTCGTCACTCGCCAATTTTTTCGATCGTGATCGTGAACCACAACGCATCCTTGAAATTAGAATATGCAAATTATTATGATGATGTTAAAATGGAACCTGCAATTAACAAATTATCGATTTATAGTGCTGCCTTGGTTACTAACATATATAAATTTGTAGAAATCTTCACCTTTCTATGGCGGTGTGAAAGCATTAGTGGAGACCGTAAAGTATCAAATTATCCGTTATGGTAGTTGAATAAAATGACCTTCACACTCACGTTATTTGATATTCTTTCCAATTTTTTATGGGTATACTTCAAAACAGTAGGTTCTTGTGTACTGTGTGTTCCCAAAGCAGTCTCCATTTTCTCCAATCCCAATTTCATTCCTTCTTGTTCGGCTTCAATTTTCTTCTCTAAATCCACTTTCATCTGTTCTTGTCCGGCTTCAATTTTTTTTTCTAAATCGGCTTGTCCGGTTTTCATTTCGTCTTGTCCGGACTTCATCTCCTTCATCATCTCCATGAGTTTTTGAAATTGTTCTTCCAATTTTCGTCTAGTCAAAACCATGCACTGGAGAATTAAAGTCTTTCTTTAGAACCCCGATTCTGACACCAAATGTTACGAAATTACTCTGCTACTCCTGGGGTTCGTCGTTCTAAAGTCCAGTTGGTGTAAAAAGTTCAAGTAAAAAGTCAGTTGTCAGGATGGAACACAAACTTTATTGCTTTTAGAACTTCGTAGAAATCAGCTGTACACAATTCACAAGCACAATCTAGCAGTAATGTGCTTTTAACAGTTCGCTTAGATCAGAAGCTCTCACAAATGCTGTATTTCTCACACAAAATAGAACACTTTCACTGGCAAGAATTCAGCGAAAATATACGAGAAATAACACTAACAGTCTCTCAAGACTCAGCGATGAAAAATGTACACACAGCACTTAAATTCAAAGCTTCACAAACAGCGCGAAACACAGCTTCCTTCACAAAGCAAGCGTATTCACTCTCTCAAAGCTTGATCAACACTGAACTCTCGGAGCAGCGCGCTGAGGAATTTATAGAGGAGGCAGAAGCTGCGAGCAGTTTCTAGAAAAGTATATCTCTCGAAGATTCCAGATAAAGCGGGACTTCTGATTACGTCATAGAAGAGAAATGTTAGGTTATTATGCGTTTTTAATGCAGGAAAAACAACTTCCAGGCCCCATTGGGAAAATCGCGCCAAATGACCAAAATGTCGCCACGCTTGGCAACTTTTGGCGAAATATCGCCAAAAATAAGTCCCCAAATGTGAAGAGATCGAAGCCCTAGGACTAATATTTCTCGAGATTTCTAGAACCTCCATTGAAAACCAATGGCAAACTGAAACCTCCATATCTCCGGTTCTAATTGGCCGATTTTGATGCAACAAAAAGCAAAATATATCTATTTGAAGCGTAGAATACGAATTTTAAACCATTTTAAGCAGCAGAGCAGCGGGTTGCCCCGAAAATTCGTAACAATATAATGCATAAATGAAACGCAAAAATTTTACTGCATAAATGAAATACCCCGCAAGGGAGAAAGAAAAAAATATATATATTAGAATTAGAGGGTCAAATAGTATGAAATTCGAAATACAATGAACCAAATTACACCAGAATGAATGGAATGGAAATTATAACATCTGGGACATTCTTCAGGGGCCATACCCAGATGATTATAATTAAAGACAACAAAATCGTAGGATTTCGGTTGTGTGGCATATCGAAAGAGATATTCACTCCCACATTTAGGCCCTATCCTACATATATATATGTACAGGGGGTGTCAGAAAAATGTACACACACTTCGAGTTATCATAAAAAAATTATTTTTCAATTTAAGAGGTTAAAGTCTTGAGGAAAATAAGGCTGCAGTCGGATTTTAAAGATAAGTGTATTTTTTGGTTTACTGAATGTTCTAAATGGTGGCTAAACAAAATGTTCTAAAGGATGGTTAGACAAAATGTCCAAAATGGTGGCTTTCAGCATCGAAATATTCCTGAGTACGAGCCACGACTAATTTCGTACACAGCAATGGAATATCTGCGCGTACCACTTGAATCTCATCCCAAAGTGTGTCCAAATTACGTGGTTTGCGGCCACTTCATCTTTTACTGCACGCCATCCGTAGTTAAAAATTGACTGTATTACGGTCTGTAGAATGTGCTTAGGAATTCCAATTTTAAAACAAAGCATTACTTATTTTTAGCAGAAATGTATTATTGTAGGGCAGGAAGATGAATTTTCTATGTCAATTCAAAGTGTGAATACGTTGACGCGCCCTGTATATTGAGCGTTTGCAAAAGCGGGTGGAGACTGATGAGAAAGGTACGAGAGTAGTAAAAAATAAAAAATCTGCGGGAGATTGTCCTATGCATGAGATCACGCTGAATCAATCATAGCCGTCTTCATCAAGCATTAAGCCAGAGAGTTAACTCAGCAAAGCAAAGTGAGTAAATCAAAAGTTTGCGAAGGAAATTTTGCTATTTTGAGTGCTTTTGCCCCACGAAAAGCATAAAAAAGTAAAAGAACAATTTGATACCAGCAGTGGTGTTTATTTTAAGTGTTTAATACGATGCAGGTTTCTAGATTCACACATCTCGAATCTTCTCACATTGGTATCTACCAAACGCCATGGCTATGCAGGTCAGGCATGCTGAATGGCCGGTGTGATTTTGAGAGACAACGCGGGAATTGTATGGATAATTTCACTTATTTAAATTAAATTTTCGATGTATAAATTTTTATTAAGTTTAATATTATTATAAATTTAGGAATAAGTTGAATGCACACGTGTAATGTTTTCATAATTTTGATGACGAATGTTTAACTGTGTTCTTTCATGTTGCATACGTTTTAGAGTTATGGTGTTTTGCAAATAACTAGACGTCAAAGAACCTGATTAAATGGTAATACTTCTTGTAAATAGATAACCAATTACCAAAGAACATGAATCTCCTTTTACACAAGACAGAAACAAAATTAAAACGGTTTTTTAATGAAAATGCCAATTTATATTATTCAGTATAATTGAAAAATAGACTTTTTAAAAGTGCAAAATGGCATTCTGAAGACTTATAGATAACTCAAATTCAATAAAAATAATCGTTTATTTGCTAAATAATTATGTGATAGGTTATATACAGTAATAAAATTTTCTTTTCATATTGCAAATACGCATTATTAATAATGAAGATATGATGGACTGATTCATCTTTATTCCAATAAAGCTCAGACTAAACAACAATATAGAATCTAGTCTGACTAGATAATCCTACTGTTTGAATCCCGTAAAGAGCTTCATTGATGTATGACATGATAAAGCAGCAATAATTATGACGCAAATATTACGTCATTTATCAATTTATCGGCTCGAATGAGTAGCTTAGGCATGGAACATCTATAGGAAAAAGACAATGGTCTTGACGAATGGTTATATGGTTTAGGAATGTGTAATTTATTGACAAAAATGCAGTCGAGTGTTGTTCAAGTTAAAGATAGAAATAACAAATATTCGTACACTTTTGAAATCGGTCGCAACTTTCTTGCATATGGCGAAATATTTCTTACAAAGTCACAATGACCTATCTTGTTGATATAATTAATATTTTTGAATTGCAACATTTATTTCGTAAATAAACTCAGGAAAACAGTTATTTCTTAGTCTTGAAAAATAGACAAATTGGCATTAAATTAAAAAGTGAATGAAAAAATGGTAAACACAGTAATACACATTTACTTAGAAAAAGGTTTTTATTTGAGTCTGAATTATTTAATGGTAATACATGCATGATTTAAAAATAATTACAATAATTTGAAATTTACAACGAAATTGTCACAACTTAGATGAAGTTACATGGAATAAACTAAAAATGTATCACTAACATCTTCATGTTGTTTTAAATGTGACTCTCAAAAAAAGTATCGTCAAAACGTCTAAAATTTTGTTATTTCTCAAAAAAGTCATTCAAAGATACTTATTCTAACAATGTTCAAATTTCCCACACATTTTCATACGATTCTAATTTCTTACATAATTATATCGGAACTATTTGGATTTAAATTTGTTTACAAAATCACGTTTAAACCACTAACGAATTGAGCAGATTTCTTAACTATAAAAATTCCAACATTTAATTATTTATTTGTTTTGTTAGTGTATCTTGAAGTGGGCAGATATTTAAATGAAACATTAACTGATATGGAACAATTTTTGGGAATGCCAACATAATTAATTAATGCTTCAGACACTTTACTATTTCATAGCAATTTCTGTCGGTATGACCGTGACATTTTGATTTCAAAATTTTCTCTATATGGCATTAAATACGATTTTTAAAAGTGACAATTATGTATTAAAGTATAATCTGCATTATATTCCAGTCACAGTCCTGTTCATAAAAGGGATCAGAAATGTTATTAAACTTTATAAGTGGCAAACTTATCGGGTAGGTAAATATTGTAGTACAGAATTCTTTTTTGAGTTTCACGAATAAGAAGCTACTATGAACATAACTTTGAACATAAACCTCGTAGTGTTCGCAGGGAAATTGCATTGCAAAACTTTCATGGAAATTTTTATCATATATATATGCTTTTAACAGAGCTTGCATTATTTCACGATAAATCAGACTTTGCATGAATAAAATTGCGCGGAAATGTGTTTCATAACCGAAAGTCAAAATTTGCATAAACACATAAGTTTTCAAAAGCTTTTCTTTCATGAACTGTCTAAAATATTCTATAAAGAAAAAAAAAAAGTGTTTTGAATTTTTATAATAAAAAGATTGACAACACCTGGAAGAAAAGTTGATTAAAGTCCTAAATAACATAAATAAAACTCAAACACTTTAAAATATAAAAGCAAATTTTTTTCACGTAACAGAAGTTAAGATTGCCATAAATAATAGCCTTAGCTCTTTAAACATTACGTATTTAAACCAGAACTTCAAAGCATGTATCACATAAGTATACTTTTTAGCCTTATGAGAAAGCATTAAGTAAAAAGTTTTAAAAGCAACTTGCTTAAATGAACTATTACATTTAAAAAATCAATTTTGAAGCTTTAAAGGGGAGAAAATATTGAAACAATACTAAATTCTAAACAATGACTCGGCCAAATAATTAGATCTGGAATCAATTTGATAGTAAGAATAATTAAAACCATTTATAGCATCGATTTTTAGGCTTTCAACATAGAAGTTTTTGAAACAATACAAAAATATTTAACAATGACTCAGTCAAATAATTAGATCTGGAATCATTTTTAATAGTAAGAATAACTTAATGGCATTGGCAATAAAAATTGATCCATCACATTTACAGTATTCATTAGTGAAAGTGAATCACTCGACAAATAGTAATGTCGTGGCACGATTGGTTAAAGAATTGTTCGTACCTTCATAAAATGATATGAATGTATAAAAATTCTTGCTTTACACTGTGTAGTGTTCTTTTATTTAAATTCTACTACTATAGCACATCAGATAATGCAATTTAAATTCTGGTAAAATCCAGAAAAGTTTTCTACCTTTCCCGAATGAAAAGTTTCGTTCATTGCTTAATATTTATGTAATCTGGAAAATGATTTAACAGTTAAAAAACAATTGCCACTGACTCATCGGGCACTTACATACTAAACCGCCGACCATTTTCCCAAATAGTTTTTTCTAGACCTAATCAGTTCGATTAAAAGCTAATAACGCTACACAATTATAAAATTGTCTTACTAGTGTTGGTAACACTATTTTATTATATTAAATAGTCGTTTACAAATTTAATATATCAATATTTTCAATTTCGAAAGTTGTTAGTGTTTTGACCGTCAAAATGATAAAACTAAATTTGGTGAGGTTGGCGGTGTGATACGTAAGTATTCATAATATTAATGCTTTTTTTACTGCAACCGACTGAGTTCCACTTTTATAAACACTTTATAAATATTTTTAATTAAAATGTTCAACAAATTCATCATTGTGTTAAACTTAAGCATCTACATATATATTATGCTACATTTAAAAAATATTGTATTCGATTACTTTACAAACACTTCGACCGAAAGTAGGCATGGCAAATTTTTTTAAATAAATTTAGAGAGTAGAGTAAATTTGACAAATCTAAATCATAATGTTTTCTAAGAACCGAGCTTCATTTATGGCAAACCTTTAATCCTTTTCTTCGCGTAAAAACTATAAAATAAAAGGCAAAATACAACAATATCCGTCAGTAACATCAGTACACATCCTCCTCCATAAATTGCATCAAAGCACACGACGATATAAATATTACATAACACGTGAACTCACATATTTTGAAACATATAATATATATATATATTAACAAATAAACTGACAAAAAATATACTGTACAGACCAGAGTACTTTGCTTTTAACATCATCACCTCTCAAAATACCAGACGTAGCTTTTTAGGGTACGGTACACAGATAATTTCATAAAAAAGCTTGCTGACTAATTTTAACCTCACTACATTCGTTATTAAAGGTATGAGTCAAGAATATATTACTTTGTAGTGAAAATTTTCGAAAGCCAAATAATTATTGTTTTTCGACTACTGCAAGTTTAAAACCGTTTATTTTCCCAGTTATTTTTTCAACGCAGATGTAATGAACAGCCCTTGAGGTATGTCAGAAACCACTTTCAGTTGATTTACTTAAAGTTGTTAATTTTTTATGTTCTCAAGGAAAGATGCTTATTGCATAAGTCAAGTGCGGGTAATACTTTAAAAAGACTTAGAATAACTTGCTTAAAATTAACAGTACAAGAAGGCATTTAGTAATTGTTAAAATATATGCGTTTTTACCAATTATTTTTAAAGGTATATGTAAGAAAATATTTACATCCATACAGTTCGTAACTTGAGATATTTTAAATCGTCACTCACACTACATCTTTCTAAATTCCGAACTGTACTCTAGTAATTTTTGTTGTACAGTTTAGTCTTCAAGTTGAAGTTTACTTACGTAATCTTTCGACATGAAACCACAGCAGTCCTACTCAAGTGACTCATGTATACTTCCGAATGTGGCGTGATAGGGGTTTAAACTTGCTACTTAAGGAAATTTTTGGGGAATAGCAAATCACCATTAATAATAATTAGTCATGAATTGGCAACTTTTACAAAATTTCTCATGATGGTTATGATCGATGTAATTTTACAAAATGTATGATAAATTACTCAAATTTTCAAATATTTTTTTTTCTTTTGTAGTATAAATAATTATGCGAAAATCCGGAATTTTAAAAGACTTTCAAGTTTTATATTGCAACTTTAACAAATCTTAATGATAGTATGCTATTATCGAGATAACGTACAGTTAATGGCAAGAAATCACCACAACTACGAAATCAATAATTATCTGACTTTCTTGGTATGAACGGCTGAATAAAACTATAATGGATATTTAATAACTACACATAATTTCAATTTTTATTGCTTTTTGTGTTGAAGTACAAAATCTAATACACTAACAATATTACACTTGTTTCAATATGAATTGTAACATAGTATTACATGTTATTAACTCAAACGTCTGAAAAATGTATTTTGCATAATATTCAATATCTAGTAAAATTAGAATTTTATAAAACATCAAATTTACAAAGACAATATGAATTTCATCACTTCATACATCAAACATATAATCATTTCATTTAAGCAGGTTTTATACTATAAACATCCAATGTGTTTTGCCTTCATTGGGTGCTTAATTCATTGTTACAAAAATACATAACATTTAATCTTATGAGCAATACATTGTTAATTATACAAAAATGCAAATCAGCAATTTTTCAATTTTATGATATATTTAGCATCAAATTATTTCTATCGTTTTTTCAGATCTTATATAAAAACAAACGCAACAATGCAGTTTATTCATTTATTTTTTAAATAAGGCAAAGTGATTTAATTTACGATATGTTTACTCTCTTTTCAAAAAAAGAAGAACTTTGAAAAATGCAACAAAAACACAATTATCACTGTTGAACTTTTGGCCAAAGAGATGAAATTACATCATCATTCAGTAATTTAAAATAATTTAGTTCTTACATTTATCGTAAATGAATTGCAAACAATCTTCTTTATTAGATTTAATTTTATATAAGATCTCATTAAAGAAAAAAATTGTGGCAACTTGCATGGTTGGCTTACAAAAATAATTCCCTAAAATAAACCCATTCTACTAAAAATGGTCACTATAAATGTTAACAGAAGTAAGAGTTAGTATACCGATAGTTCATCATTAATGTTATATGAATATTAGGGTGGAGCGAAAAAACTTTTTTTCGAAATTCACATTGCCTGACTAGCTATATGGTGCCAGACTAGCTGAAACCAATTGTCTCCAAATTTCAGCTTAAAATGTTGACATCTTGAGGTTCCACATCTCAAGTGAATATTTATATTGGCTTTTGTTCAAGATTTTTATGATTTTTATGTAAAAAATATTTTTTTAAATTTAATATTTTATTAAATAATTAATTAATTTGTAAAATAATATTAATGAATTACTTTCTCATTAATAAATTATTTTATTGAAACGTTGCTGCCAGATATCAGATCCAGAAATGACTTATTGTACATAAAAAAGGCAAATTATACTCTAAAATCTACTAGACTTTTATTGTGTGGAATGATTCGTTTTTGCTATTGCCTTTGGTTCAACCACTTGTTTCTAATTTGTGATACGAAGCTATGTTGTTGAAGCGATACTTTTATTAATTTTGATTTATATTTGACAAAATAATACGGAGTTTTGAATTAAAATATGACCACAACTAGAAGTGAAACGTTTTGTAGTGTTTTCGGAATTCCAGTACAATTGAAAGAGACAGTATTACCAACGTATTCTGATTTAATGGAGCATTTCTTATTCACAAAAAATGATATATTTCGGAAGCTTAGGGGAACAAGAAGGATCCTTCAGTAAGAGAGATCATCAAAATTATTTCTTTGGACGTTGAAAGAATTTGGAAGAAAGCCTCCTTGCCTGTGGTAAGTCACCAAGAAGTAATTCGAGTTATTAAAATTATAATGAAAGGTACGATCACAACTTAATTCTACACAAATAAAAAGTCTTTGTACGCCATATTCTTCGATGGAATATAGGACGGAACTATAATGCAAGAAGAGAAGATCTTTATATACGAGTGTAGCTGTGGAATAGCATATTGTTATGTTGTCAGAACCTGATTCTGTTCTCATAGGACATGTGACTCCGCATTCAGGCTCTAGTGCTGATATTACTTGCAGCATCATCAACTTCGTTACACAGATTACACTTTAGGATCTGGTTGCCGTTGGGTGAGATGCACCGAAAGTCAACATTGGGAAGAAAAATTACATAGTTAGACGGTTTGAAATCTTTGTTGGCCATAAATTGCACTGGTTTGTATGTTTATTGCCTACTAATGAACTACCTCTTCGCCACCTTTTCCATAAGATTGACGAAAAAACATCTGGGCCACACCAGTTCTCCGGAATAATAAGAAAATCTCTGGAAACGTACGAAACCCCTGCTGTAAAAAATTTTTTTTCTATTCCTTTTGCTCTGCCTGAAATTGGTAAAAAAGACCTCAGTACAGACCAAAAGTACCTCTCCGATATTTCTAGGGCAGTATGCTCGGGACAGTACCATCCAGATTTGGCAAACAGAAGTCCAGAAAGGATATCAAATTCAAGTTGACCCACGTGCTGCACGTGTCAACTCCCAAACCAATGCTTTAAACTTTTAGTAGACTATATGGTGAAAGTTTACGTGCCATCCTGGTTTGAAATAAAGAAAATCCCTGGATCTACATTCATGGAGCACGGAATGATGAAAAGAAGTTCATTCTTGCCAGAAGATTTTAAGTCAATCACTCATGAAGTTTTTGAGAGGAACTCTTATTTTGCTCATTCTGAAAATATTCTGTTGGCAATGCTGTTTGATGAATGATCACATATTCGAGAACTTTGACTAAGAAGAATATTAGAAGCAAGAAAAACTGTCTGGAAGGGAAAAATACGCCAATTTGATCTTCCAAATATAAATTTCGAAGCAGGAATATTTTCAGATGATTCACTGGGACAATCCTTTGGAACCACCAGCTACCATGAACTTCAGTGACGAAGACGTAGCAATTATGGTCAGAATAGGTTCAGAATTTGAAATAGAGAAACTGCCTTGCCATTCTCAAGCAGTAGAAAGGCATGTAAGACTACTAACACAAGCATCATTGGTAACATGTGGAGCAGAAGCCAGAGATGGATGCATTCATTGTGGAATCTAATCACGAAAGGAACTTCCAAAGTTTGATACCAAAGTTAATTATTTTGCTCGGTATGTGGACTCCAAAATTGAAGACTGATTAAAGTAAAGTGTTTTATTAGTCAATAATACTCGAAAGGTAAATTTGGCATCATTTCTTTTCTCTATTAGTGTACTTTCTAAATATTAATTGTCTTTAAAAATGAAGTAATATGTAAATATTTAATAGCTATGTATTCAAAATATACCCCAAAACTTATGACGCTCGGTTGCAAGTTAGTGACTTTTTTTTTTTTTTTTTTTGTTAACGGCAACGTTTTACTGTTTCTTTTTAGTAGTTAGAACTGTTTTTGAGTCAGAAAATAAAGTTATTGTAAACACTAAAATTAAATTTAAAAATTTGATATTTCTACTTTTTACGTTAACATTCCTTTCTTTGAGCCCAGTGTGGAACCTGAAGACAATCAGTGAATGGACTAGGATTTTTTTTCTGTGACTTTTAAGCCAAAAAGCACCATTTGTTGACTCAGGATATATGAAAATCAAAAAAAATTTTTTTGCCCATTTTCACTCCACCCTAATAGTGATACCACTAAACATAGTAATGACTGCTATGTATCATATAAACTATTATATTATACATAGCCGTAATGAAATAGTGATTTTTCATTTCTTTATATGGTGATGTCAGTGTGTTTTCATGTTTTTAAATAGCAATGACAATGTGACCCATCATACCATATAATCGTACTATTGATATTATTCTGCAATGGAATTATTAGGATTTATCTCATTATATATCTTAGAATTTTAAGATACTAATCTTATACTGATAGATTGATGATCTCTAAAAATGCATTCAGTTTTGTGATTTGCTCAATCTATTTTACCATTACTTAAAATTCTAAATTTACTGGAAATCAGCAAAATAGTATAGTGGCTATTTTTAATAGCGCTGGCCATTCATAATGTTGTGCTAACATAGTAAGAATACATAATTACATTAAATTCAAGTAAGTTAGGATAATTTCATTAGTTAGTTACAAATTAGTTTGCTCAAAAAATAGACAGACACACAAATCTTTTAAGTAATACATTAAAAAATTAAGAAGAATGACCCTTTTATATAATTATTAACGTATAGGAAAATATATAAAGATAATTAATGTTTTGCAGTGACGTTTGAACGTTAAAGAAAATTAGATAGCAGTCATGTAAAAACAGAGTTGTCCTGTTTGAAGGCTATGCTAGTCTGTGTCCTTAACAGTTGTTGTGCAATACAAAATGTAAAATACAGCGTCGCTCTTAGAAATTTTGGATGTCTTTTACACAACATGTTTCTATAAATGTATATATTCATTCATTTAAGATAAAATCAAAACCTCATTTTAATAATGAATACCTTGAATTTTCATATTTTTTCTGCCTCACGTAAACAGTGTACCTGAAATTTCAGATTACTTATTCGAATAAAATAATTAAAACTTTGAAAAATAACAGTCATAAAAGGTACTTATCAAACTGTACGTGTTTCAATCAAAAACATATCAATCTTCGTCAGCAGAAGCAGGTCCATACACAAACTAGGGCAGTCTACATTGACTAGAACACTCCGTGTTTGGACTTCTGCTGCTGCTAACGAAGATAGAATCTTTTTCGATCGAAACACGTGAACATATTCTGCTAAGTACCTTTTATGGGTGTTATTTTACAAAGTATTAATTATTTCATCTTTTACATACAAGTTTATTTTGTCTTGTTTTTCTTTTATTCGAATGCGACCAATCTGTGTGAGAGTAGGTATTTTTCATATACTGTTTCAAAACATAACAACTATCAGGGAAATTGCATTTTATTAACCCCGTGATATACCGCCGTCGAAAATCAATTGCTGTCAAGTTTAAAGGTTGGACATCCTTTGTACATAATTGCGACATTTAATGCTTTAAAAACTCATTAATTACACTAGCTTTAAGCTTGTATTTTTAATGCAGTTATGACAGAAATAATAAAATAATCGTCATATTTATATATTCCTTATGAACAACATTTGCATAGAAGAATCGTTTGAATAACGCTGTTTGTTTTTGACACAATTGATTGGAAATGGACTAATTTGATAACTTTGTTATAGACCATGGTAGTAGAAATAAACAGAATATAAATAAAAGATGCTGAGATAAATCTTCTATTGTTAACAACTTTCACATACAGCTGGCTGTAAATTAAATGATATATAATACAATAACCATATTACAAATTAATTGCATACTAAATAGTTCTAAATTGTTTAAACTGTCTGGTATTGTAAACATATACATTGTTGTAACTTATTGCCTGCAAGCATTTACAAGAGAAATAATTTATATTACACGTTATTTCACAAGGTCAGAAATATAGACAAATATACTTTTCACATGGACGCCCTGAAAATCTTTCAAAGTTCAAACCAATAAGCGGATTCTGATACTGCAACAAGTATCACATATCATAACCTTTTACAAATTTCTGTGGAGTGGTCCTGTGTCTTTATATATCACATATACACAAACACATCTATACAAACAATTTAGTCCGTTACTGTATATCATTTTCACAATGGTTTTAAAAAGCGACTGTTTAATTTAATGTCTCGAACTATTTTAGAACTGTTTATTTTTCATTCCGATTATATGTATATATATATATATATATAAATGTACACATACTTTTTACACAAATGACAACGAACAGTATTAACAGATGTAGTCAACTTTATTTTTTTTCCTTTGTTTGCTAGTGGGCATGCCTAAAGAATAATAAAAATGCTTCTATAAACATTACCTATTAAAGATTTATGCAACTAATGCATACCTTAAAATTGAACCTGGTTTATTTGTTAGATAAAAACATGCTTAGAATTCTACATCTATAAATAATGGATAATACACATGCAAAATAAGCATGAATGTGATTTTCAGTATGCTGTCGAAAGCAAAATTATCTATTCTTATTGTGACTAACTTCACTTTTGGAAGGGCAACATTAAGCTAGTCTCTCTCAAATCATAATAATACTCTAAACAAATAAAAAATAACTGTTATTAAAAAAGTGTACTTCATTATATTGTTAACTCACTTTCAAAGTCTTCAGCTCAGCATCCAAAAAATATGCCCTATATTTTCTGAGCGATGCATGGTTTACACACTTTCTGGTACATTTCAACAATTTAATGCATAGCGTATTGTTGAACTTAAAGAGTATGAGAATTTTCTAGAAGTGAAAATCTTGCACCGCTCATCTCTGCAACGCAACTTTGGTAGACATCAATCTTTAGACAACTTATTACTGAAATTGTGAGGTCTTATTACTGTTAAAATACATTTCAAGTCAGTCCAAAATGAAAATTTTATGGATCTTTCATTTAGTTGTTGAAAGTCTATTGACAAAAAATAAACTATAACATCTGCTCAATACATAGTAAAATTTTATGGAAGAAATTAAATTCTTACTTTCCTAACTGAGGTTGAATACCACGTGAAAACAGTGAAATATTAATTGTAAATCCATAGTTATGTTGTACAGTTTCATAGACACACATTTCAGTTACAACTTTTAACTACTAAAAAACAAATCTAGGCCAAATTTAAATTAGGCATTTGTCTCATGCATTATTTAAAATTACATTATTGCATTAATTTAACAATCAGAGCAACCAATAGTTTAAGGTTAAACTGCAGTATCGGTCTTCACTATTTTTTCGGCGATTTTGGCGATAAATGGCAAGTTATAGTAACCTCTGCCAATTTGTTTCAAATTTCTTTTAATGTTTAAGCACAATTTATCCTTAATTTCTGTAAGATGTTACTTATTTTAGTAATATTTGAGGCGTTATTTTTTAATGATAATAGATTGGTAAAATGAGGACGACAATCTCAAATCGAAAGACCACGTGTTTGTTTGTGCGCCACTTTCTTTATAGTTGTAAGTCTGTCAACTTAGCACTGTAATGTTGCCAGTTCTTAAAACTACGCTAGAATGTTGTCGAAACAACTACGAACAGTTCCACATTGAAGTTTAATGGAAATATGCAGCTATTGCTGTCTTTGATTACAAAATATGTCATTTTTACACAGTTACTGATATAGGCCTAAATAATATGGGACGCCACTGTAATAATAACTGAAATTCTATTAAATCGTAATTATATACGATTTAATAGAATTTCAGCTGTTATTATAGTGGGTTTACAACTGTCATATTAAGTTAAAAAAATACTTGTAAAATTTTATACATTCTTGCTAAAAAAAAATACAGCATATGAAAAAAAATGTGTAAAATCCCTGAAAATATTCAAAATCAAAATTCACCGATTAATTCTGATGGATTTTTTTTAATTTAAATTTCGTGAAAAAAATATAAATTTTGAGAAGCTCAATCTATCTTTTAACATATTTCTATCCATTATATTGTTTCTGGTAGTCAGATTTGTTGGAAGCCGCTTTTAGTTGCCAAAATATCGCCACGGTATAAGCGATACAGCAGTTGTACCATAGTTTATTTTAATATAATATTGTAAAACGTGAATTTATGTTTAATGAAAAATAAGATATAAATGACTCTACTGAGACTGGAACTTAAAAATAACAACTTAGAATCACTAATTGAGATTTCGTGTCAAACAAATATCCATGAGCAAAGAAACATCCCATTATTTTTACAATTAATTCAAAAGCATTTTTACAAAAAACTTTTAAAGACATTAACTAATAGCTTTAAATAAATACATTGCTGCATTAATTAATCAGTAAAAATTAAAACTTAAAAATTCAAGTCTTTCTTAAATGGCTTTGTTATTCGCGGATGAGTTTTAGCTTTTACGGGTAAAAGAACTACACTTCCAAGTTCCACACATTCATTAAAAAATTCACCATTCTAAGAGAAGTTACATTCATACAATTTTAAAATATTTCCTCACCACGACTAGAGTTGATATTGACACCTGATTGCCAGGTCTAAGCTCGAAATCTTGAATGAGGAACCCTGATTGTTACAACATCAAGTCCGTTCAGTCTCGTCAGTAAGAAATATGTGGCAAACAACAAGACATTTCTTAACTCATGGTACAGCAAGTACTCCAACGTCTCTGCCATATACAAGGGGCCGAGTGGATACAAGAGCTCTGTTTCAAGGGACATTTCTGACTATGAAAATATCCCGAAGTCTCATGAACAAGCGGTCCTTGAATCATAAATAGGCCTAATATCACCATATGATCCACCCTCTTCATTCGAGTGGCGGTTAGGGACGTTATTCGACTGGAACTTGTCACCTGCTGAAGATTTAGATGATCTACCACTGGTTGACCTACCAAAGGTGCTCCTAAGGTCAGTCGAACCCTTCCGTCCAAATGGACTTCTGTGGCGGCTGCCATCAATGGTGAAAGGTCCAACATCGTCGATTGAAGCATAAATATTTTCAGGTGGGGGAGGCGTTGGAGGCCTTCCCCCAGAAAGAGCATGATGCGGGTAAGGGTGGTAGGTCAGATTTCCTCCTCTGCCCCCCGTGGACGTGAATTCTGTTGCTGATCCAGAACGCGTCCTCGATATGGATGGAAGGGGTGCCTGTGGAGGGTAAGGATTTTCCACAGTAAACAAAACTCCACTACCACCTGACCTGCACGATGGTGGCACTGGCAGTGATCTGGAGCTCATTGGCACTACTGCTGGCAAAGTGGCAACGCCGCTGTTTGCCGGCAGCTTGAAACTCAATTCACGCAGCAACGCTTCTGGAATACGGCCTATCTGCTGACTGTTTGGCGATACTATCTGAGGGTTATACAGAGTTGGTATCACCCCAGATGATGTACTGGATCCTTGACCACCAGGCCTGGGATTTGTGGACACTGCGTATGGAGGTGGGGGAGGAGAATTAGATGCCGATCTAGAAGAGAGTGGAATTGACCTTTGCTGCTGTTGTTGTAATAGCGCAGGAATAAAATTAAGCGATGATCCTATAGCTCTTGAACTGGGATACTGGGAATTTTCTGACTGTCCAATATCTCCCGATGGTGATACGCACGAACTGCCATCAGTTATACCTTCAGGATACGTAAAATCTGGTCCTAGCATACTTTTATTGAGATAATAGTTTTGTTTCGCTTGGAAACTATTGCTGTGATGTCCATCTTTATTTCTTTCTAAGGAATGAGTCAGTTTATTCTGAGCGGAAGAAACATCAATCCCCCTAAAGTTACTTTTCATTGCTCTGCTATCTGGGGCAATACCATCACTACAGAACCTGTCAATTGAACTAGTCACACCGTCTGGATATAAATCACCACCTGAAGAACCTTGTAAACTGCTCGTTCCAGAGCATTGCTGACTTTGTTCTTCTGGGTTCAAAGGATATTCTCCCGCAACACTGAGCTCGTCTTCGGCAAACTCGTCTTCACTAGCGACAGTTCGTCCTTCAACCTCACTGTCTTCAATATCAGAATCCAGGCTTCTTCCCCCAGTTTTGTTTTCGTCTGATGTTGCACTAACTTCTTCGTATATCGGATGAAACTGGTGATCTTTTTTCTTACTCGAATGGTGGCGATTACTTCGGTGATGAGAGCTACCGTGCTGATGCTGACGTGTTCTTTCAGCGGGAGGCTGGTTTTGTTGTTGTCCAGTGTTATTGGAGACAGCAGACAATACAAAGTTAGCCCTCGTCAGGGATTCTGTGTGAGATGGCACGTAACTACCATACTTGACGTCCAGGAGCTGAAAAGAAAAAAAACGAAGCATTAAAAATATACCAAATAATTTTTTATACAAGTAATATAAGAATTATTTATTATTATAATTAAGGATGTGTATAATACAACAAGTGCCCGTCAAAATATCTCTCGATTTTTCTGATGTGTCATCTGTTCAAGTGTGACCCCATGTACCACCAGTTCCGCTTCCGCAAAAGCAAATATCCCGGAAAAGAGAGTTAAATGAGTCGTAGAAAAAAGTATATATATATATATGTGTGTGTGTGTGTGTGTGTGTGTGTAAAATAGATTCAGTTGGAACACAAGAAGTGCAGAAAAGCAGTATATCTGTTAAATGCAGATTTTGGAGTGCATTCAACCCACTGTAATTTGTCTTAATAGAACGTGACATGTAAAATGTAATTGTAACATGTTTATTTGAAATTTTTACGTAAGTTCTTTAATATTATTTCAAAAGAAGTACAAAAAAGTTTTCTTATGCATCGAAAAACAGACGGCCTAGTGTAAGCGTGAATATGTTGAAAGCACACACTGTTTAAAACTTTCCTGGAACTTTCCGGGTTTTCTTAACAAAAGAAATTTTATTTCTTTCACAAACTCGTGAAACAACATTTGCAGCACAATTAACATTCGATTGCATAATGCTACTTTTTTGAGGTAAAGTAAAACCCTACTTTGATCATTTTTGAAATCATGCATAATCTTCAGAATTTTTGCTAACTCTCAATGAAATTTCGTCGAATTCGATGCCAAAAATAAGTCTCCAAAACTGAACTCAGCTTGGTGACACCGCCAATTTTTGGAATAGATATTACTAATCCCTAACTATACAGATTTGTAAATTTAAAGACCAATGCCTACAATTAACAAATTTATTTGCAACAACTACAAAGTTTAATTATTTGACGTTTAGAACATGAATTTTTGACTAAACTGAACATTAGAAAAGCAGATAACCCAAAAAATTCGTAACAATGAAGTATGAATATTTGATTAAATTCAGATTACTATGTTTCACTAAAATTAACAATAACTATACTTTTTAATTAGGTAGTAATTGCAATTTTTTTTGTTTACTTGGCATACAGGTGTTCATCGCTACAAAAGTCCTAATTGCTTAAGAATTTATATTAGGGGCGCTCTTTAGACGGCCAGAGTTACCCTCTATGAAGGGAAGGACAAAATAGAAACGAAGACTAAGTCTGGAGTCAAACCCGAGCCCTTAATCTTACAGAGCGCAGTGCTGACCACCATACAATCTGGGGGCGAGACCGATCACGCACTGCAGCTGTGTTATAGGGTGGAGTGAAAAAAAAACTTTTTTTCAAAATTCACATTGCCCGAGTCATTATATGGTGCCAAACCAGCTGAAACAAATTGTCTCCAAATTTCAGCTTAAAATGTTGACATCTTGAGGTTCCACACTCCAAGTGAATATTTATATTGGCTTTTTTTTTCAAGTTTTTAATGATTTTTATGTAAAAATATTAATATTAAATAATTAATTTGTAAAATAATATTAATGAATTACTTTCTCATGAATAAATTGTTTTATTGAAACGTTACTGCCTGATATCAGATCCAGAAATGGCTTTTTGTACATAAAAAAAAGCAAATTATACTCCAAAATCTACTAGATGGCAGCGCGTGTTCTAATCTGATAACTATTTTATCATGACTTAATAAGGCACGTGACTTTTACTGTGTGGAATGATTCGTTTTTGCGAATGCCTTTGTTTCAACCACTTGTTTCTAATTTTTAAGATTGTAGGAGTACGTTTTATTAATTTTGATTTATATTTGACAAAATAATACGGAGTTTTGAATTTAAATATGACCACAAGTAAAAGTGAAACGTTTTGTAGTGTTTCCGGAATTCCAATACAATTGAAAGAGACAGTATTACCAACGTATTCTGATTTAATGAATCATTTCTTATTAGACCAACGACATGAGAGAAAAATGGTAATAGTATCAATCGATATTTCTGCAACAGAAAAATTGAAGCGTGTAAGAAAAAAGCAATGTAGAAGGGAAAATAAGAAATAAAAGCAAAAGAATTGAAAGATAATTCTTCATCTATAATAGTAGGGGAGCCCATGGTGTTTTTGGGGATTTACTCGAGCGCGTCAGAAGAACATAGGGGCATCTTGTTGAGTACCTCCACCATATATAGTAACGTGCGTCTAGGGCAGCTCATCAGATTAGTAAAAAAAATTTTGATCGTCAGAAATACCGAAGCGCGTCAGATTAAGATAAGGTAGGTACACTAGCTAAAAAGTGCACATTCAGAAAATTTGACGATTTGAATGTAACGTAAGGGAGTGGGAGGGTTACAAAATTGAAAAAAAAAAAGAAAAAAAGAAAAACGTTGTCGTGACATTCTCGAGCACGGTTGAATTTTTGTTATTTTGAATGAAATGATGCAAGAAACACGAAAAAAATATAATCTGCCGATTTCCACAAGCCGAAGTAATAAAAATACGATCCAAAGCAATAAAATTACGAACCAAAGCAATAAAGATCTTCAATGAAGATTAGAGCGTGCAACAATAGCTCGATCAAAGATAACGAGCACGCTCTTCGAGTTAGTATAGATGACAACGAGTTCTACATCCTTGGTCCTCAATAAACAAGAACAGCAAATTTTCAGAAAGAATTAAGAAATATCAAATTCAAAGAAGTTTTTGTCAAGTTTTTAATTCATCATTGAGCTGATCAGGAGATGGCTACTATTATTAGTAACGAAACAATTCATCTTAATCATGATATGTGTTATGTGTATTCAGTTACCGACAATAAAGTTACCTGAACAATCGACCATGAACTCTCATGTACTGATCATGAAGAAGCAGGTACAAAAATTGTATTTTTGGCAAGTCAAATAAAAGAAGATTCTACAGTTACAATCAGAACTTCAGACTTAGATATTGTTGTCATCATGTTGGTCAATATGGGACATCTCCAAGCATCGGTTAAAATATGGATGGATCTTGCACGACACACGCCGCCGGACAATGCACGCCGTTGTATTGACGTATCTGCTCTTTATGCTAAGCTCGGCCCAATAATAACAGGATGCGATTACAATCCGGCACTTTACAGACGAGGCAAAAAAAAAACTCTGCAAATTTTTATGGGTTCAAATGTTTTTCAGAAGACATTTGCCGATGTAGGGTCAGAGGATCATAGTATAGAAGATTCTTTTGACATTTTACAATCTTTTATCTGCCAATTGTATGGTTTGAAAAAATTAGGTGATGTCAAGCTTGCAAGAATAGAAATCTTTAATAAGACCTACAAAGTGTCAGATACGTCGCAGCCTTTCTCACTGAACGTCCGTAAATAACGATGCTTGTTGCTTGCCTCCTTGCCAATCTCAGCTACAGCAGCACTTATTGCGAACGAAGTATATTGCTTGCTTGTGGAGAAATGCACACAATAAAACTATGATTGACATGTCACCAACAGATTACGGGTGGACAAATGTTGATGGAAAATTTCAAATGGTTTGGTTTGTTGGCAATCGGTTACCTGATGCATACGAAGATGTCATAACACCAGTTATTGACGAAACTTCAGATTTAGGTATATTTCTTTTAGTACTTTGATAACATGTTATTCATAAAATCAATAAAATTGTGTTAACGGTTATAACGATTTCCTGTTACAGATACGAAAACTGCAGACAATATTGGAGGTCCAATTGAATTATTAGATTTGGAGTATGATAATTCTTCGGATGACGACGAAGATTGAAAATAATTTTTTCAACAGATGTATTTTATTTTATATTATTTTCTAAATAAATTAAAGTGTAAATACTTAAATAATTTTACGTGCTTTTATTCGTCACATTTTATGGACATTGAAAAAAAAAATCATAATTTTTTTCTAGCCGTCAAATTAATGATACCCCTCAAAATAATCGTGAGATTTTAGGCTACCATGACTGGAACATCAAACTAAACCTTCTGTATCAGAATCTGACACGCTCGAGTATTTCAATATGCTGATTTTTTTTTTTTTTTTGCATTTTCAAAAATTCCCTACGAGCTTGCGTCACTTCCGAAACGTCAGTCTTTTGAATGGGTGCATTTTTAGGGTTCACTTAACATCCCCTCTGAATATCTGACGCGCTCGACAAAATACATTTTTTTCTTTTTTCTGACCTTCCGGATGGCCACCCCCACCACGCAAGTCGGCAGATGAACATACCTTTGGTATCAAAGACACGCTGGGGCATCTAAACTATCAATATCTGACGCGCTCGAGTATCTCCATGTAACTGTTTTTTTTTACATCTTTGAAGGTCTGTATACGCTTCCCCCACCACTGAAAGGAAACATTAGATGATAAGAATAATAAAAAGTTACATAAACTACAAAATCTAATAGGTCCTGACGACGCTCGAGTAACTACCCAATTAGCATCACGGGCTCCCCTACTATAAATACTATTACAGATTCGGAAGCAACGGCTGTCTTCGGATCCGATTCATTATTAGAATATATCACTGAAAATGATGATGAATATGTTAGTCATAAAGCCAAATGTCGAAAAACAGCTGACGATGAAACTCCTTCCAAGACAGGCCAAATGAGACTTTCACTGCCAAATCTAGCCGTTGCTTGCGACGGAACGGGAGTATAGGATAGGTCAGCTGCTTTCATTGCATCCTCTGTACTTTATGATATAGGGATTGTATCCAAAGATACTACATCTAAAGTTATTGACAGGAATAAGTTGAGGAGAGAACGACGAAAGATACGATCACAACTTAATTGTACACAAATAACACAGTCTTTGTACGCCATATGCTTCTATGGAAGAAAGGACAAAACTATAATGCATAAAAAGAAGGGACGCTCTTTATATACGAATGTAGCTGTGGAAGAGCATATTATTATGTTGTCAGAACCTGGTTTTGTTTGTGTAGGACATGTGACTCCGGATTCCGGATTCAGGCTCTGGTGCTCATATTACTCGCAGCATCATCAACTTCGTTACACAGACAGATATTACACTTTAGGATCTCGTGCCGTTGCGTGCGATGGAACGAACGTCAACGTTGGGAAGAAAAATGGTGTAGTTAGACGGCTTGAAATCTTTGTTGGCCATAAATTGCACTGGTTTGTAAGCTTATTGCATACTAATGAACTACCTCTTCGCCACCTTATCCATAAGATTGACGGAAAGACATCTGGGCCACACCAGTTTTCTAAAACAATAGGAAAATCTCTGGAAACAGGCAAAACCCTTGCTGTGACAAATTTTGTTTCTATTCCAGTTGCTCTGCCTGAAATTGATAAAAAAGGCTTCAGTGCAGACCAAAAGTATCTCTTCGATATTTCTAGGGTATGCGCGGGACAGTGCCTTCCAGATTCGGCAAACAGAAGTCCAGGAAGGATGTCTCATTCAATATGGCTCACTAGAGCTAATAGAACCAACAGAACGCTTTAAACTCCTAGTAGAAGTTTACGTGCCATCGTGGTTTGAAATAAAGAAAATCCCAGGAGCTACTCATGCAGCACGTCATCTGTACGGAATGATGAAAAGAAGTTCATTCTTGCCAGAAGATTTTACGTTAATCATTCATGAAGTTATTCAGAGGAACTCTTCTTTTGCTCATTCTGAAAATATTCTGTTGGCAATGTTGCTAGATGAGCGATCACATGTTCGAGAACTTGGCCTAAGAAGAATAATGAAAGCAAGAAAAATTGGTCGGAGGGGGGAACTATGCCAATTTGATATAAATTTTGAAGTAGAGGAGTATTTTCAGATCATTCACTGGGACAATCCTTTGGAACCACCAGTTACCATGAACCTCAGTGACAAAGACGTAGCAAGTATGATCAGAAACGGTTCCCAGTTTTAATTAGAGAAGCTCCCTTGCCACTCTCAAGCAGTAGAGAGGCATGTAAGACTTCTAACACAAGCATCATTGGTAACATGTGGAGCAGAAACCAGAGATGGATACATTCGTTTTAAATCAAATCACGAAAGGAACTTCCAAAGTTTCATACCAAAGTTAATTATTTTGGCCGGCATGTGGACTCCAAAATTGAAGACTGATTAAAGTAAGTTGTTTTATTAGTCAATAATACTTGAAAGGTAAATTTGGTATAATTTGCTTTTCTGTATTAGTGTGCTTTCTAAATATCAAATGGCTTTAAAAATGAAGTAATACGTAAATATTTAATCGGTATGTATTCAAAATATATCCAAAAACTTACGACGCTCGGTTGCAAGTTAGTGACTTTTTTTTTGTTGACGGTAATGTTTTTCTGTTTCTTTTAAGTAGTTAGAACTGTTTTTGAGTCAGAAAATAAAGTTATTGTAAACATTAAAATTAAATTTAAAAAATTGATTTTTTTACTTTTTACGTTAACATTCCTTTCTTTGAGCCCAGTGTGGAACCTGAAGACAATCAGTGAATGGACTAGAATTTTTTTCTATGACTTTTTTGTCATGCAGTATCATTTGTTGAGTCAGGAAATATTTTTTAAAAATGCCATTTTCACTCCACTCTACTGTGTAAGTGCACAACGTCTGCTCAGATGAGAGCAGAAAAAAATTCTGTAATTTTGTTACCATAAACAATTATTGTTTTTTTTTATTTTTGTCCGATAAAAATGCCAAATATATTTTATATTGAATACAGATTCATTGTACATATTTAACAGTCTTGAGAGGCATAATAATTTATTTTTTTCCCAGTCTATCATGTGTTGTGATGATAAATATTTTCCTTAATGTTATTTATGATCAGACTCACTGTGATTCATCTAATGACTTCATAACTGAAATACAAATACTCTTCAAGTAGCGTTTTTTATAAAACTCAAAAAATGCTACGATCCACTTCCTATGTCATACGAAAGCAACTGAAATTACTTTCCAGCTGCTTCTAGATTATCCAGAACGATAATTTTTATATTATTTTAAAACCATCTTTTATTTCTTAAAAGAAATTATCCGAGTAAATTTATACACAAAAAATTTTTTTAATAAGCTTTATAATATAAGGCATTTATTTTAAATCAGTTTCCCATTCACGAACAGTAACATAACTATTAAAGCAATTTCTTGCATTTTAATAGTTTTAATAATTAGCATAATTTAAAGATCGTTTACTAATACTCTGTAATATTATCTCCAGGTTTAAAATGCTAAATAGGTGTTCAAAAGTGCATTTAAGGTTACAATGCAGATATTTTACCATTTTAGTTTTTTAGTCACCGAAAATACTTCTGTTGAAAAATGTTACAAATAAACAATGTTATACGTAATAATAAACGAAATTTTGCATTAAAGAAAAAACCATCCGCAATCAATTTTTCATCATGTTTATTCCGTAAACTATAATTCACTAGATACGTACTACAGTTCATAAATAATCTAGAATATGTGCATGTTGTGCATTTAAGAGAAACTAATTAATTGTTTAGTATTACTTTCAAGGGCTGTCGGTTTTCATTTAATACTGTTTATAATAAATATTTTTTTCATAGAACTGTACATCACTGAGCTTTATACCCAATATGACTTCAAAAAGTATCAGAAGAATTTTCTTTTTAATATTTAAACAAGAAGAGTATTATTCATACCAATAAATAAATGCTTATATATGTTAAAAAAATTCAATTATCTTTCGCAAAAGTTACATAATAAGACAAGAAAGTATACAAAGGTAAAAATCCCATTGATTTGGAGCTCGTTTTTAAAAGCACGTTGAATATGATCTGAAAAACTTTCACTGTGAAAGCAGTCTTTGGAGGGATAAACTAAAACAAAGACACTACTTTATGTTCTCTAACAGTATTAATGGCCACAGGTAAATGTCCAAAATATTGTCTGTCAGAATTCTCATTTTACCTTCCAGACCTGAAGACAAACCACCTTATGGTTCTAGTAAACAGTTTTCCAGACACCGTATCTCTCTTCCTTTTTTGATGGATAGCTTTTGGATGCAGGTCTTGGACTCATTCCAAAGTTTTTCCTAAATGCAGGCAAGCTCTTACCTTTCCTATTGATTTTAAGGGAAAAAGTCCTTTATCCAAGTGAAAGATGGTGCCATGCGAAACAAGAAGAAATGTGGTGTTTTTTCTGGAATTTTTTTTTTCTTAGTAGTAGGGAGTAAATTTACGTTTTTACTGGAAAAGAAATGCTAAAGGGATATTGTTCTTCCAGTGGACAATCTGTCTGAACGATTCAACATCTTTAAAAAATTGTTTCTTCTTTTCGTAAGATGGTGTTACAGCTCAAAATATGATAATTTCCTTTTGATATGAGTTTCCACCTAAATTATAAAATAATTGGTTCGACTAAATGTAAACATTTTTAGCCATCGTAAAAGAAAAGATTTCAATTTCAACCACGTGAATAAAGAAGATTTCGCAGCTATAAGAGTCGATAAGCCGAATGAAATACAGAAATCGCAATTACTTTCGTCATTATTATTTTAGCCCTTTTTAAAACATGTAGTTCAATTAGTGCACATTGATTGCTCTTCGAATAGTTGAAATTGAAAAACAGTTGAAATCACTGCTGATATTTGAAAAAAGAGAAGTTATTGTAATCATAAATATTTTCGTAATTATGTATTTAGGATCATTTACTATTACAAATTAAAGTGTAGTTAAGAGAGATTTTCTTGCCATCAGCAACACCTTAGTTACGAAAAATTACAGTTGAGTTGTTGCATTCTCTGGATGAACGATGCAATCTAAATGTATAATGTAGCGAGGGAATAATTTATTTTTAAACTTTACAGACTGCGTATTAATCAAGTTAGTGGTAAAATTTTTAAATTTATTTTTCCGAAAATCAAATTCCCTGGACTGGATAAATAAGCTAAGATACATATATACCTATAGATAGTGTGTGTGTGTGACGTTTGTATCCAGACATTTTTACTTAGGATATCCAAACACTATCCCTTGTCTAATATTTTCAGGCTCTTTGTTACATCTCTAAAATGCTTTGAACCCCATCCAGCTAACTCATCTTATACAGAGCGTCTCAAAAGGTCGTTTCCAAACTTAACATCTTGGTCTGTCGTCACACCACGACAAACAAGATTTACATGAAAAATTGTACCAGGAAATGCAAACGGCGACCGCTAGAGAGCAGACTTATGGAAGCGTGATCATTTCAGCCTTGGACGTTGCCGGAGGTGGATGAATTGGTTTCAGTTGGTTGGAACTAAATCATAAGTGACCGATATGCATTCTGTTTATGGTGCCGCAGATAGGAAATCTTGTTATAAATAAGTCGTTCAATAAGTCACATCTCTTTTGAAATTATTTCTATACTGCTCCTGTACGCCTGCGAACATTGCGCTCAATATAATCCTTACCACTGCTGATCTATTCCCATCAACGGCACCATACACGTGATCATCATCGGACAATTCTGAGTTATTTCATCCGTCTCCGACAACTCTAAAATGATCACACTTCTTAGTCTGGGAACATCGCTTTCCAGCAACTGCCGTTAGCATTTCCAGACACAAGTTCTTATGTATATCTGTTTGTCATGCTAGGTATGTTAACTTCGGCAAAGACCTTTTAAAAACCCTTGTACATGTTTTTCCAATAATAGTTCAGTGAGTTTTCATGCAACTAAACATTAATAAAAATTCAATGCTGACTAATTCATAGTAGAAGAATTAATATCTTCTTTCAATGTGCAAATCCAGTTGTACAAAAGATTATCATTTGATTCACTGCTTTGCAACAGAATAGAGAGTGACTGACTCCGGAATTTACTCCTTATGATTTATTCCTGAAGGTGTTGTATATATTCCGAAACGTTAGCAGAATTTATTTTGTTCTTTTAACTTATTTTATACACCAAGTGAATTAGTATCATATTTAACAAATGTGATGAAATAAGTTCAATTACAATTTACCGAAAACATACATGCATACATAATATGCAGGGTGTTTCAAAATTAGAGGAAAGTAAATTACAGGAGGGTTAGGTTACATGAAGATGGTTTAAAATCACATAGCAGTGAGATCGGAAACGTTGTTTTCGTGTAGCTGTTAATAATTACTTTAGAAGAGTTCAAGTAATAGAGAATTTTCCGACCACGGTTTTTCAAATACTAATGCATCTTTCACACATTGCATATAATAAAAATTGTTAATTCATATTTTTTTTCATTACATTGATGAAATTGTCGGAGGAGAGTCCATTGTTTATGAAGCTTGGTGAAGAAATAAGACGCACACTTCAGCACTCCTTCCGAACTCATTATTAACAGGTGGATGAAAACAAAGCTTCTGACTCCACATTGCTATGTGATTCTGCACCGTCTTAATGTAACCTACCCCACCTACAAGTTGGTTTCTCTAATTTTGAGACACTCTGTATATGTATGTACAGAATATGCAGCTGATAACTATGGAATATAGTATACATAAACTATAATTGAAAAAAAATTAATCAATTCTTATTATTTTCCTTTACTACTTGGGGAAAATAAAAACAGTAATTGTTACTTGCATCTTCGTTACATAACCACATTATCTCTAACGGAACTAGTAATAAGGCCCAGCATAATTTCCCAAAGTAATAAAGGTTACATTTCTATTCTAAAATTTATCATTAAAGCAAATTACAGACCGAATGAAACTTTCACAGTGACATTACGCTCCCCGTAGCAAGCAAAAATCTTCATCTAAAGGGATCCAATCTACTTCCGAAAGCGATTTCTTGTTTAAATTGTATTATATTCTGCAAAGTAAACTTATAAAAGAAAATCGAGTCAGGCCATTCTATCGCGATAATGTTTTTAAGTATTTAGCTCGCTGAATAATTTCGAAAAGAATTAGTGGCAACGGATGAGGTGAGATGCAGAAGGAGGTTATACCTCCCTCAATTCCATTTATTCTAGTAAAAAAAAATAATCACGTTTCGAGGAGAAAAGTATCGAAATGATATTAAACTTGGTTTTCCTTTTCTTATTTTGTAATGAAAATGAGAAACATTTTCAAATAAGAATTTTTGTAGAATTTCAAGTGAAAATGTTTTTGTTTTTGGTCTTGCTTAGTAAAAGATAAAGCTATAAAAAATACAAAATATAATTGCATGCATTTATTAAAAAGTACTGAAATCAAAAATGAAATTATTTTTTTTCTTCAAATTATAGTTATTTTATTGCATGTATAAATTGCGTTTTCATTCTCAAGATTGAAGATTCTTTTTCACGAATAGACAGGATTCCATACCAAAAAACTATTATTATTATATTTTAAAGTTGCTCGTTTAATATAATGTAATGCGTTATTTTATTCTCATAAAAAGTAGGATCAAAATTTAATTAGATTTTTTTCTTGACATCCTCTCCAAGAAAAACAAAAATACCTTACTTGAAGCTGCCTCGTATTTTTGTAATGAATGTAACAAAAATTAGAAATTTCCCACCAAGTAACCCGACAGTAAATATGAAACGAATCTCACAATTACCTGTGTATAGCTATTCGTTTCGTAAATACAGTGATAGACACACTATAATATGGACCTGGCCAGATGGCATGGGAGACTTAGTAGCCACCACTACCTCGAGTGTTATACAACAAACGCTCCAAAGAAACTGGGACTTAAAACATGAAATCATAAAAAAATTGTTAAATAACGCACATGAAAGGTATTTATCAATCAGGATGAGAACTTCTGGCGGAAAGTTTTCTTCATTTTAGGTTACTGTGTGTGCACTTCAGCTGAAGAAGGACGAAAAAGTTTCACCCGAAATGCACTTCCTGATTCATAAGTAGCTTTTTTGTGTTTTATTTTACAGTTTTAAATATTCCGTATGTTACATTTTACATAGGTCCAATTAGTGGACAACTACAAGTCCTTTATGTATGTGAAACTTCTTGTACGAAGAATTTTCAGAAAGTCAAAATACACCCAAAATATTTTACACCCACCTTCAGTAGGTGTACACGATGGCCTTTCAGGACCTAAATTCAAACTGTTCTGTGGTTCTGTCATTGTCTGCTAACTGTCCCAACTATGCGAATCTAGGATGAAGCTTATGTTTCCAACTTGACATCTCAGGGAAAAATAAAGCAAAAATGTGTGAAAGTCATTTTGTGTTTGAGTTTTGTGTTATGGCAGATCTACACGAAGGGCATTTGCCTAGAAGGGGTGACTTCGTCGGAGGACATTTTAAGGGATTCTAAAGCGCATTCACGTTAAATCGGGGGGAAACTGCTCAAAACTCCAGACTGTTAGATCGACAGCCGCGGGATAGGCCTGAACCCGGACCTTCACACTTACGTCACATACCCTCTTCAGTGTCTTATCCACTCGGTCACGGTGTTTATGCATTTTGATGAAATTTACGGATAAACTTTGCAATATTTAAACTCTATGCATCACTAAAAGGAATACATTTTTTAAATATCTATCGTTTTATTTTATAATGTTTCCCATATTAAACGATAATCTTCTCTTTTGTCTTAAGCTCTACATTTCTTCCCTCATCTGCGTTATAAATTCACAAGAAAATAATGCCCAGATGTTTCTTCAGCTTTTGACCTGAATAAGGCAATCATTAAGAAAATTAATGCGTTTAAGAAAAGAAGCAACTGACCTAAATCACTTTCCCAGGAGTCCGAAAACTCATCATTAATACATGATCATTTCCAGCCTCTCCGTCACTCAATTAAAAGAAGAGTTATTGAAAAATAGCTAATAATCTGGAGGGAAACTCTCAAAGGTATGAAACCATTCAGTTTTAAATGAAAGGTTTTGATTTCACATAAATATCTCAGGTTAAGATAAGTTTTAATAGGAATTATTTTTGATTTTTGAACTGCTATAAATTATCGAAATATTTAAAATCGTTTGAGACTGAATATATTTTGAAAAGAAGGTTTTAATATAATAAGGGTAATATCGTATACGAGCCGTATATTTGATATTTTATTGTCTCACCGGAAAGTTAAATTTTTTATGTCTTTAAAAAGATAAATGTAGCGTCACTGAAAGTTATTTCGACCTTGATCATTACAATGATCTTCATTAAACCAGCTATAATCTTAGACCTTCATTAAACCAGCTATAATCTTAAAGTTCAATTTAAAACTATTTACGAAAAATAGGGAAAAAAATATCCACAATCTTCAAGAAATTTAATTAAAAAAATTCAAGTAAAGTTTTGAATTATTTATTGACGTGCCCATACTAAATAATTACCACAATGTTATGCAGACAGGATTGTGGTCGAATATTAAATTAAATTGATACATACATCCATATATATATCCATCCATCCATTCATACATACATACAGACAGACAGCTAGGTATATAGATATTAATCCGCAGTTATTTTTAAAATGTAAAATTCTTCAATTTTTGGACTCAAAAAGCAAACATGAATAAAATTTTTACTGTTTGCAGAACTAATAATACAAGTAAAAATTGAATTTATTTAAATATTATGAAATATCCAAAGTAATAGACGTACGTAAATTTATTTACGTTTCACGTGCATCATGATCGGGATATAAACTAAATCCTCACACAAATATGCACATTTATTTACACAGCTCAGGTAGAGTTATGTAAAATTTCCATTTAGTTTATCCAACAAAAATATTTTTATATTTGATGTCTGGTTCAATAAAAACGTGTTCATCAAACTTTAAATATTAACAGTTCCTTTTCAGAAACTAAGTTATCGGAATATTTATTTCTCAACTACATATAACTTTATTATACTGTAGGAAAGAGATACTGATAATCTCTTTAAGCTTTCTATTTATTTTTCTTTCTTTAGGGCGTGGCATTTTTTGCAAAATAAATCATTAAAAATTTTTATGCACATAATGTACTTAACTATTATATATTGTACATATATAGTACTATCTTTGACAAAACCATTTTTATCTGACAACGGTATATTTTAAAGGGATCACTTAATGTGTAAGTGTCTATAGAAAAGTACTCGTTTTAGCTATTTTTTAACTTTTGCATATTAACTATACAGAAGTAAGTATCCATAGGATTGAGGTATTTACACAAATATATTAGAAAGATGTTCATTTTCAATTTAAAAAAAAACATTGCATTTCAAATGATGTTAAACATTTGCAACATTAAAAAATAAAATATCACTATTGATTCTATTTTTAAAATTTAATATTTTAACAGAAAACCCCTAACTCTCCCTTTTAAATACTCCATTGTAAGATAAACATTTTTGAAAATTATTTATTAACTTATTACAAAAATATTTTAAATATACACTGTAATTAAATAATACTATTCAACTTATGACAAGCTTAAATAGGCTGTGTGAATTTTGAATAGATTCAAATGACTGACGTTTTTATATTATAAATTGAATATGCTATAGTCTTTTCTTTCTTTAATAACTACAGAGTTTGATTTATTTATTAATTTATTATGCTTTTGCATACTGCACACAAATAAAAGCACTACCGTTTTTTAAAATCTTTTATACGATTGGAAGGGGATGAAGATATTGGTTTATTTTGCAAAAGTCCATATCTGATTTAAGAATAATACATTGTAGGTCAATTTTAATAAGTATAGGCATGGTTGACTGTTCTTATAAGAGATGATACCTCAGGATACAGATTTAAATATCTAGTTACAAGATTATTGCAAAAACATCCATCGAATATGAAAATCAAGGCAGTGAAAACAAGGGCTTTGGCATAAGAAAATATTAACGCATACATTTTAAAACATTCATCGATTTTAGAACTCCCTTCTCTCCCATCACCCCACCCTAGTTTTTTTTGTCGAAAGTTTCCACACGGCACGTTGAATGCCTTTTGTTTCTATTCAAAGTACGCCGTTCAAACCATAAATTTTTATGAAAAAAAATTCAATATACATAGCAACGTAGAGCCTAGAGTTTTGCATTATTTTTAGTACAGGAAATATTTATTTATTTAGTCAGTTTAATGGTTTCCAGAAATATTGGAAGTTTTCAGCCGTGTTTTTCGAAAGGGGGGTTGAGATGTGGGGTAGCGGGCAAGTGATTTATTATGGCGTTTATAATGGGGAAAAAAATGTTTTAAATAGCAGTTTGGACAACTTTAAAATATTGTTTTTAAAAGAAAAAGACTGGTAAAAAATAAATGAATTATCGAAAATTGAAATGAAGTGTGATAAAAGAATTCTATTCCTGCATTTCTGCTTCGGTGTAACTTCTGGACAACCGAAGTATTCCCAAAAACAATTCTGTATGCGAAGAGTAAACAGACAAAATGATCGAACTTCTCTGTGAATACGGAGAAGTGGAGTATTGATTTTATCGACCTAAATGAAAGTTTGCGTAATGAATGGGTTTAGGAGCAAGACAATGACAAGTTTAGTACCATTGCTTCTGGAAGACATAAATTTCAAATGTTCGCTTTTGCTTTGTAAACCAGGTACATAGGATTTCAATTCTAACGATCATTAGAAAATAAATGAAAATGATTTTAGTAAAAAAATGCATTAGAAAATAGCTAAGTTAAATAATAAGTTTTTTTTTCCAGCCATACGATAATATAAAGGAACCTCCGACATCTGGTACACAAGGTGAAGTTGAGATTGCAGTTCCAGAAATTTATTTTTTTTAATATGAATAAAAATATATTCTGACATTTTCTAGGATTATTCTTCATAAGCTGCGTTATATATACATTGTAACAAAATATACATCTGTATCAATTACGGAAATTTCAGGAAAATTTTGAGATACACTTCCAATCTTGAGCATGATTTTCAGGAATCCTAAAGAAGCAGAAATTTTTCGTTTATTAAAGTGTGAAGTGAAGTGTCAAAGAAAGCGAAGCTATAGGTTTTCGATTATAATAATAAATATACTAATAAATTCAATATGAAGGGGTCTCATGATAAGGGATTTTGGTACTTATAAAAAAATAACTGGTTGGTTTAATATATATCCAATCATTTTATCACATGGAACAAATAATGCTGATAATTATATTAGTATTACTATAGTCTGCCTACATATAGTCACATATAAATTTAAAATATAATGTGGCAAAAATTACCATTTGAGTATGGTGTATCTTGCAACTGATGCAAAACAAACCTTCATAGTCGGATTTGTGCCCAATATTTTCTGAGTAACCTAGAGCAATCCCAATGTTTATCCAATGCACAAAAGAAAAGGATTATGCTAACTGCATAGGGTACGGTTTCTGAAGAAGTCAACCACGTACTATTTGTCAGAAGCAATTTCAAACACTAGCATATTTCCTAAACTTATATTTTATTTTAAATAAAGAAATTTATTCAAATGAAGTTGATAAATTAGTAACTAATTTATTCAAAACACGTACTTCATTACCTTTTTTGCCATTTAATTTCTTGGATTTATACAGATACATAAATATAGAATACATCAACTTTCTTTTAAAGGGAAGTTCAGAATTCACTAAGAACATGTAAAAGAAAATATTTTTGAAATTTTAATTAGACTACAATATAAAAATACTGTCAATGCTCATATTTTGTTTCTATTAGCCGAAAATTCATTGATTACACTGAACTTAACAGAATAAAGTGAGTCCTTTTAAATGAAACTCACAGGTAAATAATAGTGAATATGTATAATGAAAAACGCTTCTATTTTTTGGCCTGCTAGTTTTTATTTAAAAGTTTAATAAAATGGAAAAAATGGATACTTATTTATGGATTCCCGGGAAAATGTCTAAGTTTTAAACATACTATTATGATCACACTAATTTACATGGCTATGCAATATATTTTTTATTAATTCAACTATTAAACCTATCCTTTAAAACATCCATAGTAATCCTATTCTTTTGTCATTCTTATTCAGTAAAAAATACGCACGAATGCGATTATAAAGGGTGTTCGTGACAATTGCAAGATACACCATACTCAAATCGTAATTTTTGCCTTGTACTTTAAATTTAAATGTTAAGATAAATAGGCAAGATGTGGTAATACTAATTACCAGCGTTATTTGTCCTGTGTGATATAAGTGATTGTACATTTATTAAATTAATCGGTTATTTTTAACTGAAATTCATTACCAAAAGTCGCTTCATGTTGCATTCTTTTTAGAAGATGTGCTTCTTCAAATGAGTCGAATTCCATAGGTTTCCTGGATAAACTTCTTTGTATGTAACATGATAGCAAAAGTCATATGGGGTTAGGTCAGATAAACTTTTAAGATCTTTATTAATATAGTGATGTTATATTTTATTTGCCCTAAATCGATCCGAAAGCACACATTTTAGTTGCAGATTTTCACATAGCAGCCTCTATTGAAACCATTTTTTCCCCACCCATCAATTTCACTCGGCTTAATATGGGATTTATCAAGCATGAAAACTCTACTGATATAAGTGTTTAAAAAATAACCAAAACTTGTTCAATTGTATGAATTTGATACTTTAGGACGGTTCAGCATTTTACTTTATAAAATGTCCCTTATGAAACCCATGATAAAAAATATTTAAAAAAAAACAATTTTTCATACTGTTGGATATTCAAAGGCATTCAGTTGTTTGCTAGGTTTACTGCCACAGAATAACTGACTGCTAAAAACACATGCCATTAATTTCATTCTGCTGCACACACGCAACATTCATTCGGGACTGATCAATCATATCATTGATTGTTTTTTCAATAATTTTTCCAACCCTGTTTGTAGAACATACAAAATTACTTCCAAGGAATTTGCTTTCTTTTTATACTTTACTCATTTTATGCATGGTTTTTTCAAGTGATGTTGGCAGTCTCATAGTTTTTACTTTCTGGCAATTAAGTTGAATTAGCATTCTATAGCACATTGAATTTAATTATATCTTTCACCTTAACCAGTGAAAATAAGTTAATTCTTCAGAGTTCAAATAGTTTTTATTGAATGTAACATTCAGTAATAAGGAAAAAAAATAGATGTGAATACCTGTAATTCTATAAAAAATCAATTACATAAAATTACAAGATCATTCTGATGCGGAAGTAATTAAAAGCTGTAGATCAAGTCTGTCTTTTTAAAAGGGAGTGAATTACACGCAAAGAATTAATGTAAATCCTAAAATATACAACTGAACATACGAAAATAAAACAGTTTTATCTTATAATTAACAGCAAAACGTCTTCAATCTAATTTCATAAAGTCATAGTGTTGTAGGCTTAAATATCGCACTGAATTTTAATAGTTTTGGAAGAATCTTTGCGCATTGTAAAGGGGTAAAATATACAATTACTTCTATTCAGAATAAGTTGAGAGAGAAGGGATGTCATGAGGCGTAACTCAGCGAACGCAGATTTAACTAATGTCTTACCATATATTACAAATACCTAGAACATTGACTATGACGTCATTAATTCTATACAAGGGGCATGAGGTGATGGCCATGTATGCTATAGGATTACCTAGTTATTGGGAAATGTTACCCCCTAAGAAGCAGTGTCTCCTAATTTGAACCAATTCCAGATGAGAGAACTTCTGTTAGATTGGCACCACAGGATGTACCGTTTGGATACGTAGGACACTGGAGCTACAACATATTTTAAGTGCACCATTTCCCTTTAGCGTGCATGGTTCCACAGAATTCCAGTGATAGAGGAATGCTATGGAATCATGCAGCACAAACCCAAGTGCAGAACATGGTCGGCGATGCTTGACTTTCGGTGGATGACAACAGAGCTGCAACCAGCTGAATCACTGAAGGCTCTATTGTGATTATCATCCAAAGCAAGGAAATAAAACTGAGATTCTCCTTCTGCCTTCTCACAGAATTAGTACCATGATAGAAAAGAACAGAATAAATGTATGATTTAATTTTAAAAATGAAAAAGAATGAGTCCTCTCTTACGCAAATTTTAACTCTATAAATTGGTATTGAATTGTTGAAATTTATACATTTAGCCCACTATGAGAATTACTCCAAGAACACGTAGTTTATTCTAAACATAACTTGATTTAAAAATGAGTTTTAGTATATCTAATTCCTCAACATTCATTCTGCTTTATCGTGTAAAGTTTACATAAATAAGATTTTTTATGACAGTCAAAATATATACTAGTTATTTCGTTGGGAAGTTATCGACCTGTCTTGCAAAAAT
The DNA here is from genome assembly GCA_038373885.1 of Cheiracanthium punctorium. Classification (NCBI taxonomy): domain Eukaryota; kingdom Metazoa; phylum Arthropoda; class Arachnida; order Araneae; family Cheiracanthiidae; genus Cheiracanthium; species Cheiracanthium punctorium. The sequence goes on along the minus strand of JAWZYV010018453.1, from coordinate 210,464 downwards.
AGATCAGAGAAATTTATGTCAAGATGCTGGAAAAGAAATTAAAAACCATAAATTCCCCGTTTTTCTGCAAAGATAAATAAACGAACATAAAAAAAAGAATACTTAATGTGTTTTTCAGATTAAAAAATATATAGATGGACTGAGATATGAAGGTAAATTTTCTAAACTGTCTCTACTGCCTTTGTAAGTTCTGCTAAAATGTATCGAACATTATGTCCACATCACAAAATGTGAACACATTTGGTCTTCAACAATGCACTACACCACAGCCTTGGCGGCACATTTTTAATATAACTAGGAAATATTTGTCATCAGAATTTTATCTTCTTTAATGCTGCCATTTTTCATAAAAATATTGTTTCACAAAAGGAAAAATACATTTTCCTGCCAAATGGTTTGTAAAGAATTTCCTTTCTTCTTGGTCTTTTGTGATAGTGCAAATATTCCCGTGATATATTTTTAAACCCGGAATGATTAATTTCGGGGCGAACCTTTAAACGTCTGGTTTCTTGATTTCTCGCCTTTTTTGGCTCGAACAAATCGTATACGTCAAATTTCCTTTCTTTTCAATCGAGAGTGGCAACATTAATATCAGTCCTACATATTTTTTGTTAATGGAATAATGTGTATTAGCTTGATTGTTACAGTTAGCCCCGTACGTGAAATTTTTACTATACAAGAAATCATCAGAATTACATTAAAATACCATTAAGAGTATCTACACGATTTTCTTTTTATAATAATTTCTAAACTTTAATACTACATGGAATAATTAATCTGCATGCTGTTATACAAATGTATTTATCACCTTTTTTTCACCTGTGAAAACAGTATTAATTTTAGAACACAAGTCAAGGATTGATGAAAATATTAAGCATCCAGCCAAAATATTTTGACAAATTCTATTTCTATAACTGGACTTAAAGAGACACCAGAAATCTGTATAAATAAATCTAAGGAGATTCCACTGAAGAAGCAATTTATGAATACAGCTTTTTGACTAAACAAATGAAGTCAATATCTACTAAACAAGTATAACATATTAAATGATTTTAAATTAAATTTCGTGTATTTCTTTAAAAAATTACATGAATGAGCTGTTCTTTCTGGTTCGATTTCTGCACTTCAGGCCATCTCTTATAACCGAGACTGCACGAGCTCGAATGTTCAGGAGTTTACGGATGCCATTAATGAGCTGTTGACTTATTGCATAATATTTATGCAACATTATTTTTTAACACAATTTTATTTAAAATAACTGTTTAAATATTTCTCAATATGTTTATTAATTCTACAAAGTTTATTCGATTTTCAATTATTGCTTAAACAAACTGACATCTGTGTATCATCATCGGTGTTTAAGTATAATAAAAGTTTCACTACATCTATAAAAATGAACCCAGTTCCAATTGAAAATAAATAGAATGCATACATTACAAAAACTTTTTTCCTGAGTAGTAATTAGGTATCAAAATATATATTAATGAACTTTAGGCATATCAGTAAAAAAAGTTCTACGTAAGAAAATGACAAATATTTATATAAATCTTTAGAATAAGAAATAATCAGCAAAATGGATACTTAACTTTCTCTATGAGCTATAATATACAGCGTTTAACGTTTTCTCTTTTTATCCGTCAAATACTACATATTTTTAAAAATATACGCAAATAACTTAATTAATTATTCTTTTATCTCCAGACCTTAAGATCTTTTTATATTTTAACCACAAGAATAAAAAAAAAATAAGCTACATTATTTCTCAAGTGAGAATGAACGATCATCGATAATTCGATTATCCACTTTAAAGTATCAAGATTATGATAGCATCATCATTTGATCCTTCTCATCAATAAATTAAGATGTGAAGAAGATTAGATCGTTTTTTCTCCACTTTTTATATTATTAATAAATCTAACTCACTCGTTAGTCAGACTTGTCGACGTGGAAGGGAAGTTATTTTTGTAATTAACGAACGTTGCATCCGTAACACGACAGAAATTATAGTGAGTTTGTAAATTATTTCATCGAATGCTATTAAAAAACCACTGATAAATTCAGAAATGTAAAACTGTTTCAAACTTTAACTGCTTTTGACTGCATTTAGAAGGTACGCACCACAGATTTTCAAACTAAATATTAAAATAAAAAATTTTTACATAATACAAAATCGTTCTTTAAAAAACACAGCAGTTCTTAAAAAAATACAACTAACTAATTAAAAAATTCAATACAAAATAACATTAATTAATTCTCAATTCTATTTTTATAGTTTAAATCAAGAATTGTTCCTTCAAATTTTATTCAAATTTAAGTAGTACTATAACTTGTAATCTGTAATGGATACATTGCAGGGTTATGTATTAAATGTAAAGTAACTTAAGTGGTTTTTTTTTGTAGTTAAATTTAACATTTATGTCTCTTCTTCAGTTGACTAATATAAAATCATTATTTTTGTAATATTATTCACATTTTTTTTATGGATTTCTTTTTGAACTTCACTTCCCGATTAGGCATTGTCCACTACAACTGCCCAAAGGTATTACGGCCTTTTATTATGGGGGCACCCAATGGGCGGACAGCGTTACCCCCTATGAAAGGACAGATAAATTGACATCCCTGCCCAAGCCTAGACTTGAATCTGGACTCAAGACGTGATAGAATAGTTCTTAAGGCGTAAAGAAGCTGAGCGGCGTAAAAAAATATGCAATAAACTTTTTGTGCTAATTAGTGCATTTTACTACGACATGCTGAAAATAAAAAGAGTATCAGTGAAAAAAGTAAGATAGTTGGTTAAAAACTGATTATTTTGAAATTAATTTCAATGTTTCTTTAAACAAAGTTATTTGCAACAGAAACAAACATTTAATTTGGAAAGTCATATAGTAAGCATATATGCGTTTCGAGACAAAATTACTGAATTTTTTTTTAAATATTTAATAATTAACTTATTTTTAAATAAAACAGACATAACAATTTGGCCTTTTCCTGCTTTAGTGTAAAAAATAATAGTATTTACATTTATTTAATTAATTTCAAACTTTATTTTTAAATAACTAACATTTTCTTTTTTTCAACGAAACGCTAAATATTTAGAAGTACGAGAAACCAGCATTCGTTGATAATTAAGAAATACCTTTTACGGAAACTTAAAATCTGTTCTTATTTTTTAAATAACAAACCAATTTATGGGCTGGTTCGTTTTTTAAGAGATTAGATCAGGCAATGAAAAATTTCGCAGAAATTTCCGGTAACTAGATTTGTTTTTCCAGTAACAGACAACAATCTGTATTAAAACAAAAAATGCTAGAGACAAGTTCCGTTTTTGCAACTGCCATAACTCTGGTTACTTTGTAGGGTGCAGTTCTAAGACTGTACGTATCTTAAACCGTTTATTTTGTTTAAAAGGCAATTTAATTTTATTGGCTCATTGATAGCATTTGGTACTTGGGGATATTGGACACAATCCAAAACTTTCCGGACTCTGGGAAATCAGTTATATTCCCTACCGATTTTTAGACCTTACAATTCTAGAGACTAAAACAACGAAAACGAACAGTGAGCAGATTTATTATTTATTTCTTTTTACGACGCACTTTATTTTTCATTTCTCGAAAGGAAGCATACAATTATTTTGAAGAAAAAACAAGAGGTTAGAACTTTTTCATGGATATGAAATGAGACAAACCCTATAAATTATTCATTGTTGTAAAGAAATCAGATCTTTTAAAGGTCAAAGAGCACACACACCATCAGATTAAAAAATAGTGATACACCCTTTATCAAAGTGACCTTTTTCAATACAGAAATCCGTCTTTTAGAGACTGAAATCAGTCTCTGAAGGCCACCAGTGAGGGAGTACACTAGATAATTTTACGCCCAGGGCCGTTCCCAAAGAAAGAGACGCACTAGATAGAAAACCACTTGCCAAAAGTAACGAAGTCATTAAGAGAATTCGATTTCGTTTAATATGTATCAATGTTATTACATTGTTAAATTGGAGACCCAATCGATGCTTTCCAAATGGAATCTCCAAAAATATGCCTTAACTTGACGAGATGTCGAGTTTAGAGGTTTATGGTATGAAAACAAAGAATAGCGTTTGAAAATGGTTTGGGAATTATGCACAGTTCCAATATGCAATTCTAGATTTCAAATTACTGCAGATAAAATATTTGAAGCAAATAGAAAAAGGGAAATAGTATTCTATACATATTCGTTTGTACAGAAAACCTATACTAGTTCGTGAAATCTCCAAAAGGCAAACACTAATATTTTGTGTAGGCATTCAATTAAAAAAACTGTTTGTGTAAGCACTGTTATGGAAAGAAATAATGTGCAGTAATATCCTTTCTCCTAATTTTCAAAAAATAAGCTACACAACAGTAGTTTTAACAGTAATAAAACACAAAGCCATATCATTCAAGCTACATAAACGCTTGTCACAATTCTGGTTACCTGAATGCACTCTGAAAGCCCCTACGTTTTAAAACTGTTTTGTTGAAAATACTTCCAATTGAGGCTGATGGATACCACTTGGTACCACGAAATCTTGGACCCGATCCAAACTTTCCCGACTACGGAACCTCCGTTAGATTCCCTATTGATTTTTAGGCATTACAGCACTGGGGTCAGACAGTAAAAAATGGACACTTCATGGATTTAAAAAAAAGAAGTTTCTTTCCTATTCCATGCACTTTCTTTTTCTCTCCTGAAATGTTGATTTACGGTTCTTTAGAGTGAAAGAAAAAGGTTAAAGCGTCCGCGCTTATGAAGTGAAAAACCTGCCTGACTGATGCCTTGTCGTAACAAATGTCGTAGCTTCTACGTTTCCATTCTGGAATCGTTTACGAAATGTAACCTTGATGCAATACAGAATTATACAGGTTTCGCAGTATTATTTTAAAAAATGCTAAGTATATCGAATATTGTACAATATTTTTAAGTCGTAGTACCGCTTAATACGAAAGGTTTTATGCCAGACAAAAGGAAACTTTTCTAAAATATTTTTGGCTATCCAGAGACTACGATTACTATTCATTTACGAATTTTTTTCACCCAGAAATATATTTTTATCATATCTGCGTATGTAATCGTTATACAGTCTTTCTCTGAAAGATTTATGAATACTTAACTGCAATGTTTGTGAGAAAAATAATTTAACGAAAGTTAATTTAAAAATTACGAAGTAATAAAATATTCAACGAATATTATTTATTTTTCAGTACAAACAACCAGTCTAGCATTATCACATGTTACCATATGGTTACTTAAAATGAATAATTCCCCTGTAGCTTCTGTCACGCCAGAACTTTATTTTTACTTATGTGCACTATAGAAGATAAACACCTTGCTTCCTCCTACTTCACTTACCCTGACCAGACACTTTTCTACCGAATAGAAAGCATTCATTCTAGGACCTTGAAAATTATCCAAATCTTTTCTGACGTTGGAGCCTCCCTTATGCGAGTTACCTATTGTTTTTTTAGAAGTTATAGCAATAGAGCCAAAGACGGGCGAAAATTAACACTTCATGGATTCATCAAGGAAACAGAAGAGTTTCTTCCAAGAAGTCATTTATTTTTTTCTGCATAGTTGATTTACGGTACTTTTGAAAAGCGGGAAATTTTTAAAATTTTCTTCTCTATAAAATAGAAAACCCGTATGAATGATCCTCTGGTGATGAATGTCATGGTTTCTAACCTTCTTTTTTGCAATTACTCACGCAATATGCCTGAAATCTATGATGAATGGGGCGGTATTGTAGGCAAATAGAATCCTTAAATATGATAAACTGAAATCGAGGGATGAATGTAAAGTAAAGAATGTACATAAAGCATAGTGGGAATACTTCTTACGACATATATTGTAGGTATCTAATGCCATGAAACAAAATATAAAAAACACCAATAGAAAATTAGGAGGGGCGTACATAATATGCTAACTTTACGGAGTTTAGCCTGCTACTTTTCATTTTTGCATGTAAGCATGTGTTGTATACAACAAAATAGATGAAACACCCATAAAGCACTAAGAGATATTTAAAATATCTTTATTGTATTTTTTACAGAACAAATTAAATAAAACGAAACAAAATTTCTATAAAATCATCCAACCCAACTATTAAGCTATTAATTTAAAAGAAATATAAAAAATGCCAAATGTTTGCTGCAAAATATTTTGAAAAGCTCCTTAATAGTTTCAACTAGTAACAAGTAGTTTCATCGGTGCACTTTTGAAGATAAACACCGTATTCTTCTCCAGTACTGATTTTTTTTTTTTTTTTTTTTTTTTGACGAAGTACCTTTTCATCCAGATGGATAGCATTTATTCTGAAAATACTAGACACAATTCAAACTTTTAAGACTCTGGATCTTCCGTAACATTCACTATTGATTTTCAGGCGTTACAGAACTAGGGTCAGAGACAGTAAAAACGGACACTTAGAAAAATAATCTCTAAGTCATGTACTTTATTTTTTAGCTGCAATGCTGATTTACGATACTTTTAAGAAAAATATGCGATTTAAATGCTCGTATCTAAGAAGTGAAAAGCAACTTTATAGTGCTTCATTTGGGAAAATTTTCGGAGATTCTAAGCGTCCTTTCTATAATTAGCTTATACTATCTGTATGTTGAGTTTGAAGGTACCATGAATAGGTTGGGCCTAGAAGGAGGGAGTGACTATGCCTAGTATACGAGAACAAAAAGAAAACATTTAAAAATTCAATATAGTTTAAAAGATATTCGATTCAAGATTTAAATATTTTATTTTTTACTCTCTTTGCATATATCATACATTTATTTGAAGACTTACCTAGATGCAAATATAAATATATTGTTTAAATCAGCGTTAATGTGCGTAAGCAAACGTTTTAAAAATTCAACTGTTATAGACATGAAGCTCCTTCAGTAATATTTTACAAAAACTATTTAAATATAAACATAACAGTATTCTGAAATTGCCATGCCAGTAAATCAAAACACAGGCCGTTACTTATATATCTTAAGAATAAGCAACTCAAATTGAATTATCCCATCTACTTATTTTGTGGTATTTAAAGTACGATACAAAAGACTGTAAGGACTTTTTCAGCCACTGTTCTGAAAAAAATATTTGAACTAAACAGGCAACAATTTGCAACACAACATAAAGTGCCACCGAGGAGCTCTCTTACAGTCCTTGTCACAACTTAGGTTCGATCTGTGCACTCCAGAAGATAAACCACCCAGCTCTTCCCTATACTGTTTTTCATGACAAGGTACCTTATTCTGGCTGATGGATAGCATTTTTCTGGAATCTTGGACACAATCCAAACTTTTCCCGACTCAGGAACCTCCGTTACCTTTGCTATTGATTTTAAAAAGAGTAACAAAACTAGGGTCGGGGAAAGCAAAAAATGGACATTGCACTATAAAAAAAAGGAATATTTCTCTCCGTCGTCGTATACCTTTTCTTTTTTCACTGTGAAGTTGATTTACGACTTTTTTCTGCTAGTGAAAAAATAAAGGTGGAGAGATAATGTCTATGAACTGAAAAACATAGCTTCCAGGTTCTCTTTTGGAATAGCTCACATAATGCCTCGACCAGCGTCAGGTAGAGTTAAGCTACATCAGAAAATACTACAAACTGTGTATGAAAGAAAAGAAACAGCAATTTCAGTGATTAGTTAAACTTAAAAAGAATTTTCACCAAAAAAGAGACTGTACTCAACTTGTTAGAGACCTATTACACTGCATTAAATTTTTATGATTGCTAAATGCTTTATTTTGGACATATAACAATGTAAAATCGCTAATCCAAATATTTTGTAAATGCTGACAAAATGTTACATTATGACCTTATGGAAAGATTGCGCAATTATTTGTCAGTTAGGCAGGAGCGCTTTGCCTTATTGTTCGCAGGTACACAAAATCTATTGCGAAAAGATGAAAGAATATCATCACGTGACAACCAAGAATTATACTATGAACCAATTGTATGTTTCTTATGACAAGCCTACATGAGGGGTACCTGCCTAAGACGGGTGACTTGTTTAGATGACTTAAGGGTTACTAACAAGAATTCACGTTACATCTGGAGGAAACAGACTAAAAACTCTAGACCGTTGGATCAACAACTGCGTAGCCGGTCCTGAACGCGGAACATTCAGACATCTACTATGTCCAGTGCCTTTTTCACTCGGCCATGGTGGGGCCCTACGATAAATCAAATAAAACCATTTTATTACAATTATAATTGACGATTGCTCAGGAACCAAATACACATGAGTATATTTGTTTCCTGAAACTGATTGGTTTTCAAGTATATACTCATAACTGAGTAGATACTTGAAAAGACGCCATTCTTTTGAAGAGAATCCTAATGAAGCGTAGAACATTTTACTTGTGATGATGACAAAATACTGTAAGAATAATGCCTCTACAATTGCTTCTATATTAGAGAATAAACATTTTTCAAGTGTTAGCAGTAGTTGGCAACCGATATTTACCAAATATTGCCGATATATATTTACTAAGATTTAAATACTGAATGTATATTCATTTGACAGGAAGAAAAAACACATTAACCGTTTCAAGAACAAGTAGAAAAATTAGCTTCATATAATTCTTAAAACATATCTATGAATATTTTACATGATAATTCAAGATTATAAGTTACCGAATAGGTATTAAAATACCCAAGTACTAATTTTTAAAAAGTAAATTATTGAAGACGAATGTCACTAGAACTTATCTTATTTTCAGGGATCAGCTTGCACCTAAGCATAATTATTTTTTTAGCTGCATTGATTTGAAAAAAAAAATGTATATTTTGTTTGATGATAAAAACTCCTCCCAAAAAAGTGTAATTTTAAGCACTTTTCTAAAGGTATGTGCAATTTTTATTTATTTATTTATTTTTAGCGTGCTAGAATCATTTCTATTGAAAAATAAGCCACTTTTTTATAAATTAAATGGTGTACATTTCTCACAGACAGAAAATTACCTGGAGAATACTTTTAGAGCATCTTTTTATTCCCCCCACCCCTGGATGCAGCCAATGAAAATTTTTCATTCACCTTTCTCTTCCTTCAATACTTCCCTACAATTGATTCGTCTGACTTTGTTATATACTTTATACTTTAACGCGTGCATCTTGTCTTGATCTTCTGATTCGTGCTTCGGAAAAATTTCTATTTGTTTAATATGCTTTAATTTTTTTCACATCTGTCGAATTTTTGTTTTCTTAACTTTTGTTATGTTACTACTTTATTTAGAGCAGATAAAGTTTCTTTCTTTATGATGTGAAATAATACATTAAATTACTTTATATAGGGTCAAGTAGGGGTAATTACGACCAATTTTCGCAAGTTTCAAATTAGTGAATTTTTAATTCAATTATAGGGAATATTTTCCTAATTTAGGGAGAATCTTTCACTTTTTAATAGCTTAGTAAAAATTTTGTTTCCGTAGAATTATTTGCTTAAGAGTTAAGGAGGTGGTCATAATTATCCAAAAAAAAATCACAAAATTGAAAAAAATATTCTAATTACCAATACTATTTCAGTAATTATCATCACTTGATTTCTTGTGATACTTAAGCTTACAACTTTTGATGGAGCAATTGAGACTGCTATTCTTGTTTTTGTTAAAGTATCCCTGGTGCAGAATTAATTGAAACAAATTGAGTAATAAAAGGTTATAATTTTTACCTATTCAATCAAAATTTCATCTCTCTGCCAAGATACGTTGAAAGTCTCTTTTTTATAAAAAGAAGTATACTGAGTGTAAGAAATTTATAAAGAACTTAAAGGAAAGTAATTAATGTTTTTAAAGAAATGTCTATTGTCTAAATGATTTTTTGAGTTTATTGTCTCATTTATTTTCATCACAGAAACTTATCTGAGATACTTTTAAGATCTTGGAATGTACTTCTGGCTCTTTTCACAGACCATGACAGAAAGTTTTAAGCATTTTATTTTTTTAAAGTAACTAATAGCAAAATTTCTATTTTAATATTTTTTATAGGTAAATATAGCAGATAAAGTATTTTCAATTTTGTTTTTATTAATATTTTTAAGTGAAATAAGACGAACAGGTGCTTTTACAGGTCAGAATAACTTTTAATTAAGTGAAAAAGGAAAAAATAAATACATTTTAGACATTATTTAAAACTGGTACAGTGAATAATGTTTTCCCTTATACAATTCATACTCACTGATCTCTTTACAAATTTTTGAAATCCTTAAAAATGTTTTCAAAATTTGCATTTGTATACTTATTTCTTATGTATGGGTCTAATCGTTATTTTAAACACTCTCAAAAACTAAGCATTCCACTCAAGAAGTGTAAACCTAAATTTACCGACAAATATAACTGATGTACAGTGTTAAAATTTACCCTCTTATTTGAAATTTTACTTAAAATTTTATATTTAATATGTTAAAGCAGTGAATATTTGTTTAACATAATCTAGTATCATTTGAAATGCGAATGCAAGAAATTTTTCATTTCACGAAACAGCCTTTTCATTTCATGAAATCTAAAGTTACATCGTCTTTTGACAACAGGCTCTTTTAAAAACGGAAGACGGCATTTATTTAGATGAATAGAAATTCCTAGCATACACTCAAACGTACTTCAGACTTTTTCGATATTGAAGAGGATTACCGCTTCCAGTAAATTTCCAGCAGATTCAAAATTCAGATCAAAAAGTAAAAAACATGAGAGACTAGAAAATAGATAAAAATGTTTACTTTTCTTTGTAAGAAGTTGCTTATCTTGTAACAGTAAAACGATAAACTACTTTATTTCAAATATTAAAAGGATAACAATGCTTTTTGCTTTCTTTTATCTTAAAGGATACTAAAACTTAAAAAATCTACACTAGGTTAGTTCCTCATTATTTTTCCGTGACAACAACAAATAAAATTAGTCTGTAGAATTACCATATTTCTCTGCATGCAAAATTGTTAGGCCCTAAAGATATATAAATATGACTGCCAGGCATTGTACGACATCATACGAGTTGCAGTATGATGCAATAATATGTTGGCCTTACTGTGAAAGAAAACAATCTAAAATCAATACTTCATAGTTTAAATGTTCCCTTGAAATCGACCTGCAAAAAAACTATATTGCAATCAATCCTATGAACAGACAAAATTCTCTAAAAGCTTGTCATATGTCTGAACGTCTAATTTTGCAAAGGAAATATTGTAAAATGAAATCACCGAAAATATTTAGTTTGTCGATCCATAGTAATATAGTATGTTTAAATGTAGTGGACGTCGTTAACATACCTAAATTGACAATGTTGGTAATTAAAAATTAAAGCTAATTCGAAGCATGCATAAATTACTGGTTATTCTTTGGTATACTCATGTCTAGAAACCTTGCAATAGGACATTTTGATTTATGTTAGTATTTGTGAATAAGCATCTGGGCTTTCACACAGGGGTATATGTCAAATTAACCTTGTTTCCCTAGTAGCACAACTAGTTCAAAATTACGTTGGGAACACGTTTTGTGACGTTAAAAAACGTGTTTTAAACGTCTGTTGGACAAATTGTGCTACTAGGGTTAGAAACCATTTTAACAGTTTAGGTAGCTTTGAGAAATGAAAATATCAACAAAAAAACACCATGACTTTATTTGTAATTGCTACAAAAGTAATACTTTTTAAAACTTGCAATTTTTACTAGTTATTTAGAAAGTTTTGTAAGTCTTTCATAGTGTTTGGAACTATTCTACATGTTAAATTAAATTTTTTAATTAATTTTTATAACTAAAAATATTATTCTTTTTTTTTCTTGTATATAGTATTGCTCGCAGCATTTCATGGAAAATATGTATAACAATAACATAAAAATTGTTAGAGCGATACAAAAATATTTTATCATTAAAATGAGGAAAAATAATTAACAAAAAAATCCAGAAAGTTTAAAAACAGAGTAATTGCAATTTTTATAACTATCATTTGCATAGTTACGGAAATAAATACAAAAATAATAAGGTTAAATGCATCCCAACAAAATTATTATTCTTCATTTTAATTAAACAATTTTCATTAAGTATTGCATTTTTTTGGTGAATTTTATGCATATATTACATGAAATAATATGCACAAAACTTTATCGAAGTAAAAAAATGAACTCTAATACTTTTATTTATAAAATTTTTCTGTATATAGAATTATTCCAAAAGCTGTGAAAGGCAAATAAACGCTTTTAAAATAACAGGCAAAATTGTAAATTTACAAAATTATTACTTGTATAGATAATGCAAATAAAATTATGGTCCATTTTCGCTCAAGTTTTCATCGCTCAAAGGTACGTGAACCCGTAAAAATTGTTTTTTTTTCTTCTATTTAATCTGAAGTAACTGTGGTGTTTTAGCACTTCAATAGGTTGCTGTTTATAGAGGAATTTTAATTATAACCACCCTGTACACGTCTCTGTTATGTTTTTACCAGACATGTCTACCGTTCTTTAAGTTTTCAATGTTTTATTTTAAAAACAGCGAAAACGAAAATTTTTCTTCAAATTTAATTTAAATAATTCATTTTTTTCTTAATTTAAATATTTAACCTAATACATGGAAGAGAAGTACATAGAAACAAGTTTTTTTTTTCTAAAGTGCGATATTTATAAGCAAGTTTAAATATAGTACAGACCTAATTTACTTGTTAGGGTGGATCGAAAGTATAGGCAATTTTTCTTTAGAATCATTTTGGCGTAGGGTAGCAAAATTGTGTTTAGACCATGTTAGTTTACATCTGCTTTGTTATTGAAATGCATCTATATCTTCCGGTGCCCCATGTATCTTAAATATAGTAAAAAAAAATTAAAATTTTCCAATTTAAAAAAAATCGAAATTACTGCTGGTGCAGGCTCATAAAGTTGCGTGTTATGTACACTAGCTTATACACACACACACACATGTGTGTATATATATATATATATATATATGTTTAATTCCATTTATATCTATCTCCCTGTGCCCCAAGCCCTTGTAAATTTGTTCAAAACTGACAATTTCAGAAAAATGTATTGAAAATTGTACAGTAAATAATTATTCTTGTAAATTTGGAAGCGTACTCAGGTATTAAAGTAAAAACGTAAATAATATGTATAATAATTTTATATTCATACATGTGAAGTATAAATTTAAACTCAAAATATTAAACTTTTAAAAATTGAATTAATAGATTTTTAAATGCTTTGTTTGAAGATTCAAAAAATTCTAAAGTATAAAAAAATAGTATGAAAGTGTTCGATATGGTTCCTTTATTTGATTTTATTCAATATGAAGCCGTGTCTTTTCTCTGCTCAACAAACACTTGCCGATGCCTCAGACACACTAGGCTGACGAGTCTTTGAACTGGTCGGCTATGGCAAGGATATTTCAACCATTCCTTCGTTTTTACTATAAACTCAGTTTCTTCACATAACATATTCATCAAAAGATGTGGTTCAAAATGTTCAACTTGGTGCCATTTGAAAAGTTCAATATAATCTGTTGCTTCGGAGCGCACTTTTGGTACTTGGAAAATTCCTACCTCTGATGATTCTCTATTTTCATTTCTACCAAGAATTAGTTTTCGTACTCTTAAAGATCTGATATGCTCTCTGTCATCTGTGAGCATAGGCAATAATAAATTTTAAGGATAACAAAAGAAGCTATTTATTTAGACAACATTATCTATCATCTTTCTTATGTTGGGTTCCAAATATCTAGAAAATTAAATAAGTCTCCAGATATGCCGTGCTCCTTCTAGTATGGATAGTTTTGCTTTAATATAAAATCACACAGCTGCGTAACCTTAAAAATGCATGTTGAAAGAATGATGACAGATGGTTTTTCTGTAGCCACACACAGTCTAAAAAGTCTGATTGCAGTCGTTAGCTACTGGTCCAGGTTTTTTTAATTCCTGGCCAAAACTACATTCACCAAGCCATATTGCGAGGCACATATCATATAAATATTGTTGATCATTGCTGAGAATCGTACTGTCAACATTACTGTCAATATAATGACATATTCTCCTCACTTACTGAAGAAAAATGAACTACAGGTAGCTAGCTAGCTTTCCGGAGGTTTTGATGGCTTTACCAATCGGTCCACAAAAGGAAGTAGGACTATCGGTTGTACCATCTAAGACTGAAGTAAATGTCACCGAGGTAACACATTTGTTTGAAACAAATACAATATTGTAATGGTCTATTCAGCTACAGCTCTATCAAGCGAAGAAACCCTCCTTTTTGCACGGTGTTAACATTTGTCCATTGCATTCAATTACTCTTAGCTCATTTAATAGTATATTATTTGATAAAAAGAAATTCAGTTATGTTTCTTTACTGACTTGGGCTTCTTCTGTTGTAACAGTAACGTGTCCGATATAGAGAGAGAAGGGTTCCCTTATAATGATCCTCCTTTGTTATCTTTGGGTAGTATTTTGTGCCCTTCATATCTCGTACTTTTGTGTTGTACTTTCTTCTACCGAAAAAATAATCCTGTTAAATTAGATTAATACACTGTTCAACTGGATTACTCTGCAGTTGCTTTTCAAACCGTTTCACGCTTTCTACTTATTTGATTTCGTTTTACTACACGCGAAGTCCGTACTTCGTATAAAATTCTAATGTCTTGTAAAACAGCATTGGTACTTCAAGTAACTGAAATTCCACATCTATCACATTTCCTTCCTACGGTAGGAAAATTTGAACGATTTTGTGATTGATATTGCAGCTACGGCATAATTACATTCGTATTCGTATACGAGGATGAAGACATATTCGTGCACGGAAGTTGAAGTTATTCAATATTTTCGCATTTATTAACTTTTGAATCCAGATGCAATGTCCTAGGTGATTCAGTATAAACATTATTTTTAAGCATTTTAAGTTTTACTCTTTAGTTTAATATGCGTTTCCTCCCCCCCCCCCTCTTCTCTATTGGTTTAGTCGTAATTATGTCCCCTCTTCCAATTATCATTTTCCTGTCTGATCTAAGGAAAAGTAGTTGTGGATAGCTGAATAATACTATTAACAGGATTTATTGAAAATATATAATAAATAGACTAATAAATAGAATTTATTCACATTCAATAAAATGTAATGAGCAAATTTTCATTCTCTACCTATTAATTTTCGCTTGCAAAACTGACTATGTTGCTAATTTTTTTATTTATGATTTATATTCAGTATTTGCAGAAAAACCGATTTTTAGCAAATATTTAGGCTTTTTGGGGCACTGAAGGCTATTAATTGAAGTTGAAAAAATTTTGCATGCATGGTGGTATGCTTAAAAGACAACTTTTGCACCACATGCCGAGTTGATTTTCAAATTTATATTTTTCGATTCACCCCATTACCGGTGTGTTTTTTTGTTTTGTTCGTAAACACAGAAAATGAAAGTTCAACAAAACGTTGTGTTTACACGACAGTCAGTTTCATAGAATATTAATGATATATGATTCACGTTTGAAAAATAATTCTTGATAAGAAGTACATTATTTATTTATTTATTGTTATTTTTTCAATACATGCTTTTAAGATGATATTGGATTTAATATGCTTGTTTTTATAAGAAATAATAATCGATACAACTCATGACTAAATATTATGATCCAACAATATACATTTGGACGACATAAACAGAAAACATTTGCATAGAATTTTTAAAAAAATACAGTATTCAGTAAAATAGAATAAAATAAATAAATATTAAATCAGAAGGCCGAACTAAAATTTTTCATGTCTGATCTTATTTTCAGTTATGCCGTTTAACACTATTTTTGGTACACTTAAAAATCTTCATTTTCATATTCGATTAAATACGTTAAAATATTTTATTGAAATCATTAATATAACAAAATATTCCAACTTATATTTAGAAAAATATTCTATGGTCTTGTTGTAACTACTTTTCTTCAATAATAAGAAAAAATACATGCTACGTAAAGAGGTATTTCCTGTTTCCCTTTTGGTTATTTCTAAGATAATCCAGATTACTTATTCTTCATATGTGACGATACATCGTCGAGATTTATCCCAAAAAGATTTATTTATTTGTCTTTAAGGGATTTCACTTTACTGATGCATCGCCTATTCTTCTAAAATCTCCTCTTTCAAAAACTCGAGATTTCTTTCTTCTCCTTAGAGCATGTTCAAGAGAAACGAATTTATCATTTTCAGTTTCCTACTAACTGATATTTTATGTCCTTTCAAGAAGCAGTGTTTTGTTCTTATATTTTTAAAGAAAAATTTTATACATATTATTATATTTTTATAAATATGCTTGAATGTATTCATCATTTTTAATAATTGCAAATATTGCTTCAATTGGAAAAATTTTCAAATTTTTTATTAGGTGTTATATTAACGTATTACGGGGGGGGGGAGGCAGACAGTAATGTCTTTTTTCGTATGTCTATATTTCGGCTTTCCAAAATTCATGGAGCTAATAATGCATGATAAATTTGACATAAAGATAAATATTTTTAAGTATGTGCTAGATCAGACAACATTCTCAAAAAAATCGCAACCTGTGAGGGGCAAGGGGCCAAAAATTTCTTTTCCCATATCTAAAAAAAATAAGAGATATTCATAAAATACTTCCTGTAAATTACAGCACTCAATACCAAAAAATTGGTTTCAGGAAATTTTGAAATTAGTCCAAGAAAGAAGGTAGACCGTCACACCTCCTTTGTTTTCATACAACTTTCTTGAAAGAAAAAAAATAATAATCTGTAAAATTTTTGCTTTATAACAAATGCGAATTCTATGTTTAGGCTCAGATTGTTTGTCATTAAAAACTCATTGAAAGTTTATTCCTTGAAATTTAATGTGAAAACATTGCTTTTCGGTACACCTAATATTTAAGCCAACTCTTAAAGTCAGTAATTACATTGCCGACGTATCCGACGTCCATCCATGCCAGTGGCTCTCAACTTTTTTGGTTGACGGCAAACTGAAAACATATAGAATTATTTGCAGCACACCTACATATATAAATTAAAATGTTGTACGATACAAAAAAAATATAAATAAAAAATAACTATAAAAAATATTTATTTACTAAAGATATTTAGTGAGAGGGCCGAGCCCGTTTTTGCATGGGTCTTGCTGGAAAAAACTCCTTCGAAAATCGGTAAAACCGTTTTCATTGCTCTGAAAATAAAACATTTCGAGCTTCATAGTGTATAGCTCAGTGAAAGTGAACAAGACAGCACATGATAAGTAGAAAATGTCATTTCGCTGATACGACACCAAGCAGTTTTAATAATTTTTCAAAAACCCTCGTGGCACATTTGAGAATCATTCGCGGCACACAGGTTGAGAAACACTGATCTATATAGATGGACGTCTGATACGGTAGAGGCCGGAGTAATATATTTAGAAAACTTCCAAGGGCGATATTAAAATCCAAGGGTTGGTTTCAGTGGTGCTGTCGATCGTGCTCTCAGCAATAATTGGCAGTTTCTGTATTCTGACAGACAGTTGGTTCTCCATCCAGTATTTAAGAATTTTCCAAAGATCACAGTCAGCACTAATCTAAAGGTTGTTTCCAAGTTAGCTAAGCTTGATCAGAGGATATAAGTATGTCTTCAGTGGACGGCGTCACAAGTGAGAGTTCCAGGAAATAAGACCGCTGATGGTCAAGCTAGAGATTGTTGTGAAGTAGGGCATGAAGTGTATACCTTCTGGTTCTTTTTAAAAATAGCGTATATCCTATGTTTTTTAAGTAACTTTATTTTTCATTTTTCAAAAAATATAACAACGTAAAAAATATCGGACACTGCTGGTCGGTGGCGCCAACGGAAATATTCATTAGTGTGGTATCACGTTTCATCTCGCGTACTTTTGCTAGAGGTACTCCACTCACATAATCCAGTATCATGTAACGCCATCTAAGTATTAAGAGCTTTCACGAAAAATTTCGAATCTGTGCCGAATAACTTAAAACCTCTATTAACCGCGGTGTCAACATTGCCTTGCTCTACAGCACAGTGTAAACGCGGATTTAAATATCATAAATGATCTAAGAGGGTCTTGATTTATTTAATATGTATTGCATTTACTGTTTATTAATGCTAATGGATCACCAATTCATCAGTTCAACGTAAAAAATATGTAGCATCTTGGTGCCACTGTTCGGTAATTGATTCGCAATAAAAAACAGCGTGGATGAGACGAATCTACTCCTTGCCCTGTTTATATATATATATATATATATATATATGTAATGTATAAAAAGGTAATTTGGGTTTTACTAGTTTGGGTATTGTTCAAGCGGGTACTTTCACTGTAAGTTTTACTTTCCTGTCATACTTGCCACGCGCGCTCTGGAGCTATGTTTTATTTATTTTATTAATTGCCAAACATCAGGCCGTCGATTCTGAGTTCTTTAGATGTACACGTGTCCCCACGCCCTTTTGTCCCCGGATGCGGGTCATGTTGGTAAATGTGTGTGGTTCGATCAGAGATAAGAGAGAGGAGGAGTTGTGTCTTCGCAGACCACGTGGTGTGGTAAGCGTAAATACTCCCGCACATCGAAAATCGCGGGACTTCTGCCACTGGAATTGCTTAATGAGTCCACGCTGATTCTTGTACCCGTCTCCTCTCCCCTCTTCTCATTCTAAATTGTAACTTAAATGTAATGTTCAATAAACCATATTACCTGCCTTAACTCTGAAACTTTACTTGAAATATCTGACGTCTCAAATAGCCGGCAGGATGATTGCCTGTGTGGCAATTAAAAATTTTAAATCGTAAAAAAATTAACGCTCAAAAGTCCGGGAGACGGGTTCATCGCCCATCGTTCGCAGGAGATGCAGCGCGCCTCTTCACCGACCAGCCGATGGCCTACTCCTTGAGTCCGCTCTCCACCGGCCAACTTCGTCGAGCCCTGCTCTGGGTGATTTCAACACCGACTGCAGATATTTGGACTTCTCATTCTCTGCTTTGATGAAACTACTTTCGCCTGACCTCCCATCGAATCCACCCATGAAGCCCATCGAAAAATTTGCGCTCCCGAGTTTTCCATAGCGACTAACGACGCTGATGCCGACACGTAAATTAAAAAAGTGCCTGCCCTCCGTTATCTGATATCATCTTTCTGTACCGTGTTTACCATCCAGAAATCTGTGCCTCCTTATTTATTTTTTTTTCTTCGCACGCCCGCTGTTATTCTGAAAATCCCATGGAAATCGACGAAATTTCACCTTCATAGGGCCTCCCCTTACGAGAAGTGTGTGCAACTAGTGAATTATTTCCCCCTTTCCTCCGTGCCGAATATTTTTGTTTTTTCGGTTGACCGAAACTCCTCCTGCCTGCATTGAACTTGTGAGAGAAGATATTTTTTTTGTGTGTGTGTTTTGTTTATTGTTGAAGAATGACGATTCCAACTTGTGGATATTGATTAAGTGAAGTAAACAAATTATATTTTCAGAGTTGAAGTGAACATTACAGTATTATATTTAAATGGTTATTAATTGTGTGTGTGTTATTTTAAAGGGCTATTTTAGTGTTGTTGAAAAAAGAAAAAAAAAGAAAAGAAATTGTTTTGATATATCTGCGCTTGTTTTAATTAATATAGTATTTTCATTAAGGTAAGTTTACAATTGAATTGTGTTATTAAATATTTTATAACAATTGAAGTTTTATACTGCTCTTACTATTATTAAATTAATGCTTAAATTACTACTGCATTACCTATATTTCCTGAAGATTTGAAAATTGAAATTTTGTTATTTGCATACTATGACGTAGTTTAGATTCATTTGATTATTTCCCTAAAATGACTTACCGATTGGGACTCTCAACTTGACACGAATTCTAATTTACTTCAGATTATGTCATTTTATTCACTGAAAGTCACTTGAAAATTTATGACAAATTCATGCACCCGGGTACGATAACTTAAATGAAAACAACAAATACTTATTGTGTCAATGTAAATAAAAAAAATTTCTTGCATTATATTAGGTTTGCTTAAATGTAGATGTTTTATTTTGAATATTTACTGTGTAAAATTTTTGTGTGCCAAAATGATCGTATATTATTTCCTTTATTGAATAATGATGCCAACTATTTTTTTTTTCATGTAATAAAATTTAAATTTGCCTAGACGGTTAACTAGTAATAAAACCTCTGAGGAGAGTATTCGCCCTCAGATTGTTAAGAAACACTAGTAATAACCAAATAAGAAAAGTACAACAAGACATTGCTAAAAATAAAAAAAATGTCAGGTCACATAAATGCAGTACCTCGTGCAGGCTATCATTTATTGTATTACCTTGAAAAGTTCTTCTAGCAAGCGTTCCTGTTAATACTGCTGTTTCACAGCTATGGTTTTCGAAATTTTCTACACACTACGCACATTTTACATTTTTTTTTACATTGCCTTTACACTAAATAAATTTACTCCATTTTGCCAACTGCATTTTGCTAACTATTTTGCCAAGTTATTTTCATTCCATTCACTTTATGCCATGCAAGCCAAAGCCATAAGTATTTGCCAAAGAAAATGAATGTCAGCCATGTTTATTCCATTTTGTTTAATTATATTACTATAATGATGAACAGTATTATTGTATCCCACCTAGGTTGTAAATATTTAACTTATGATATTTTGAAAAAAATTGTGCGCACTCATTGTTTTATTTTTATTGTAAGATTTTCGTACTATTGCATCATTATGTTTTGTCAAATTTTAGAAACTGCATCCTGCCCCTCAAGTGTTGTACAACATAACTCCAGAATTCTAGTCAGAAAAATTTAAGGTTTCTAAACTTGAAAATTAGATTAGTTCGCAGTTTTAAGATTAGGTTGCAAGGACGTCTGACTCGCAAGTGAGAGACTGGCCACCTCAATGATATTGCTCGTCAGACTTCTTTTGCCGGGGGGGATATTGTAATGTATAAAAAGGTAATTTGGGTTTTACTAGTTTGGGTATTGTTCAAGCGGGTACTTTCACTGTAAGTTTTACTTTCCTGTCATACTTGCCACGCGCGCTCTGGAGCTATGTTTTATTTATTTTGTTATTTGTCAAACATCAGGCCGTCGATTCTGAGTTCTTTAGATGTACACGTGTCCCCACGCCCTTTTGTCCCCGGATGCGGGTCATGTTGGTAAATGTGTGTGGTTCGATCAGAGATAAGAGAGAGGAGGAGTTGTGTCTTCGCAGACCACGTGGTGTGGAAAGCGTAAATACTCCCGCACATCGAAAATCGGGGGACTTCTGCCACTGGAATTGCTTAATGAGTCCACGCTGATTCTTGTACCCGTCTCCTCTCCCCTCTTCTCATTCTAAATTGTAACTTAAATGTAATGTTCAATAAACCATATTACCTGCCTTAACTCTGAAACTTTACTTGAAATATCTGACGTCACACACACACACATATATATATATATATATATATATATATATATATCAGAAAAATAAAAATTGTTTGAACCCATTTTTTATATTTTAATCTAAATTACCCATCCGCTTCCCTCTAAAATTTCAATTCGATAAGAGTATACAATCTCTCTTTTTCAATTTATGTAAAGTATACCTTCTGCTTTTTTACGAATACAGAGCTGGTTCCACTTCCAGTGACTTCTGTCCATCGGAAAGTCATTCCTTCCTAAGAGTTGCAGCAAAATTCAACTTCCCGAACCCATTCTGTTCACTCTAGGTGAACTCTGAAGCCCTGTGGTGAAGCAGTCCTGGATTCTTTCTCCATTCAGGAGTTCCAGGGACATTTTATGTTGGAAATGCTCTGATAAAACCTGCTCATTTTAAGTTCGGGAGTTATTTACCTGTAGATCGACAGTTTTGACCAAATTTTCCTAAGACATCAAACGAAAGCATAAGTTTGTTGCTTTACCGGCGATATAGTGAAGTGTTTTAAACTTTCATATATAATTTTAAAGTTGAAAATTTGCTTTTTTAACAGTGTTTGAGGCCTGAAATCATGCATAACAACATTTTAAATTTTTATGAAGAACCGCTAATATAATAGGAATATCCATATAGATCGTGAATACCATCCGATATTAAAAGGAAAAAAAATCACTTTGAGCTTTGACCGAATTTGGTCAGTAATAGTGCACTACTTGAAATATTTTTCCATTATGTAATTACTTTTTGATTAGATATTACGCTAGACGAAAATCCTTTTCCATAGGCAAAATATACAATATTAACATTACAGTACATTATTACGTTACGTTAAGACGTTACGATAAAAAAAATTACATTATATAAACGTTTGAACTTCGTTTGCAAATTTGAAAATATATCAGCATAACGTTAAATTAATTATTTTCTAAAAGTGCCGCTACATAAATGTTTATCGATATGATTTCAAATTCAATTACTTAAGTAAAAGAAATAAATTTAATAAAATATTCAAGATCCAAATTAAAACACCATTTTATCTTAATATATTTATTTAACCTTTCAGAATTTATATTCGAATCTCGTATGCATTAAAGGAATTGGAAAATAAAATTTGAATATAAATTACTTGTGTACAATAATGGAATATTTGATATGGGCAAGATACTGAACGTAATGATTTTTGCCAGCCTAAACATCTTATCTTATTCTGATATATTTTCACTTTAGCTAATCATTCTAATGCATGGTTCGATAGGGTTTCGGAGATAAAATCTCTCATGGCCATCGATTATTATTTTTTTATTGTGGCTTGCACAGTAACTACTTTCGTGTAGAGAAATCCACTTTACGTGAAATGTAAACACTGAATCATTAGACGATCAAGTTCTTTTATCAATATTTGCTGTAAACAAAAGATAATAAAGTAATATAATGTTCTGATGAAACTTAGGCGAGTTACAATTTTTAGAAAGTGAATAAATTGGAAAATGCTTTAGGCAGTTATTTGTAAATGCACTAAAACAATAAACATAACTTTATTGCGTTATGTTATTTGAAGTATTTAATTATAATATAGCTAATAATGAAATATAAGAGTAGTTACATTTAATAAAATTGATTATCGGTAAAATAAGTATTTAGGTTTGATTTTGTCAGCATTACTATACTTTTGTTTTAACGTTTCATTTATAATTAAACGAATCTCACATGTATAGGAATTAAAAATAGTTTTGAATTTTCTGTAAAATCAAGATGTTTGCCAATATTTTAATATTGAGGAACTCTAAAAGGGATAATATTTCGAAATTAATTAAATATGATCTAATATTTCTCTTAGAAAACTAATTATTATAAGATGCCAATTTCTGAAATAATCAATAATGAGAAAATATTTTAAATGTAAAATAAATGACTACATACACAGTAAAAAGAATGTTTTGTAAAGGTCTATTGATGTTCAGAAAACGTTCAGTAATACTTTCTAAACGTTAACATTGCTGTGCAGCCTGAGTCGCTACTTACCTACTTTGAATAAGCAAATTATTTCGATGGTTGAATAACACTGTCAAAAATACTTGTCATCTTTCTGTGAAGTAGAACATTTTAGCAAATAATTCCTGAAACTTTATAAAACCACCAATATGATTTAACTATTGAATTTTAAGATGTTGCTAAAAGGAGATGTATTTTCAAAGACACAGGTTAAATGTAAAGCATACAGATTCATTTATGACGCACGCATACACAACCGTACTTCTGCATTATATCATGATAATGCTACACACTAAATAAATAAAATAGTAATAATAATAATGATAATAATAATATAACAGAGTAAATCAGCGAACACATTTTCAGAAAAATGCATTGAAAACATCTTAGCCGTTCTTAGGAGCAATTAAAATTTAGTTGGATTCGGTTTTTAGACTCATTAAAGGTGACATTATTGTATGTGAGTGATTAGTAGAGACTAATAACATTGTTCGATTAAATTCATTAAAAAACGTTATGATAAATTAAAGAATTTCATACTCAAATATTTTAAAAACATACACACAAATTCACGCATAATTCTTTCCGAAAGACATTCTAAAGATACAACTTGCAGCACCTATCTACGCTTTTCTGCAAAGTTCAATTTAAAAATTCCCAACAAATATTCTTGCAAAATACAGTTTGCAGAAAAATAATCCTCTCGTAGCTACAACTTTTGCAAAGGATACGAACTCCTGAAAGTAGCTCTGTCAAAAGTGCACTTTTCCAAGAGCTTTTTGAATGACAAAATGTCTCAAAATCCCACTAAACGGTCTTTCTGACAAGGTATCTATTCTACATTTGATAGATGATTTTTTGACAAGAAAGTTGGACAAAGTCCAAAGTATTCGAAACAAATCTTCCTCTCTTGACATCGATTCCACCGAGTTTGAAAGAAAAGCTAAAAAGAAAATTTACACCGGTTTGCTTTGTTTTCATTAAGAGATAAAATAAAACTTCACCCACACCCCCTCCTGAAAAGGGCATCATGGCTTATACATTTAAAAAAGTGCATGTTTAAAACATTAAACACTATTATGTCTATTCGATTAAATATTAATATTAATAGAACTTATTGTGATTACGTCTTAATAAATGATGCTTATTTGCTGAGAACTACACATGAAGCAATTGGTGCTTAATTCAGATAGTACAAATTCATCAGAAAAAAATGTCTTCCGAATATTTTTTTTAAATTAAATGTCAAGCAACTCCAAAATCAGCACTATGTAAGAAAAGAAAGCTAAAAATTAAAATGAAAGGTTGTTTTTGTAAATGCTTAGAATAAAATTAGATTGATCATTAAGTGCACATGTTTCTAGAGCATTAATGTTATATCTTACCTTTTTCTTTAATAAATAGTTACATAAACAATAATTATGATTTAATATTCTAAAAAATATTGCAGTATAATTTACATAGAAATATTCTATTACCAAAAAAAAGTAAAAACCTCAATTAAGACTTTATCTAAAATTTGAGCAGAGATCAGTACAGAATCTCATAAAGACATGAAAACTATTATCATCACTCTCTTTCCCAACCACAACTTTATACATTGCTTCAAAGAAAGTTGTTTCTCAATGAACGTTTTTATATAACTTTTGAATACAAAGGATTTTGTTTTTCAAGTTATTAACTTGATTTATAAGGATTAATATGATATAGAAAAAGGGAACCCCAGAAATTTCAGTTTTGCAGTGAATATTTAGTAAAAAAGTTTATGACAGAAGCATTCTAGAATCTCAGTTGAGTCTCACAAAATGTTCCTTTTACATCGTTACATTCTCCAAACAATATAAGTAAAACATATTTATCAGTATTAAAAATGAAGTTGTTTGGAACACATTCCTCTAAATAAGTAATAATTTAATATTAATACAAAATATGGTTTCAAATTTTAAAACAAACTAAATACTGTAATTGAAGTTATTTTAGTTTCTGAATTCGATGCTTCTGTTTTTGCGAACTTGCCGATAATAACGACTCGCTTATAACATATTTTCTGTTCATTTCTCTAAATTTTACTAAAATATGAGTAGCATTTTTTACATTTATATTTTTATAAACTATCTATCAAAATATACAATCTCAAGGCACGTTCCTAAGTTTTGCGTTAAACTATGGTTTATAAATACATTTATAGTATGAAAGTTGTGATTAGCCGTATTTGAGGAATAAACAAATTGAAACAAATATCAAACTTAATTGAATTCCGTTTCGCTGAAGAAATGGAATGGTAAATACAAATAATACATTACATTGTACCAAAACAAAAATTGATAGATTTATTTTTCAATTTCAAAACAGATTATATATTTAAAGGAAGTTTTAGAAAATGAAATACTAAAAAGATGAAACTATTTAAGTTTACACATTCCCAATTTGTATTCCTAGAGAAACTGGGGGAAAAAGTTTTATCTTGTTACGTAAGATAGTCTCGTTTAAATCGGAAACTCAATTTTCTATACTCTTGAAAAAATATTTATTTGTGGAAACATTTTTAAAATAATGTTATAGAAAAAAAACCTCAAGCATGAGAGATTAAATAATTTAATTTAGAAAAAAGGCTGTTATAGATTTTTGCCAATGATATGATTGCATAAAGGCGTAAATAAAAATAATAGTTCTAAAATTCTAACTTTCTGAATAGGAATTTTATTTTCAACTTCTAAAATCTTATTTTTCCATTATATTTAATATTTAATTATAATTTACTGTACAGAAGCAACATGGATAATGAGGTGTTGAATAAAATTATTAATTAGGTTAATTTTCTTTAATAAAACAGACACAATGGTTTGCTGGTGTGCAGGTTTACTAAGATAACACACAGGGACTCACGCACCCACACGCACGAACACACACACACACACACACACACACACACTCAGACACACACATTATTTTACCATTTTATCACAAATAAACCACCATTACGACTGCGGAAGAAAAAGATTAAAGATAAAAAAGAATATTTAAGTCATTTTAAACCGAATACAGTGACATAAATGTTCAAAAAATAAAATAAAATCATGAAACGTATTTCACATCAAGTGACTTTTTTTTAATTATTATTCAGCATGTAGCATTTAACAAAATCCATTGCTCTTCAAATGGCACTTTTAGTGACGTACTAGTGCATAATTAGCTAACGAATCAGACATAAACAAAGCCACGGCACGACTTGCATGTTTGCTGCCACGGAGATTATAAGTATTTCGCAATGATAAATACGCGGTGTAAAAGATTATAAATAGGTGTGTATGGAGAACTCTTTTAATAGCAACCATAATTGGAAATGATTATTGATTATGCGCATGTGTAAATCTCCAGAGAATCATCACACAAGGAAAAGACGCCATTCGTAGCAAATGTGCAAGCTGTGCCAAAGGCACTTTAAGTCAATATTTTGTTTTCTTCTTTACAGTGTCATTTATACAACTCCACCCAACAAGTAGATAAACATAACTTCGAATGTAGAATTAATCACACAGACCGTAAAGCAAGAACTTAGCAAATCAACTAAAGTGAAAAATTTCTAGAACATTAATATTTTTGTAAATTTCATTTTTTCCGAATTCTCTCACAAAATCTTCTAACCAGATAATTATAGATCTTTTGAATCTTTATTATAATACAAAAAGTCTTGACAACTTGTACGTTCACTTTGCCACTTCAAATTTACTTCAAAAACCTATCTTTCTACATAGTATCAACGCTGGTATTTCCCGTTGATCTTCTGTTCTTCGCATATTCTTGCCTATTGGCTTAGTGAATTTTTAATAGTTTTTTTTTTATTAAAATGAATATTAAATAACTATATTATGTTGTTTAATTTTATACTTGCATATGATACGCTGTAAAATTGATGTTCTGTATTTCGCACCAAGAAACTATCTTACTGATTATCATTGATTCTGCCAGCAATATCCTACAAAAATCATTGCTGCTTATTTTATTATGTAGCATTTAAAAAGTGAAACAGTATTTTATTAGCTATCTGTATCATAAAAAAATGACTAGTTTTATTGACATGGTGTTCATATTCAATTTTATTCAATTTTGTTTTATTTGCAGCAAGTATTGCAAAAACTGCATACTGCGCAGTCATATTTTAACTATAAATAGAACTCTACAAGTTTAAGCAACTTAAACATATCTGGATACATTAACAACTAATCACTGTCTTTTATGCAAAATTTAAATTTGACGTAATGCTATGCTCCATGCTAGTTATGCTTGTTATTGCTTATTATTAGATTCAAAATTCTGTTAGAGCCAATCATAAGAGTAAATATCTGCAATAACACACATACATAAGTATGAAAAAATGCATGAAACAAGGGAAATTCTAGGTAAAATAATTAGTTATTTAAGTCGTAAAATACCGTCGAATCTATGAGACAGCTTTTGATAAGTCACCTTATTTGATTTAGGATTAAGAGATTTTTTTTCACTCAGCAGTCAAGTGGAATAATGGGTTTTCTTCCATGTGCTTTATAAAATTTTTATTTGTTGCTGTACGAAGTTGATTTACGTCCTTCTAAAAAAGCAGGAACTATAAAGTATATGGAGTAGAAGACCTGTCTGGGTGATTCAGTGCTGAAAGCATTTTATTTTGAGAAGAAAAATCTTTTTAAGACCGTATGTCAGATTCCTTTTGACCAATCGAGAATGTATTTTTATATAAATTTAGTTTTTCTCTAAAAAGAATTTGGTGTTTGAAACCATGAATGTGCAGGATCTGTAAAAGTTATATATAAACACAGAAAAATCATCCGAAAAGTAATAATATCTGTTTACTTCTGATGTTAGTTTCTGAGACAGCAAGTATGATGCATGCGATTACAAAAATTCTTTAAGTTTCGTATCTTCACCAGTACTAAAAGCATTTATCAGCAAATAATGATATTTTAGGAAGAAACAATTCATTATTCAATGATTTAACCAAAATTGCCGTCATCCTTTTCTAATTACTAAAATCTTTATAACCTAATGCAGTACGTCATTTAGGATATTTATTTTTACTCCTGGATTACTCATTGAACTTTATATAAGATAATCTAAACTTATGCCAGTTTTCATTGTAAATATTTAAATGAATTTATTTAAACTTACAGTGGGCCTTTAATTGCTAATTTTAAATATTTTCTTCATCTGCGGCAACGTGTTTAAATATCTTTATCTAGGAATATATGTAAATATCTTCGCCTGCAAAAAAGCGCATATAATTTATTTTACCTAGTATTCTCAGCAAACATAGTGCTTCCGAGCGACAGCCAACTAAATGCTATTGCCGTTTCCAGGCATATTACCCACCGAAACTGTCTCTTGCTCGCTTTTGTCCAGTTGGTTAACAGTTGGTTCAGGACGTTGCTAAACAGACCAGTTACATGCCATTTTCGAATGAAAACATGCCACATTTCGATCCAATGCCAGATGTCGGTACCAATTACTTTTTCATGCTCAAAACAACCAAAACAGTTTTCAAGAGTTTTGTGCCAACTTTTAGAACTTGTTTAATTTTGCTATGCTAAATTGTCTTACGTGTCGGTAGCCAATATGAAACTTACGCATCGAAATTGATGATTTTGTCCCATCTATCTGGTATTTAAGACATGCTATAGTGTAATGCGCCTTCCAATTATAGTTAAATTTAATCTAAAAATAATAGTTTCTTCATCTGATACAGTTTGTTAAGAAAAATTTCATTTCGTATCGTACAATTTTGAGTATCTAGTAAGTTACATTATCAACGTTCTTCATATAAGATTTATTATTTCGCTTCAGATTACATAAATTACTAGAGCTGGTGTTACATTTAAGTAATTATCATTGCTTTTCACAATAATGAATCCATGCGTGATAACTTTAAAATGCTTCACTTGTGGGATCACATTCATCTGAGTTCGGGATATTTTCTTCTTTCTATTTTACTATGAATAAAAAAGTCGTTTCCTTATCTAATATAGTAGTATGCCTCAAGACCTTATGAAACATAAAGCCACTTATAGCGTTCAATATTTCTTCCACCATCATTCAAAGCTAATTCCAATTAATAATGGAATAGAAAAATCCTTGTCTCGTTTCAGAATGAAAGTTCTTTTCTTTTAACTAAACTTTATTCCAGGCATGAATACTCACGGCCTAAGTTATGTCACTGCTCTCTGCTGCCATGGAAAACATATTAAATATTTCTACCTCCATTTGTTGAAATGAGAGCGTCTACTAACGTAATGGATTCTCCGCGTGGAAAAATCTTTTCCAACCGGTTCTCTTCGGAAAAATTGTCTTCCTGGCTATAACCATTTTTCATACAAAATATCAAAAGAGAAAATTCGGTTTATTTCATAAAATGTCCTCTAAAAGATTTCCGTTCTTTTTCCGCTTTCATTTGGAAGAATTTCGATTTCTGTTACTTCGTGTTATAAAAATAAGTTGTTTTTTTTAATCAATTGAAAAATTTGCAGTTGGAATGTTGTCGGTTTATTTATCTGTTTTAAATATCTGTTTTTCTATCGTTTTAGAAACAATCTCAGCTAGTTTTGCTTTATAAACTTACATTACAAATCGTTATTCAAATCCGCTTAAAAAACAATTTACGTAAGTATTTTTGTTAGTTTAGTTCTTGTTTTAAATAGTTATTTTAATATGTTTAATTAATAGTGAGTTGAGTTTATGTTGGTTTAGTTTTTGAATAAGTTGTTTTTGAGCAGTTTAAACTGTTAGACACCAACGTTAAAATATCCTCCTTTTGGATACACCAAGAAGAAAAGTGCCAAAAAAATCAACATATTGTTATGTTTTTAGGGGTAATCTGCACTTCAGGCTTCAAATTTAGGCTGAAATTTATTCTATGGTTCGAATAATTAAAATTTGCATTTTGCTGCATGAAAATCGATTAACTAGAATACGAGATAGGGTTTTACGATATCTCGACAAATATTGGCGATATCGTTTATTTACTTTCAGCTTTGGATACTCATTTTTCGTAGCCAAATTTGACTATATTTCGGCAAGAAACCGTAAAGGTTGACAACTTTTCGGCTCATTTTATTAATGAGGGCCTGTAATGTTTGTTTTCCTGCATTAACATTTATCAATACCAGTACTATTACGCAATCAAATGACTGGAGGCTTCTGGTAAATACTACTGAATGTATTACGTGAAATGTTCGCAAAACATGTGCGAAAAGTGTAAAAGAGGAGCTCGCCTCACAAGATCAGTATAGTTGTGAGCAAGCAGTCTTCGGAACGATTACAAAAATAATAATTTACAAATTTTGACGAAATTATATATAAATTGTATTATTCCTGAATTTTTTGAGCCTGATGTTATTGATTTTTTTTAAAAAATCTAACATTCCAGTACCCATAATCTATTGAAAAGAGACAGTACAATCGTAATCATAATCGATATCAGATCATGTAAACGGTTACAGAAAGATGTGTAATCGTCCGATGTCTAGTTGTGAGCTTGCTCGCTGAGAATGCGTATCTGTTAGAGCCATAAGCTGCTTGCGATTTGTGTGAGCGCTATTATAAGCGATTTCCCGCTTGTTTTGAGAAATCTCTTATTCATAGCAGTTTGAAAATTCTTCCTTTTTGTATGCTGATGGGCCACCGAAAATTTTGCCCGAGAATTTCCTCTGAGTGTTTAGACTGTGGCAGTTTTTATTGTATGAGAAATACCTGAATTGAAGAAGCTTTTCTGAATAGCTGACTGTCGTGCTATTGCTCTTTAATTTCTATGAACTGTGTATTTAATACAGCTCGTCGAATTTCTAAAACCAATCAAATTTGCAGTTAGTCTTATAAATGCAACTGTTCACTACAGCTGGTAGTGGACTTTTTACTACACCAGTTGGACTGTTTTACTACAGCTTTTCACGTACACTGGACTTATAAGATACGACCCCAAGAACTGAGCAGTTTTCTGGAATAATATACATGCAAATGAAAGAAAATATGTCTTAAATGTTGACGCTAAAAACACATAGTAGGATATGTGAAAAAAAATTAATGCATCAACAATTGAAGGCTTGGCTACAAAAAGGAGGTAGCTCCAACGATTTAAGTTAGCCGAATATTGTGAAATTTTAGGGATTCAACACAAAATAACAAGACGAGCAGCTTTATCTCTTGAGTAACACAAGAGCATACTTTTATTGTCCGACCAGTGGCCGAGCGCATCGCACTCTTTACTGAGAAACGGAAAGTGTCTGCTTCGAACTCGGGTCACGTCCATCTACCTAGCCGTTCGGAGTTTTCCGTGGTTTTCTCCAAAACTTCGGGTAAATACAGGTTAGGACAAACTTCGGGTAAATACAGGTTAGTTACCTTTGAGAGACACTCGCTGAGCGCACCCCTCCTCAGCTTAGATCCCTCGTGCATATAATCGGCCTTACCCCTCAAATCATATTAAATCAAAACACTACTTTGGTACTAAATGAAAGCAATTTTCTTTACAGAAGCATAGTGCATGTAAATCCAAACTCTCGAAGGATTACGCTTCCTCTTTTACCCCCCAAAAAATTAAATTATAAAACCATTTAATGTACATTTTGTGTTAACATCCATTCATTAGACCATTACGCTACAAAATGAGTTTTTTTATTTAATTTACTAACTACTTAATTTATTTAATTACTTTGTAAAGCGGTCAAGTGCTTTTCAATTATTTAAAGCATATGGGATATGTGTTTATTACATTGGATAGGAATTATGCTATAAAAATATCAAATCAGATTCAATGAGAAATTATACAACATTTAAATGCTGGAGGTACGACAGTAGTTAAAAAAACTGCAAGTATAGTATTATTTAAATTATCAGTAAAAAAATGGTTCAAAAGTTTGAAAAAATAATTTGATTTTCTCAATTTGAAGACTCAGTGGAAATAACTAAAAATATTCTTGGCCACTTCCTTTTTATTTATAGTAACTATCTTTTAGTTGTTTCGTTAACTGTTGTTTTAACTTACATTTCAAGTATTTAATACTTTTATTTGAAACACGCAAGTAAATCCTAAATAAATGATTCCAGAATATATATATATATATATATATATATTCGCGAATTGTTAATAAATTATTTCAAAATTTGTTCGATTTTTTTTTTCCTTCATCGTCTTTCCGTGCTTTGTTGACACAGAATCCAGCGAAATTCTCTCTTCTTCCTTCTTCAGCTTTTAGATGATTAATCTTACAGTAGAATTTACTTTTCTGTTTTAAGACTTTTCTTTTATATTAGTTTTGCCTCCATAAAACTATATTTTGTGCTAAAAATATGAAATACTACCTTTTAGAAGTTGTTCGTGAGATTACTTTATCAGCTGTGGGTCCTAACAGATGGCCGGTATGCAAGCAAAAAACGGCAGCAGAAGTTACGACTTCATAAAGCAAATATTTTTCTAGTAGTATTATACCTGCGGATTTTCTTAGAGAAAAATATGATAAAAAAAGTTATTGTGTATGTCCTTTTTTAAGTTTACCACGTAATTTATGAATTAAAACTTGCATATTTTTTAACTGCAGCGTCTTGAATGAAAACTAGGAAAGAAACATGCCTAATTTTGTCAGTTGTTTATCATAACTATTCTGATTGTAACGATTTTTAACGCATGCTTAGTTACTTACATCACGGGTCGAGCTACACATCGACTTACATCAGGTTTTCTCAAAAATTTTTCGACCACCGCCCACTTTGAGATTTAATAAAGTTCTAGTGTCCCCCCACACTTTTTGATGAGTGAAAGAAAACAAAGATTTCTGTTATTAGTGCTTTACTTAATTTCAAATATAACTAAGTAGCAAATACAGTTTTAAAAAACATCAATTAGCACAGACTAATTTATGTTATATAATATTACGTATAAGGAGGTAGTCCAATAAAAATAAAGCAGACTATATAAAGATCATGGCGCAGAAGTTAATAAGGAAAATAGGTGTATGCATAGAACTTCCTTCTACTGGAAATCCTTCTTCCTACAGAAAGATGCAAACGTTCACAGTTGGGCCATTTATATCTATCAGACGTACTCAAAGTAAGGTCAACCATAGATAGAGACGTAGCCAAAAAAATAGTCTAGGGCTGCCCAAAGGTGAAAAAAGTTAGAATTTCCACAAAAACGCTTGATTTATTGGCATCCAATTAACAAAAATCCAAAATTTCGGGGGTTGCCCAGGTTCTACCCCTCTTCCCTGGCTACAGACGAACTCAAAGTAAGATAACGAGTGGTATTCGCGTCCAACATTACCAAGGAAAAACGAAACAGCGAGATGTTTGCGAGGACGCTCAGTAGTGCATGGAAATTTTGCAAACATTCAATAGCGGCATCAAGTCTAAATTCTCAGGAATGTTGACGGACGGCGTAATTCTGTCTCGCAATAACTCCCGGCCATATGTTGCCAACGTTGTTCCGACGATGCTTCAGAAGATTTGTTAGCAATTTTCATATTTTTGGAGGCTAAAAAACATCCGTGGCCGTAGATTTTCTTCGGACGAAGAGGTGTATCCCTGGCTACAATAATGGTTCGGTAAATTCCTAAAACATTCTCCCATGAAGACATTCACCATCTTGTCTCACAGAGGGATATATGTATTAACAGTCATGGTGATTACTTTCGAAAAAAAAATACAGAATTTGCTTTCTTTATTTTCCATCTGTTTCGCTTTAATTTGACTGCCTTTTATGTACATACTGTAAATTCAATTCAGTTTTCTTTAAAGATCAGCTCATTCGAATATTGCAGAATAATTTTCATCAAACCGTATATTCTTTACATAAATTTTGATAGATTTCAATTCTTTAATATGTATTTCGATTAATAAAAAAAATTCCCCATTTTAAACTAACTTATTCGTTTATTGAATGGATTGAATAATTTAGAAGGGTGCAGAAAATATTAAATGCCCTATGGCATTTTCTGGAGAAAATTCAATAACCCATTTATACGGATCTATTAATTCTCTTAACGACACCGTAAATAAGTTTATTCTAGGGACAAGGCATTTTAATCGACAATTTTCCTTCCGAAAGTTGGCAATTTCAACCTGACAGAGAAAACATTGTTTCGAATTACGGGAAAGGTATCCATACTGCATTTTCCAGCACCAAATAATGTAACATTTGCTTGATAAAGCCTCTAAAATTATTGACTCTAGGAAAGACTATTTAATTAGTAATCCCACACATAAATAAAAGAAAATTACTTTCCCCATTTCTTTCTGCAGCCTCGTTAATTTTCTTAATGATCTAACTATTTAGGTCAAAGCGAAAAGATATTTTTTTCTCCATACAATAAGGTCTTACTACAGATTATTGTTTGGTATTACTGAATAAAAAATTCATTAATTTAAAAAAAAGACCATTGATTATTTATTAAACATTAATTTGATTTATGCAAGAAAAAATTGCTTTATTGAATTCAGCAAAGGATTGTTTGATGCTATTTGGCTATTTAAATAATTTAGTTGAATCAACAAAATATTTTGCTAAATTAATCAAAGTTTGTTATGAGAATCTTTTGTTGAACTCAACACAAGAAAAATTTCTTATCTCTGCTTGCAAGTTCTTGCAACGATTGGAATAAGTCAGTTAAAGCAAATAAGAAACAGAAGTATTTATTTTAATTGTTGCCTTTAGAACTTAAATATACGACAAGGGTTCTGTAAAAGCGTTAACAATTTTACGCAAAGCTGCATTCTTTCATAAACTTCACCCAAACACATGATTTTTTTTTTTTTAATTGAGAAGTCCCTTAAATATGCAGTTTGAACAATCATTGCCCACGGAAAAATTATTAAAAGGCTTGTGAGTGCTCTTGGAAAAAAAGGCCTAAAACTTGATGCTATGTACATCATTTTCAGTAAAGTACATGGTATAATCAATATAACCTTCAGAACGTGTAAGCTCACGTTAATAGGACAGTGACATCCATGTTTGATACATAGGTTGCAGTCATGTATTGAACATGCAATGTTAACTGGAAGTCGCAGCCTGACTTATTCGTAAATTAACTGAGATGTCACCGAAAAGTTACTTCTTCCTATAATTTACTCTAAAAATTGAGAGTCACGTCATATTGTGGCACTGTCGCGGAAGGGTATTCCACCATCAATAGGACATTACAGTGAGTTACACAGTACTTCACAGTGATATCACTGAATTTGCAAGGGAAAACCTGTATTTTGTTATAATCGATATTGTTATAAGCAGTAGAGTAAAGACAGGCAGACAAAATGAAGTCATAAATACTTTTCAACTTTGTGAGAATTAAAAAATAGCACAAATACAATGGACAAGTTACCTTTCTTAAATTTGGAAAAAACATTTCCAGACAAATCTGAAAAGTTTATATATTCTCGAATTAAAAGGATTTGGTGCATCTTAAGTGAAACGTTGATCGTCGCTCATAAAGGGCCATGTAGATAACTACTGATTGGGCGTTACCTCATCTGGAATACTTATGAAGGAAGACTCAAGTTAAAGTTTGTTTCAAATTGCATGAAGTCTGATTTTCCATCTATAAGCCAACAGAACTTGTCTGAGTCACAATGGACAGACGAACTCGATCCTTGACTCTTTCTTTCCGCAGGCGAATGTTAGTTGTTCTAGTACTAATAATTTTGTACTTCGTTGGACAGTTGTTTCCTAGTTTGCTCGCCTGTAATGAACGTCCGAATGCGATAATGTAGAGTAGGGCATTTCATGGAAAGCGAAACTTTCTCTGTAAAATTCGCCCGTAATGAATGGGTCTTGCATTCGCAATATTTCAAAAAACATTTCAAGCACGCTCAAAATAAATCTTATGAATTTCACACAGCAACCTTTTATTAACTTAGCAAAATACACACAACATCTATATAGCAAATGAACTCATCCGTCGTCCAACAAATGTATCCCCATAAACTGTTTTCATGCGACAGAGTCAAATTACAGTTTCATTCATTTGAAGAATTTGCATCTACAGGCCGGTCCCAAATCAAATAAAAGCCACCCGCGAACTTGAATTGAGAGTGGCGGAGAGGGGCAAGGAGCAAGCAAGCCAGACATCGAATCCCAAGTGATGGCTTGTCTAGCTCCGTTTTAAATTAAAGCAGAGCAGTCTTAGAGATCCAATTTAAACGAAAATACTTTTATGCCTTTGATGAAATTGAAAATAAATTCTACTGAATGAACTCTGTAAACACGAGTGTTTTGATGATTCTCAAAGGGAAATTCTCGTCGATAAAAGGAGCTAATCAAATTTTCGATGAGATATGTATCCAATGAAAACAGAAAATATCCTGAACAAAAAATACATATGTATATTTCTATTTAAATGACATCATCCTGAATTTGAAATCCCCCAGTGCTTTTGAGGTTGAGATTAATTAGACACCCCGTATAAATTTTGATGCTTGTCTCAGAAGAAGTCTACGGAAAATCTAATCACGATATTCCCTTTGTGAATGGTTTATTTGTAGATAAAGGACTGTCAAAATATTGCCGAATATTTGTATGATATAACCTTCGTGATATATTAGAGGGTATTTTCGAAGGTCCTGAGTACAAGGAATTTAACTGACGTAGAACTAAATTTTAACAACACGAAATTAATATCTGTATGAGTCAGAAATGTGTAATCTAGAAATAGTTGTGAAAATTTCTATGTAATACTAATTAGAAAAGTTCTTTGGCTTTAAATGCCGTAAAACATATTTAAAGAACACTGAAAAGACCGAAACATTTTCCACTGAATCTAACTTTCGACAAAGATAGATTTATTCCGAATAAAAGGGATGTCCCACAATGGCCAAGTGGGTAAAATATTAAATGAATTGACGACTGTAGTGTGAATGTCCAGTGTTCTTCCCTACAGCACGGCTGTCAATCTAACGGTCTGGAGTTTTGGTAGGTTTCCTCCAAATATAACGAGAATAAGCGTTAAAAAACCCAAAATGAACTCCGACCAAAGTACACCCACCTA
Organism: Cheiracanthium punctorium; assembly: GCA_038373885.1. Classification (NCBI taxonomy): domain Eukaryota; kingdom Metazoa; phylum Arthropoda; class Arachnida; order Araneae; family Cheiracanthiidae; genus Cheiracanthium; species Cheiracanthium punctorium. The sequence goes on along the minus strand of JAWZYV010018453.1, from coordinate 173,074 downwards.
TACAGGAACTCCACCAGCCGTTCTGCCTTAATACACTAAATATACATCAGAATAGCAGGATATAAGGAATCGGAATACGAGCCGGTTAAAAGAGAAGTGGTGTAATTCAAATAAATGCAGTTCTGAGATATTGCAGATTTTGCAAATCTCCTACTTGTTGACGATTTTTGCTTCACACTTTTGATTCTCCCTCCCCCGTCTATTTCCTGACAGTACATTGCCAGTAAGTAGAGTCCACAACACAAATTTCAGAAATGACCGTTTTTCATATTTGGGAAGAATTCGCTTGAATATTTCCGTTAAGACAATATTTACTTTGATATAAATGTTTACACAAATTTTACTGTAACTGAACTCTAATACATAAGAATGTCATGCTTAATTTTATATTGCCCAAAGAAGATTTTAACTTATATGTGATATTAAAAATAAGTTTCAAATGAATTTAAACAGAAATGCGTTACGTAAAGCGTAAAATAATTACTAATAATTTATGACATTAAAATAATTCATTGTATAAGAGCCAATAGAGTTTCTTAGAGTTGCAAGACTTTCAACAGAAGAATTTTTATTTGAAAATATTGAAATTTTGATCAGAGATTATTGGATCCTACCTAAAATTTTAGCAAGGATAAGCGAAAAAACACTTTTGCAGCAAGGATAAGCGAAAAAACACTTTTGCTCCGTACACCTTAGTTTAATGATAACACAGGAGAATACAAATAAGGTACATTTTAAATTCCAAATTGTCTTGTAATCTGAGAAATACAATGTTATAGTCCATCTATAGCCATATAACCAAACTTGGGTCTTGTCATTCGCTATCATAGTTAAATTTCGGTATTGAATTTTTAAATGGAGGTGTACCATACAATAGAGTCTTGTTGAGTAAATGTACTAAATAGTCTAGGAATTGTTAGAGAATAATACATGCATTAACTATATTTAATAATGATAGAAATGTAATTGCTCTATTTAAAATATCAGCAGAATAATTGTTTTATTAATGTAATGCCTAGCCGTAAATGTAATGCCCGTTAAATGAATCAAAACACAACAATAGACGTTGTAATTTAAAAAAAAAAATATGCATGAGTGAGAACTACGTTCAATACGTTTAATCTTTAAAATAAATAAAAAATTGTTAAAAAACACACATAAAATTTAAGTTGTAAGAATTTTAACAATCAAAAGAAAACTGAAGTCTTTTATAGAGTTATTAGACTCGGAAACTTAAAATTTGTAAATATAAAAAACACGGAACGTTATAACATTTTAAAAGTAATGGGATATTTTGTTCTATTCTAGCTGGTTTAGATTTTACCACTATCGTATATGAGGTAACAGATCTTTTAAAATGACCAGTAACCTCACATGCGAATATGTATTTGTCCTTTGGCAGTAGCACGGCCGTCTGGTATTTCTGAAAAAAGTCGGAATCGTTTTGAGAACACGCGGATTACATCTCTAGTTAACGAACATGTCAACATCACGAGAAGAATCCTCATATAGCAAAAGCTAGATAACCGATTCGGTTTTATTCCACTATGCATTAACCCATGTACGATACACATACAAGCCACATTGTAATTAGTTACCGTGCTACAGAAAAACTGAAATACGATGGATGCACATTCTTCAAAATGATATTAGCTTATTTAAACATCTTTCTAACTGCAAGTATGTTAAAATTTTCTTTCATCAACTTTTCTCGTAATGTCCAGTTTTGAGCTATCATCCATTCTTATAAGCCATTAGGAGTACCATTGCAAAAGGTCATTTATATAAAACTCCTTGAAATCGGTGATTAACTGAGCGAAAATAACTCTTCAGACAATTTCCTTGGTTAAAAAAAGGCGGTAAAAGCTTTGAGATTTACGTTTAAAATTCAACATTGCCCTGCACCTAATTGTCACTAATGAAGGATTAATGAACAGATAACTTAATCACTGACTTCACTGTGGAAACGTATGCATTCAAAAAATCGTAAAGAAACTTTTTTTTTCCTTTAGATCCCGTTTCAGCAATCAGCTTACACCTCTGTGCTATACATTAATCTAAATAAACAAGTATTTTACTAGTGAATAATAAATAACGCGCACGTTATTTCTTCTCTTTCGGCCGTTTCATTTTCGATTTGGTTCAATTCCCTAAACTTGCCTCTTGCGAGTTTCGGCTCGATTTGTACTCCCATTAATTTTTAAGCTAATTTCAGTTAATTGTACGAACATTTTACTTTCACACAAATTGTGCGTCTTCTATATTTTAGCTTGCCCATAGATTCGGTAACTCGATCTACAATTAGTAACAACATAAAAATATTAATAATGAATGGAGAAAATATACTAGAAAAAAAAAGTTCTGATAAACGACACGTTCAAATTTGTACTTATATTACATAAGTTTAAAAATCCTCCTCATATCAGACATAAATTAAAAAAAGGAAATTAAGGGGATGGCAAGCTATGAAATTACCAAAAATCCGCCAAAAAATCTGAATTTTTCAATGCATTAAAATTGCATGATTTTTGCTGCATCTGATGCCAAAAAAAAACCGTATGCCTCTAACTTAATTAGTAAAAAATTTATAAGGGTTTTAAAGAATACAAGTATCTCATAAATAGCCCTTTAAATTTTCAAAAAAATGCTTTTTGTGTAAAATGAATATTTGTCGCAGTTCTGTATCTTTAAAATAGTCCTCGGATCATAATTTTTGAAGAAATCTTATAAAATTTACTATAGAGATTCAATATATAGGTAATTTTTTTACCCTTTTAAATTTTTGTGGTCATTACAGTTATAAAAATATAAGTTCATAAAAAAAACCGGTAATTTTTGTGAAAATTCAATGTTAACGCATACAAATATTTTGTAAAATTTCACTTTTTGACGAATCTCTAAAATAATAACAAAATATGTTCGGAATACATTTTTGAATTATAACAAGGTAATATTGAAATAAAATTAAAAATTGGAGGGCAAGGTACATTTTTTTTTAAATTCGTTTTTTAAAAATTTTATATTAAAAAGTTTTTTTAATTATTTAATACTGTTATACTTCAGTGCATTTGCATACAAAAAATCATATTTTTTTGGTCAAAAAAGAAACTTCTATAATAGCCACCGCTCTCCTTAAAAAATCTCATCCATTTTTTAAAGCATATTACATTTAAAATCGACAAGAAAAATTCGTATTTTCAACTATTTTTTGAACAAAGACCTCGATTTTTAGTTCTGTTTCACTTGCGGTACGGTAAACATACGATTTGATGAAACTTTTGAAGATGAATGATCTCCTACAAGTTGTTTTTAGCTAAGCCGATTTTGGAAAATAAAATTGTTTTAGTAAATCAACATAAAAAATTCGATTTAATGCGATTATTTGTCTGCGAGGCTACTAACGTCGTCTTATACAAATTACAAAAGAAGCTTTTATTATAGCACCTCACCAACTTTTGTTCAAACAAATCTATGAGATCTTTTATGATGAAATGCTGAAACTTTGTATATCATCTAGTGAATAAATGGAGCACATTTTATAAATTGGGAATATTTTGTAAGGGGGACTGCATTAATATTTAAATTTTGTAGGGGAAGGGGGGGGCAAGAAGGGGTTGCAGGCAAGACGGGGTACTGGGTCTCATCGGTCCTACGAACGACCTATCACAGCCGCTCTGGCTCGTAATGACGCACCATTGTATTGTTTATAAGTCAGCGTTGTGACTGGCTTGTGAGTCCATGCGTTTTTGCCCTACCACCAAATACTCAGTTTTTGTCAAGTTTGTTGCGATTCTCGTGTTATACATCGCATGTGTTCTGTACCTCAATATTAGTTTTCTAGAACTGACTGAAAGTTATTCTTGTTTATCAATGATTACACCAGTAGGTAAAAAACATGTTTGTTTCCATATTTTGATTTAGTTTTTTAAGGCATGTTATTTTATTGAAATAAACGTGGGCGGACTAAATGGTGTATGGGGTACCCCATCTTGCCACTCGAAGAAAATTAAGATTTCTCTAAGACACTTTATGATCCTTTAAACTTAATTGTGTTTTATCTTTTTTTAGGATGGTGATAAATTATAAAAAGAAAGATGGGGAATTGGAGTGAACAGAGTATGAAAAATGCGGCGGTAGATATAATTAAAGTGAGAATGGGGTATAAATTAGCGTCGAAAACATATTTTGTGCCACAAACGATCCTCGAAAGAAAACGTAAGGAAGCTCGTGCTGTCCTAGATGATGCTATAACTTCGGTGAAAGTTCCTTTAGGCCCAAAAAAACGAACATTTTCTGATGACTAAGAGAAAGAACTTTACAATTATATATTGGATAAGGAGGGTCGTATTTATGGACATACAAAAAAATATTTAAGGGCTTTGGCATACACTCTTCCTATAAAAAATGGACAGCAACATCTCTAACTGTGAAAAGAAAAAGAAGCTGGCAAAGATTGGTTCAGGGATTGACGACAGATATTCCACAAACAGAGAGATTATCCATCACTGAAGCATTGCCACAAACCACTACGTCGGACAACGGAGCAACAGCTCCAAACATACCATTCGTATTAACTGAAGCTTCAGTTAACGCTGACGAGACGATAACAGCTGAAGCAAAACCAGCAAAGATAACTTCAGTTTCGACAGTTGAAGATTCTGACAAAATAACTATTCAGGATCCGCTGATATACCACATGCCTGTTGTCATGACACCATCTGAGATTGAAGCAGAGCCTGAGCCAGGATTCTCCACTTGGATGTCCAATATCGAAATAGATCAAAGGCCAACTACTTCACCATCAGTATTTTCTGTAGTTAGCCCTCTGCAAGTGATGCCTTATCCTGCAACTCGCAAAATTTCACGTGTGACAAGGAAACGAGGAAAAATGGCTATCAAAACTTCTTCCCCGTATAAAAATGAGTTAGAAGAAACAATGAAATAAAGAAACTGGCAGACGATAACAAAAAGAGAAAAAGAGAGGTAAAAGAACAAAAAAAGAATAAGAAAGCCGAATTGGCTAAGAAGAAAACCAGCAATAATCCTAATTCCCCACCAAAATGTGACAACGAAGAAGATAATATTCCTCGCTTTTACTGCTATGGAAAATATTTGGATTTAATGAAGGATAGGTCGCATGTTCTTTCTGTGGGAATTGGGCACGCTGTAGCTGTGCTGCGATAGATGATGAGGACGACGATGCAGTATTTGTTTGCAAGTTTTGCAACCCAAAATAGAATATATCTCCCATACCCCATCTTGCCCAGTAGGGTACCCCGTCTTACCCTACCTAGGGGGCAAGATGGGGCGTTGGGAATTTTTGACAAAATTGGTCATTTTTTCATTTTCTATCAGTGGAAAATTTCTTAAGTTCCTTATTTCCAAAGGTTAATTATGTAAGAATAATTATAAATGAATAAATATTCAAAATAATTAAAGATGTGGGGTTTATTACGCTCCAAACATTAAGGACCCCGTCTTGCCCCCCCCTTCCCCTATTTACGTAGATTTAATTTCCTAAAGAACTTTAAGCAATAAAATTCTGTATCGTTTTTTCGGTAACTTTGGTGGAGGTTGGGGGGTGGGGAACACCCTGTATATATACAACAGGCATTCAAAAAGTTACACATGTTCCTCCACGAATGGCAACATTGCGAAACAAGACCGAAGCTTAATCAGACGATAGTTCAGTTCCACGGCTTCCAACGGTAGCAATTTCATTCGGATAGTGCAATCGTTGGTGCGTACTACGAGAAGGAAATGCCACGTAAGCTGGAAGCTTACTCCAAGGGGTGCCAGTTCGGGACCGAACGGTGGATGCTGCCAGAACTCCCATCCAAAGCTGCGAGCCAAATCCATTGTTGTGCGTGCCTAGTGAGGTCTTGCATTGTCATGCAAGAGACAATGTCTTTGCTTGAAGGTTTTTGCCCACAAAAACTTAGTGTGCCGCGTACTTCAACGTTGGATTAAGTTTCCAGTTTACGTGGCATTTCCTTCTCGTAGTACGCACCAACGATTGTCACTATCCGAATGAAATTGCTACCGTTGGAAGCCGTGGAACTGAGCTATCGTCTGATTAAGTTTCGGTCTTGTTTCGCAATGTTGCCATCCGTGGAGGAACAAGTGTAACTTACTTTTTGAATGCCCCTAGTATATGGTTTCCAAATTACTACACACACACACAATTGCTACACTATGTGAATGGATGTTGAAGTTAAATGTGTATTGATTGCATTAATGAAATTGTTTCAATTCCGTAGAAGCGCAACTAGTTCAAAAGACGTTCAAAGTACGTTTATGAACGCCTTTTCAACTAGCTATGCTACTGCTTAAAAATTAGTTTTGGGGATACACCTCAAAATTAAATGTTTTAAATGCTTGAATATACTGTATGATTTCTACAGCAATAAACTTAAATACATGTATTCGCTATTTTCGGAAAAATTCCGGTTTACTGCTTTTGACATTTAAAATCCGAACTGCATTTATGTATATAAAAAAAAGATTACTATACATTTAATCAAACTCCTACAGAAAATTCCTCATATCGAAGCCCAGGGCTTCATAAAACACCTTTTTTCGAATAACAGTAAAAGCAATTAGCCTGCGAATCTTTGAAGTGTTTGTTAAAATAGCGCACGTATTTAACTTACGAATAACAAGTAAAGGGAACTTAATTCGTCCTTTTCTAGTAACTTCGCTTCGTGTATATTCGCTTGGTCTTTTGAGAATAATTGATGCGTTCCTTAAGTGTGAACTCACTTTAACCTTTCTAAATGAGATACAACTTTGCATGTACTTAAAAGGAAGGAATTTTTCTCTTACAAATGTTTTCCCGGTGTTTGTACACCATTGTACAATAGAGTCAAGGATTCTCAGACCTTGACTGATTTCTGAAAAGTCTTCGGAATTTCCTTATTTAAAGTCATCAGGATTAGCATTTATTTCTATCAAAAGAATACCATCAAATAAAAGTCATTTTTGATTTTTAAAAATATTTGTGCATGATTGGTTTAGGATATGCCATATAATCTTAATGCCTGGAATGTTAATTTTGGATACACCATGAGATAAATTTAATTATTGAAAATATTTTTATTTATTTAATTTTTTTACAGCTCACTTTAGATGAAAGCTAGCTCTAGAGAACTAGATACAGTAAGACCGGTACTTACGTATTATCCCGGCGGTCCGCCAAGATGAGCGATTTTTTGCCGAGATAAATGCCGGACACATGAAATTATTGATGGTTCGGAATACGATTGGCAACAGTTTGTAAGCACATATTTCACAAAAAAATAGTTTGACGAGAATGACGGTCGGGATAATACGTAAATACCGTAATACGTCATCTTACGCGAAGACCGAGTTACGTGATTTAAAAATCTCCTCGATTCGTTTATTTGCAAAATACCTTCGGTTTACGATTGTAATAATATGATTTGCCATACATATCCATTAGCTAAAATTTTATCAAACATTTTTTTTCTTTCTAAATTATTGATTTCCTTAGTCTCTGGGCGCATTTAAAATTCCATTTGTATGCGCATATTCATATGTGAAATTATACCTCGACTTACGGGGGGTATCCCCAATTGCTCGGTCTACCTATCGCGTAACTGCGGGATATTACTGGTTGCAGGATGTCCAAAAAGGTGGTAAAGGGTTTTAATTCTTTATCTATTAGAGATAAGTGGACAGTGTAAAATGAAAAAAAAAATGTTCAAAATAAGTTCGGAAATAAGAAAAATTCCTCTCGTTAATTTACAAAAAGTTATTTCTTTTTTAAATTAAGACCCCCGTACAAAAGCATTACCAATTAGTAAAATGTGCCCCATATACTCATTAAGTAATGCACCAAATTTGAGACTTTCATCATGCAAAGTCGCAGAGATATCTTCAAAAAAAGAAGACCGGGATTATATATGATTTAGAAGGTAAACGTTTATTGCTAGACGGAAATTTTTTTTTCTCCGTTAATTTTTGTACGACCCCTGAAATGCGATCATTCGACGTGATTTTTCCCCTTCGAGAGCCATATAAAAGTGCTTCAAGGCAGCGATATATTTATCTTCATATCTCTGACATTTTTTAAGGCATACTTCTCAAATTTTGTATGTCCCCTCATGGGGCATGGGGCACATTTTACTATCTGGAGATTGTTTTCTACAGAGATTGTATACAAATTTAAAAGTGTAATTTTTAGAAAAAATTTTGAACATTCTTTTTCAATTTACACTGCACACTTATTTCTAATAGATAAATAATTAAAGCCCGTTACCACCTTTTTGGGGCACTCTGTATAAATGCGATGCGTAAAATCATATTTAAGGGCGGGTGTCTCACAAACATAAATATCCAATAATAAATGCTGCTCTTTTAAATATTTTTATTGTATTCATGTAACAAGTTTTGTAAAATGATGTAGGTTGTTTAAAGAAAGAAATCTAAAAACATAGTCACAAGAGTAAAATTTCCATTTACTCCCATTCATTATCACTTTATAATTATTCAGTATTTAAAGAATTTTTTTTTTCAAATCTTAGAAATTTGCTTTTCAAATAATTATCTAGCCAAATTGTATATGGCTTTGTGCACTTACATTATGCATTGTTTTCTAGAGACTCTATTAAAAGAATGTTCTTTGGCTGAATATAATTTAATTTCCAACGTTTTATGTAGATATAATTATTTTAAATTTATTGAACTATTTACAGCATATTGATACTACAACATTAAATAGTTAATTATTTATATCTTTGTAATTTTTACATAATAATACGCAGTTTAATTTAGATTTTGGAAATTTTGTCTTTCGTGAGACAATTTTGCTTTTTTAAAAATTAAATGAATTTACATATGTAATTAATCTGTTTATTGGAATAAACATCACTATCACTATCACTTTGAATATCCATATCCAAATAAGTTCATACAAGCTAATATGAAAATATGTTCGCATGGCTCCTTTGTTACTCTTTGAAAAGGAGTTCTCTGATATAGGGATTGACAAAAATCTTAGGAGCCAACAAAGTTTTTAGGAGCCACATATACACTGAATTATATTAATTAAAAAAAGTTGTTCGCCATGAGATTCTTTTTAGTCACCTGGTTCAACGGGGTTTTTCGAACCCTGCCTCTGAATTTTTTCAAGTATCTTAAATCAGATAGTAACCTTGCCATTCATGTACAGTTATTGATGGTGAAATATGTTTTTGTACGGTTCAAAAATGGAGAAATGGCAGAAAAAAACTCATATACCTAGTGTGTGCTCTTAATTTTTCATTATATGCTATTTTTGACATTGAAGTATTCTGAATTTTAAAGCAAGTTAGCATGTCAGGTCCTAATATTTATAATTTTATTTTACTTTTTACTAAAAGATTTTATGTAAAACGGATTAGTTAACTTTCAGAAACGTTAAAAAGATGATCTAAACATGCACAAGTAAACTGCCCCACAATTTTTACAAAAAAGGTTTTTCGCATGACTTACCAGTTTTAAAATTTAATCATTTGATGAAACATACTACAATCTATAGTCATTTAGAAGCATAGCCCATACAGTCAAAAGATGTGCATCTGTACTACATGTGTTGTTTATTAAACTAAAGAATCTGTTCTCCTTTCGCTCGCTAAGCTTACGTGCAATTTATTTAATTCCCTCCTAGAGTATCTTTCCATGTCTCCTTCAATTTCAGTTTACACGAAGATGCCATTATAAATATTTAAATACGGCTCAGGGCGTTGTTCCACATCTTTCTTTGTAAAATGAAGTGTGAAGACTTTAGCCGTACATCTCTTTCCCATTTCAGGACAAGTGATTACACACACAGATGGAGGCGATAGCGCAACAGTCTTACGGTTGGATTCGGAAGGCTTTCTCCTTCGGTGTGCCTTCATGAGATTCCAACCCATTATCTTGTCGTTTTCTTAGAGCTTGTTCAAATACGTAAATGCGTTCGAACAAAGCGGGAAATATAAACTTCATAACTTTCGAGGCGGAGAGAACGTGTGTGTTAACGAGTATGTGTGTCCGGCTCTGTTTCCTAAAGTGAGGGAAATATTTGCGCTCCAAGAGTTATTTTAGAAAGCAAAAGCATTGCAGCGCGGTAAACATCGAAGTGACACACTACTTGCTTATTTCTAATTATTCACAGTCTGTGTGCCTAATTGTGCCTTTAAAGAGATATGTAACGTAACTAAATATATATGTATAAACTAAAAATATTAAGTTGATTACTCTAGAAGAGTTTTATTCGTCCAAATAAGATAAAATTTGAACTAGAGATATATCAGATACATATATTAAAGAAAAAAAAAATGTACCGAAAAATGACGATAGGTGGAGCTGTAATAATAAACATCTAATATGATTTATAAATGTTAAATAACATAAAACAGCAGCATTAGAACTGTTCACTAGCAATGTGCTCTTATCGGAGAACCATACATTTCGCAGCTGACCGATGAAATCTGCCTGAATATCACGAAAACGAAACGATCTGCATGATGCGCAGAGAAGTAACAAATGATCGTGCAAAATCCACCTTATTTTTAATCAAAGAATAATGCCAATAGCCATACGCAGCAACTCAAATGATGTTTTAAATTATATATATATATATGCAAATCAACACCACTTGTGTTATAGCACTATCTATTGGTGAATTATCATACTATATTTAAAAAAATTGATAAATGTCAAGTGTATTATTTGATATACCTTTAGTTCAAACTTAATTCTATTGGACCAAAAGGGACACATGCTAGAGTGGGTAGATTGTTTCTTGATACCCTTATATTTAAATGTATATGTGTGTATGCCAAATAATATATTTGTTAACAGTATAATTCTGTAAATTCTTGCTTAAACGAAATTTTAAGAAACAGAACAACTTGTCTCCTGCAAAAACCAAATGTGTCAGTGTATCCTTCAATAAAGCTGCCTACAAAAAAAGTAGATTTAAGACCCATACAAATAATTTTCTCTTAATGAAGGGGCCAGTTGAAGCTGGACTACTTGTTGTTGTTTCTAATGCCCCTTTACCAACCGCGCCCATAGACCTTAAAATATCGAAATTCTATAAGATGACCCACAACTATACTATATCCACAAATAAAGTATCCGTTGGATTGAAACCAAAATAAGGGCGTGCACAACTAGATAATAGAGCAATCCGAAATATAAAATTTTAATGTCCACGTTTATTAGTTTTTGAGAAATACAAGTTACGAACATACATACGTACGTACGTACAGACATCAGGAAAAAAACTGATCGAAATGGATTTGCGGTTTGCCAAAGTACAGTCGTCTCTGGTTATAGTGAACCTCTGGGGACCGGTAAATTTCGTTCACTAAATCCAAAGTTCACTATAAGTGAAGTGTCCCCATATGAATAAGGAATACATTATATACATAAGTAAATAATAGTGTTTTATACCCGCACTGAATATTCATGTAAATAAAACATAATCATATTTATGTCTTATTACTGTTAAGTGCTACAATAATTTAGGAGATTCCATTTAATTGGTCGGAAGCCAATCAAGCAATAGCGTGTAATGGTAATCCTTAACCTGTGCTATTGCCGGGTAATAGAAAATGGAATACTTCAAGGACAAGAGAAGCATGTCCCTTTTCGTTCACCATGAAATGTACCCTACTTTTTGTTAAGTGCTTAATAGCCAAAAAATGCTATCGATTCTAACCGACTAAGAATTTAATCCCCTTTTACAGATGCTCCTGGATAGCAAGCGTAAATACAATTAGAAGAGGCACAGTTTGATGAATTGCATTGAACCGCTTGTGGTCTTTCCTTTCTGGTCAAGAATGAGAATGAAAAAATTGGCAAGTTTCTTTTGAAAATTGTCATAGCTGCCTTCCTCATTGTGGAAGTGTAGGTGTCACAGCCTTTCATGCTGGATGGAAAAGATGAGCTTATCTTTTAAGCACTAGGGGTATCGGACAAAAAGAGTACGGGGAGACATACACCACAAAACTTGAGCTATTTTGCAAGGGAATCGAAGAGCTAAAAAGTATGCATTACTGCGATGAATAAATTCCTGGTTTCACAGCGGTCAAGAGTCTAAAAGCCCTTTTCTAGTGCGCTATTGTTACCCTTTCCCGTTCGCCATGCTAGCCTAGTCCCTGACAAGTCCCTTGTATTTCGGAACAGATGCTTGATAATATCTTTGTGTATTTATCGAATGCATTACAGACAACCTTTTAAATTGTAGACATCGGAAATCTTCATTTCCGTCTTTTCCAGAATTTTCGAAGGTTCAGTTTTTAGGAAGTTTTTAGTTCAGTTTTTCGTTCAGTTTGAAAGTTCAGTTTCAATTTTTTTTCGTTTCGTTTTGTTTCGTTCAGTTTTTAGTTCAGTTTTTCGAAGTTCAGTTTTTAGGTTCACTATAACCGAAGTCATGTTCACTAAAACAGAAAAATGCTTTGCACATTTCTAATGTAAGTGAATCGGGACTAACGATTTGCGTTCACTTTAGCCGAAATTTCACTATATCCGGGTTCCCTATAACCGGAGTTGACTGCAGATTGCATATATATATATATACGAACATACATACATGAATACCTTGAAATGCCAAGCAGAAACTCTTCAATGTAGATTTAGGGATAGTCAAAATCGGTTTTTTCATCAAAATCTGAATTCCGAAATTTTTCACGATCACTGTATTTCCTTTCACTTTGTACAAAGAAGGAATAAGATTGAATCATTTATATACATTTGAGATTTTACATGCAGGCAAAAATACCATTTAAAAAAAAAGTTTAAAGTCATAACGAAATCTTCAGTTTTTCCTAAAACATTTTTGCAGTCAAAAGGACAAAGAAAATTTTTGTATGTCTATTTCTTAACTATTTCCCGTTAATTTCACATTTAACATTGCTTATAAACGTACTAAATTCATTATGTTTATATCAATATTTTCAGATCTAAAATTAGCTTAAAGATTATTATTAATGATGATTTTATTAATTTATATATTTCCACACACAAATTTCCCAAGACTGTATTCATCTCGTTATGATTACATTCATTGATCAATTATTTAAAGCGTGGTTTCTTTTGTCTGCCCTACTAAAACTTAAAAGATGGTATTGCTGTTACATATTTACGAGCAAAGAATAGATCAGAAGTGAAAAACATAAATGACCGTTACACATACGTGTATATACACCTCCATTGGTCATCACTCGCATGAATTACATTTGATCAAAAGCAACACGATCAACACACGGCCGAACCAAAAATCCCCAATCCACTTACCTCGATGGGAGTGAGGGTGTTTGTGTCAGGATTCAGGTGATTTGGCAGCCTCGTAGGATGGTGATTGATCAAGACATCATCGTAGGTGATGCCAGCCGAACCTCCCATGTCGCAGCGACCCTGGTGGTTGGTCTTACACGGCAAGAAATTCTGCACCTTCCTCTTGTGCCTGAAAACAAAAGAGGAGAGGAAAATTAGTATTTGACGGCTCAATCAGCTCGCACAGTTGGTGGGCCCCCGTCGTTTTCAAGAGGTTTGTTATGATTCGGATTTTACAGTCGAGCGTGGGCAGGGAAAGTGTAAGGAATGATTAATGGAATATCTCAATGACAAGGATATCACGGGATTTCGTGGAATAAAAATGGATTGCTAGGAATGGATTTTTGGAAGGTACGTGCCTTGAAAAAGGAATACTCTTTAGGTATTTGTTCCGGTTGTGAAAATGGCAGTAGATTTATGTATACAGGGTAGAGAGCACCGCTTTGAACATTTCTCTTTATTTCTTCAGGGTTTCTTATCTTCTTTGTTAGATTTCATGATTAATCTGGAAGTAATTCTAAAATTTTCGATTACTAACCATTTTGCTTACTTCCCAGCAGTGCCGATCCTAGGTATTTTTCTAAGCAGTGCAAATTACAGAAATGTGCCATTTTCTGTCACACATGTAGCTAGAGGTGTAAAACGATAATTTCAACAATATTATGGACACTCACCCAAGGACCGGCTCAACTTTCCAGTATAAGACACACAACGTTTATGTCGTTTGAAGCTAAATTCTGCCATTTCAGGAGATTCCCTTTTCAATTTAGATCCACTTCGTATGGAGAGGAGTCTCTGAATATTTGAAAATACTAGAACTGGTGATGAATCGAGAGTATTTTGGAAACCACGGATTTCTCGCGCACGTATATACCACGTTTGCAGTAGTTTTCAGTTCTACGTATGTAAGTCATGGATTGAGGTCGCATTCCTGAAATTACTTCTCTAACGCTTAAGAAATTATTTATCAGGGCAATAAATCATTCCATTTAATCTGAGTGAAAAACACTTATTTTTACTAATACAATGATAAATATTAGAGCATTTCACGATAAAACTATGTTAAATTTAATTCATTTTGAGTTTAAGTAGGTTAGTGAAAGATTGACAATTTTCCATACATTCCAGTTTGAGTTAGGTAAGTACACAGGTTTTGACGGCAAAAAATGAAAAAATTTGAAATGAAAAAAATTTGAAAAGGAAAAAATTTGAATACTTGGCAATACTTCTTTTAACGTTAGCTAAATTAAAAGATAGCCATTAAAATCACATATATTGCCTTTAATAAAATAGATTTAGTTCAGCAATATTGATATAAAGAGTTCAAGAATTCGTTGCAAGATCTTAAAATCGCATTAGAAACAACAAGTAGTCCAGTTCAATTCATTTCAGTTCATTCGTATCTACGAATTGAAGATTGTAATGAAGATTCTCCACAATAAATAGCCAAGTAATTAGCTGCATTTAAGAAATAAATTAACATTGTACGTTTTCTACCAATCTTTTTAGCACTCTAAACTACACGATTTATCAGATTTATCATTTTTATTAGTTGACCTTGGGAAATTGACAGATTTATCAGTTGACCTCGGGACCAATAAAAAAAATATTTTGTACTACACAAGTATGTTCTATGTATGTAGTTTTGCACCATGAAAATTCTCACAACTTCCGTTTTAGATTTTACTTATTCCTATGCTTAGCTGGTATTTTGCATTATTTCTCCGACATACGAATAGAATATAAAGAAAAAAAATTGCACATTTTATATTATACGTGCACAAATATTATGTTCATATGCTTGCTTCTCTAGCATAAGGCGTTGTAAATAGTTACATGTTTTATCTGAATGTCCAAATGAAGATTTTATAAGATTCAATTGTTTAGAGAAATACAAATTTTCGAGTTAGTTACATATTGTTGCGGAATTACTCTGCTACTCCTTGGGTTCGTCGTTCTAAAGTCCTGTTGGTGTAAAAGTTCAAGTAAAAAGTCACTTGTCAGGATGGAACACAAACTTTATTGCTTCTAGATCTTCGTAGTACAATCAGCTGTACACAATTCACAAGCACAATCTAGCAATAACGTGCTTTTAACAATCCGCTTGGATCAGAAGCTCTCACAAATGCTGTAATTCTCACACAAAATAAGTCACTTTTACAGGCAAAAATTCCGTGAAAATATACGGGAAATAACACTAACAGTCTCTCAAGACTCAGCAATGAAGAATTTACACACAGCACTTTAAAAACAGCTTCACAAAACAAGCTAAAACACAGCTTCTATAGCACTATCAATTCACATAAAACAAACGTACCGAGAGCTATTCACACATCGAGCGTTCAGCTCGCACTCAAAGCTTGATCAACAATGAATCGTCGGGGCGACACGCTTCTATAAATAGCCGACGCAGGAGGTACAAGAGGTTTCCAGAAAAGTCAATTTCTCGAGGGTTCTACATAACGCGTGAATATTGATTACGTCATAGAAGAGAAATGTTAGGTTATTATGCGTTTTTAATGCAGGAAAAACAACTTCCAGGCCCCATTGGGAAAATCGCGCCAAATGACCAAAAAGTCGCCAAGCTTGGCGACTTTTGGCGAAATATCGCCAAATTTGGCGCCAAAAATAAGTCCTCAAAAGTGAAGAGATCTAAGCTCTAGGACTAATATTTCTCGAGATTTCTAGAAGCCCATAGAAAAACATATGGGAAAGCGAAACCTCCGTATCTCCGGTTCTAATTGGCCGATTTTGATGCAACAAAAAGCAAAATTTATCTATTTGAAGCGTAGAATACGAATTTTAAACCATTCTAAGCCCCAGAGCAGCGGGTTGCCCCGAAAATTCGTAACATTGCCCCCTTCCCAAGGACTGCACGTCCCGGGCAGTACAATCCCTAGTTAGGAGGTCACACAGGTACCTACACTGTATAACACTTAACAAGATCTTAACAACATAATTCAAGCAAGTAATCAATAGCACAATAAGCAAATACACATTAATAAATAAATAATCAACATAATAAATAATTACACTGTAATAAGTAATCAATGTAATAACAAATACACATTAATAAAATCCAATATATTACAAATATATACACTAAACATGGCGTAAGTAATGAGTGAAAGAGAGTTGACGAAAGAGGAAGAGAAGAGAAAGACAGGAAAGAAATGACAGTTGAAAGAAAGGAGGAATTACGCCATAGTGAACATGGTCTGATAGTCAAATAACTAATTACAACCGCGGTAGATGGCTAGCCGATCGTAATGTACAACTCTTGGCTTCGAGTTTGGTGACTTACGAATCCGTACGATGACGTCATTCAGCCGGTTTAGGACTGTGTAAGGACCGTCCCACGGCGATTGCAGCTTGGGAGACAGGCCTTTCCGTCGAGTAGGATTCCATAGCCAAACTTTGTCACCTGCGTTGAACTCGTGTCCCGTAGCTTTCGTGTCGTAGCGAGTCTTCATCTTTTCCGTGTTCAGGTTGATCCGCTCCCGAGCAAAATGATGCACATCTTCAAACCGTGCCCGAAGGTTTTCCACGTACTCCTCTGGCGATGAAGGCGCATCTGGAGGGCGGCCGAACACTAGATCGGCGGGAAGACGAAGATCTCTGCCGAACAGCATCTGGGAAGGTGTGAAGCCGGTAGTCTCATGGACGGCACTCCTATAGGCCAGCAGGAACAGGGGGAGTTTCTTGTCCCAGTCCTCTTGATTCCTAGATACCAGGAGCGAGAGGTTGTTCAAAATTGTACGATTGAACCTCTCCACCATGCCGTCGGATTGTGGGTGTAAAGGCGTAGTCTGGGTTTTGTCCATTCCGAGAAGTTGGCATAGTCCTTTAAAGACTGCAGAGGTAAAGTTCGTTCCTTGGTCGGAATGAAGTTGCAGAGGGGTTCCATATCTGGAAATCCATTCTTGCACCAGTACCTCTGCTACGGTCGTAGCTTCTTGATCGGGAATAGGAAACGCTTCGGGCCATTTAGAGAAGTAGTCAATGACAACTAGGATGTATTTGTTGCCATCCGAAGTTCGCGGAAGAGGTTCCAGGATGTCGAGTGCAATCCTCTCAAAAGGCGCTCCTACATTATAACGATGTAGTCTTCCACGGCTTCGTTTCTTCGGGCCTTTGCGGGCGGCACAGGCGTCACAAGCTTGACACCACTTTTCGACGTCGCCTCGAGCCCTAACCCAGTAAAAGCGCTCGCGAACTTTCTGCAGGGTCTTCATTACGCCAAAATGGCCCCCAGTTAAGCCATTATGAAGTTCTTCTAGAACCTTCGGAATCCTCGAGCGAGGGAGTACCAACTGCCATCGGAGCATCTTGCCGTCGTCGGACTCCCATTTACGATACAGGACTCCATTTCTCAGGCGAAGCGAATCCCATAAAGCCCAGTACTGTTTTGTTGCCGGACTGTAAGATGATATTTCTTGCCAACTGGGCTTAGCGCTGGATTTTTCCATAAATTCCACAATAGGTTTGATGTCGTTGTCTGTTAATTGGTCCGCCCGAACATTTTCGTCACTCCAGGGATCTTGAGATGATGCCGATGATGTAACTTGGCGGACAGCGGGATGTTTCAGATGGTAATTTTTCTCTGCCCTGGAGCAATAGCGACAACTGTCTATGCAGGGCCTTCTCGACAAAGCATCTGCATTTCCATGAGATGACCCTTTCCGATGACGTATCTCGATGTCATATTCTTGTAGTCGCTGTATCCACCTGGCTATTTGGCCCTCTGGATTCTTGAAATTTAGAAGCCAGGTTAAAGAGGCATGGTCCGTTCGGAGCAGGAACTTTCGGCCGTACAGGTAATGATGGAAGTGCTCCACGGCCTTAATGATAGCAAGGAGTTCCTTTCTCGTAACACAATAGTTACGTTCTGCCTTTGAAAGGCATTTGCTCCAGTAGGCAATGACGTGTTCTTGGCCATCTATCTCCTGGGACAAAACTGCTCCGACACTCTCCTTACTTGCGTCTGTGTCCAGGATAAATGGCTTGTCAGGGTGAGGATACGACAAGATCGGCGAAGATGTTAAAGCCGTCTTCAGTTCGTTGAATGCGTCCTCACATTCCTCAGTCCAGAGAAATTTCTGTCCAGTCTCGGTCAATTTGTGAAGAGGTCTTGCAATTTGAGAAAAGCCCTTCACGAATTTTCGATAGTAAGTACACAGACCGAGAAAACTTCTTAAGTCGTGGATATTCTCGGGACGACTCCAGTTCTGGACTGCGGACGTCTTTTCGGGATCGGTTCGGACTCCGTGGGCGGATATTATGTGCCCGAGGTAACGTACTTCCCGACGAAACAAATTGCACTTCGATGGACTCAGTTTCAAGTTCGCCTCCTTTAATTTCTGCAGCACCTTTCGGATGTTCTCTAGATGCTCTTCGAAAGTCCTTCCGACGATGATGATATCGTCCAAATAAACGAGACATGCTTCGTAGGAAAGTCCTCTCAACACTGTCTCCATTAGTCGCTCGAATGTAGCAGGTGCGTTGCAGAGTCCAAAAGGCATAACTTTGAACTGCCATAATCCTTGTCCCGTGGTGAACGCAGTCTTTTCACGGTCGTCGGGATGAATTTCCACTTGCCAGTAACCACTTTTCAGATTCAGAGTGGAAAACCATTCGTTTCCCGATAAAGTGTCCAAAGTGTCGTCTATCCTGGGAAGAGGGTAGCTGTCTTTCTTGGTAATGTCATTCTACGTCTGTAGTCAACACAGAACCGGGTGGAACCATCCTTCTTTCGGACCAAAACAATTGGCGAGGCCCAGGGACTAGTCGATGGCTCGATGACGTCATCACGCTTCATCTCCTCTAAAAGTCTGCTCACCTCTTCTTGCTTAGCAAACGGCAGCCGCCTAGGATGTTGCTTGATGGGAGAATGGCTGCCTGTATCTATCCTATGTTGAGTTAAGCTCGTACGGCCAAAGTCACCCGAAGTACGGGAGAAGAGGTCTTCAAATTCAGCTATTACTTTCTCCGCAGCGCTTCTCTGTTCTGCCGTTAACTCCACGTCTTGTATTAATTCCTTCGTCAGGCACTCGGAAGATTTAGCTGTCGTTTGGCTGATGTTCTTATTAATGCAGGTAACAGGAGTGCATGTCGCCAACACTTCATTTTTCTTTATCACCTTCGACTTGTCCGTCACATTTACTACTCTAACTGGAATTTCTGTTCTCGACAAGTCCACAAGTGTTGCTCCAACAAGTACTCCTCTGATGGAATCACTATTGCTTGGGTGTTCGATTAATCCAAAACGGAATTTATTGCTTTCTTTTACTGTTCCAGAAATTATTGAATCAGTTCTGGGAGGTAGAGTGATATCAGTCTGGGCTATTATTTGCTGAACAGGCAAAACAGTTTCATTTCTAATATCGAACGCAGCTATTTCTTCTGAGTCTGAACGAAGCTCATTATTCTTAAAGTCCAAATTAAATTTGTGTGATTTTAAAAAGTCCAGTCCGAGAATAAAAGAGTCTGTAATATTGGCGACATATACCACATGGTCGTATCTGGCATTTCCAAACGTGATTTCTACTTGCGCTTTTCCGCCCACTTCGATCTTGTCACCTGTCACAGTCTGGAGGGTCAGCGAGGGCGGAGTCCAGATAATCTTCAAATTTAATTTCTTGGCCAGATCCGTCCTTATGATGGTTACGTTCGCGCCAGTATCAATCACCATGTGGCATGGGGAACCATTAACGTATCCCAGTACGAAGAGTCCATTACTGCCGCCATTCACCGATGAAATCTGCAAGACTTTTAGGTGGGGCTTTTGACTGTCTGGCAACCTCCGCCCCGCGAGATGGCCACCTCCTAGTTTCCCTCCTTCTTGTTTTTAGAATTCTCTTGCTGGTCAAGAGACTTTCGACCACAATACTTTTGTACATGGCCTTCGACGCCACACTTCCAGCATTTTACTTTCTTTGGGCCATCTCTCGTTCTATCGGATCTTAATTTTCGCTCTATGAGATCTTCAATTCTCTTCAATCTGTTCTCGACGCTCTCTGTGTCTTTGTTAGCTTCCTCTTGGACCGTTACCGCTCTAACAGCGTGCCGATCTTTTCTCACGGCCCGCTGGGCTGCCTCTAGCTTCATTGCGAACACCAGAGCAGACTTCAAATCCTGATAATCCTCCAACATGAGTGCCTTTTGGGTTTCTGGATCACGGATGGCTTCAATAAAATGACGCACCGCCATTTCCTCTCTGACATTATCAAGGTGGTCCATGTAGGCTAGATGACACAGCCTATCTATGTCCGAAGCCAGCTCTTGAAGGGTCTCGCCAGATCTCTGCATCCTTGACTTAAGTTGGATTCTACTATATTCTTTCTGGCACTTCTCTCCGAATTTCATCTCCAAGGCACTGGCAAGGGCGTCAAAATCTCCTATCTTCGTCGCTCCGATAGTTTGCAATACATTAATTGCATCTCCGCTAAGGGAAGCGGCCAGTTGATTAGCTTTCTCGGACTCGCTCCAACCATTGGCTCTGGCGACGATCGAAAATTGGGTCTTGTAAGCTTCCCAGGGAGTCTTTCCGTCATAGGCAGTAAGTTTCACTGCTGGGCGGTGTGAAGATAACCTGATGTTTTCGGGTAACTTTCCCAGCTTTACGAGAGAGTCCAATTTTTCTTCAATTTTAGCTTCACATTCTTCATGTATTTTCGAAACTATATTTTCTTTCCAGTCTAGTTTCTCCTCAATTTTATTCTTAAATTCTTCCCGCATTCTGCAAATATCTTGCTGCAATTCCTTAACATTTTCTTCTATTTTTCCTTCAATTCTTTGTTCATATTTCGTTTGAGTTTCTTCTATGAGCGACATTCTTTTCTCCATTATCTCTTGATTTTCCTGCACACTCTTTTCGAATTTCTCTAATTTTCCCAAAGCAGTCTCCATTTTCTCCAATCCCAATTTCATTCCTTCTTGTCCGGCTTCAATTTTCTTCTCTAAATCCGCTTTCATCTGTTCTTGTCCGGCTTCAATTTTCTTTTCTAAATCGGTCTGTCCGGCTTCAATTTTCTTTTCTAAATCGGTCTGTCCTGCTTCAATTTTCTTCTCTAAATCCGCCTTCATCTGTTCTTGTCCAGCTTTCATCTCGTCTTGTCCGGCTTTCATCTCGTCTTGTCCGGCTTTCATTTCTTGCATCATATTCATGAGCTTTTGAAGTTGTTCTTCCATTTTTTGTCTAGTCAAAACCATAAACTGGAAAATTAAAGTCTTTATTTAGAACCCGATTCTGACACCAAATAAAAAAATGTAGCAATATGAACAGATTATTCACACAGATGTTTTGAAAATTAACTCTCTTGACTAATTTATAGAAAACCACGCGTATTAAAATGCATTTGGAACGCATTTGCTACAGCTTTGCATACACAAGGAAACTAGACCAAAGAACATCTTCATGCACAAAACTAATATATTTTTCTAAATATTTCAACTCAAACTTGGCCAAACAAATACACCGAGATGTGAACGAAAAATGTTATTCAATTTCAAAAACACATGAATCGAAAAATCAAATCAATTTTTCAACGCCAGTCGAGTATTTCCAAACATACTCCTTCGAAAATAAAAACTGATAAGTACCTATCTTAGAAAACAAGGTAATATTAAAAATGAAAGTACGTTTTTATTAAAAATTTACATCTATTCTGAACAAGAAGAAATTCCCGTACATATAAATTCATAGTAAAAAGTAATATGTTAGATAAATCAATTTCCAGATCATTTTATTCACCGCCGAGAGAGAAAAATGTGAAAAATTTGTATTTGGTTAGGATACATGCTAATATAATCACAAATTCAATGGAGGAAGATTTAATCCATATGAATAACACAGCCTATTTATGCATTTTCAAAGTTAGAAAATAATTTTATTCGATATAAACTGGAAAATTAAGTTATCTGAATACATATAAAGGAGAAAAAATAAACACAAAACTATTCAAGTGGAAAATTAAATATCATTTAACATTTGTCATTTATAATAAATTGAAGTTAGTTGAAATGCATTCTCATATATTACAGAATGTCTTATTCTTGTTTCTACATTAGAGTAATTAGAATTTCGTTTTGGAAAATTGCTTACAAAATGTGGTATGTGTGGTTTAAATCATATTTTGGAGATTTTTCAATATTTCAAACAGAACAAAGTGATATATGTTCTTAAGGATTACAAAGTGCTACTTTTCCTTAAAAAATTGTGTAAAATTTATAATTCCTCTATAAGAGCACTCAAAAGAAATCGAATGTATTATGGTCTGTGGCAGTTTTGCGACATTCATCCATTTAAAGCACAATAATGTAAGTATATAAACATTTATAACAGCTTACTCTTTATTTTTATAATGGGAATAACATTCAAAGTGCTCTTACCGGAACTCGTAAAATTACCTCGTCACGGTTTTTTAGAGGTTCTAACAAATTTTGCTAAGCTTGACCACGGTATATCGTCAAATTTGACACAAAAACGATTTTGGTGGAGAGTGTTTTATAATTGTAGCATTAGGTATGATTTATCGTTCTTGTTTTTTGTTTCTAAACACGTTACATAAATTTTAGCTCCCATCTCTCGTGTCACATTCTCTTTGGGGGAAAATGACCAACAAAGAAGAAAAAAATTAACATCAAATGCACACAAAAATTAAACATTAGTTCTAAGAAATGAAACAAGAAATTATCCATTCGACTGTTTTTAATCAATCTTCACACTAGGTGGTAGATACTGCAGAAGAATACATTCATAAAACTATGATGTATCATTTCTGGCGCAGGAATTGTGGAATGATTAATGGGAACTTATAATTGAAGGGAGAAGAAAACAAACTTGGCAACGGAGCCGTCAATACAGTGTGTCTTAATAAATACAAAAGCCACGGAGATGTCCAACACAAAAGAGGGAAGAGCAATTAATATGGTAATAAATGGAGAGTGTCTTTTAGGGTAATAAAAAGAATCGTCCCCGGCATTTAGTTGGGAGCGTTCAGCTGTATCTAAAACACATTGTGGCTTCAAAATGAATTAAGAATAGTATTGTTGGTTGAAGCTTTATTGAAATTGCTGAACTTTTGCATTTACAAGGATCGTTGGAATGAGAGTGCTGGATATGTAAAAGCGAAGGCGGAATGTAATTGGATTTAAAGATACACTGTCAGAGACATGCGGGAAAGTTCATTTTTTAAAATCCTGTTAACAAAGTTGGGGGAAAAAAAGCGTTGTTAGAAGTACAGACATTATAGAAGAAAGCTATTTTGTATCACATATGAGTATGATACTATGAGTTATACTATACTAGCTATATGAGTATGGTAATAATGACAAAAATTTACTCTCTTAAGTATAGAAATACAGTAAAATAAAAAGCTCATCAACACGCCTACTAATTTTACACGAGTTCAATGTCAAATAGGCAAAATTTGTCCTGCGTATCAGAGTTCTTTTCTTCATCAATAACATATTTCTTCCGAATTACTCTGTGACTGTAAGCTTTCTCTATCAGCGGCAAGAAATTTTGAAGGAAGAGCTCAAGAACCAATCTCAAGAACCAATAGAATAATAAAGCAGTAAGTATTCCCTGTTCCAAAAAAAATATTCTCAGAACGGACCCAGCCGATAAGAAAAGTTTTTTCTGTGCAATTGAAACTGCGTTATACATTAAAAAGAAAGATCCATCTCGAAACTTGGAGTATTCGTGGTAAATTAAATTACCAAGGTAAATTATTATTCAAGTCAAACTAAGAACAAAAATGTATACACACATTGGCCAACGAATTAGAAACCTTGGAATAATATTATATTTACATAGTTTTCCTCGAATAACAGCCCGTATTCGCGAGAGCATCGGTTGCAGTTGCGTCAAGCTTCTGGAATTCATTTACATCAAGAGAATACCATGCATCGGCTGCAGATTCTGAAATTTAATGACGTGAAAACTGCTGTCGGATGCACCTTTCCAGCATTTTTCAAACATTTTCAACTGAATTGTGATCCGGGATTTGTGATGGTTAGGAAAGCTGTTGGAAGTCAGATTGATGTTAATTGAATCGATCATTATCGTCTATGAAGTATCCGCCACTTTCGTAGTACAAATGTAACATTTCAAGGTGCATTGTCTAGGTATTGCATGGGTTTTTGCTTACCCTAAATAACACCAAGACAAGTCTTCCGTACAAGAGGAACCTGCCCCAAACCAATGATACTCTCAATTGATCCCAGCGTAGTGTTCAATTGCTAGAATCCATGAAATTATCTTGTTGAAAGACAAGATAATTTCATGGATTCACGGGATTATAGCTGAATCCGACGTCTTCCAACAGTTTAAAATGAGGTATAGCTTAATTAATCGGACCACACACTCTGTCTGCCGTTGTCAGGTGACAAAAAATATGAGTACCATTGTACAGTGAACTGTCAGCCTGAAACAAACAAAAAAACCCACCTAGAATAATTAAAATTACCTTTCGCGAATATTTTATATTTATAGAATATAAACTGGGGTATAAAGGCTGGAATGGCTTGCGTTAACATTTGGTGATAGGTCGGCCTTCGGTAATAACAATTTGGGAACTGGTCGATCGCCGATAATAACCGTTTGGCGACTGGTCGACCGTCGATAAAAAAGTTTGGCGACTGATCGACTGTCGATAATGGCTGTTTGGCGACTGGTCGACCGACGATGAAAGTCACTGGCAACTGTTCGACTGACGATCATACCCATTGGCAAGACGCCGCAAAACACTTTGGCGCCAAACAGACGACAAAAATTGGCCAATCTTCAGCCGATGAGATATCCCCAATCAATCGCCCATATCGCCGGCGATGGTGGCCCTACGTCAAATTCTTCGGTGAGCGATGTTTGGCCAATGATGAATTGCTGCTTGGGCTGCAAATGAATTATGACATTCCGGTAAAAATAAAAGGTTTTCTCACAGACTACCAAGTACGCATTCCCATCTTACGCAATGTCTGTGCATGGTTCCAAGCGAAATCGGCTGAAACTAATCTTGGTTAAAATTTCTGTCAGTTTATATACAGTAAAGCCCATTTTCTGCGACACAATCTATCGAGGACGACATTGATCACGGTCTCGGTTCACTGTGTTCGAACCGCAATTACATTTTTAAAACAAGAACTGTGGGTTCTGCTTTTGAAACCAACTTTTGAAAGCCTTTAAAAATAATTGATTTTGAGAACTCAGTGAGTTTATCTGTCTTCAAAATCCTGGCTGCTGCAAAAACGGGCACCAACTAAAAGTCATTTTTCAAGTGGTGTAAGGTATGTCGTTTTTCCCCATTCTACTGCGCGTTTTATTAAATACACTCGCGCACTATACTTGTATAGCCATTCTGATGACATGTCAACAAAAACCATACACAGGTTTTGTATACTTACGGCACTAGCAAGCATTCGTATAAATTTTAACATTTTTACGATTCATTGGCGAGTGAGTATTACTGAAATAAAATGCAATTTTAATTACAAATAAAATAAAGCCTCACCATGGCACAGTGGTTATGCCACTGAAAATGGTAGACGGCCGAGGTGTGAAGGTCCCGGGTTCTGGTCCCATCGCGCGGCTGTCGATCTAACGGTCTGGAGTTTTGGTAGGTTTTCTCCAGATGTAACGTGAATACGCGTTAGAACCCCTTAGAAAGTCCTCCTACCAACGCACCCCCCATCCTAGGCAGATACCCCGCGTGCAGGTTTGCCTTAGCACACAACACAAATAAAATAGGCATAAAATATGCACACTAGAAAAAAAGTTTTTATGTCCGAACATTTTCTTTATGTAATTAAATATCCACTCAAAATTCAAACTTTCTATTAACTACCTTCAAAATTATACACGGGCGTAAGGTTTTCGTTTTCAAACAAAGGATTTGTCTCGGGATCTAAATTTAATAAAAAGATAAACGATCTGTCTCCCCTCCTTCTTCCATTTAATAGTAGCCTAAACTTTCAAGAATTTTCATTGACTATGAGACCTGGGCATTCTAATGGCCAATAAATGCACATTTTTTTAACCATAGGATTAGCGTTTAAATCACGTGATCCTAGGTAATAAAAGGGCAAGCGCCGTAACTACAATGGATTTTATTTAATTTTTATTTTTTTGTGACATCTCTTGCTGTAAAGACTTTTATTAAGTACGGATAAAATAAAATGTGTGTGCCTAAACACGTAGTATTTATTTTTACTTTATGACAGCCGTACAGTAAAGAGCGTACACTGCAGACTGTCGTCAAACTCTAGCCAGACTTCAATACCAACGAGAGGGGGTTGGCCGGGCCCACTTCTCTAGCTTAGGGCTCAAACCGAGTTTCCGACCGGCTTGTACTTCATATATACGGTAGAAAAGTTAAGTTTTCCCTTAAAAATAAAATTATTTTTCAGTTTTACATCAACTTCACTGCATTGTATCTTTAAAAAAAGAGTAATAAAATAAAGATTTTTTTTCAATTCATAACTACATTTAAAATTCAGAATTCTCGATAAGAAATTCGAAATATTCCTAAGGCAATGAAAAGAATTTTCAATTATTTATATTTTCAATTTACTACCATTCAAATAAAGTTCAGGCGATATCCGGGTTTGAAATATTGTTATCTTTATATATATTTTAAGCATTTATTGAAAAATTGAGCAGTTCCACAGTAAAAATAACTGAATAATCATATTTGAATGTTATGCAAACATTTCCATTTTGCAAAATGCACGGAATGTGAGAAATTTTGTTTCATTGTAGATCTCAGACTTATAAATAAAGACTAAAAATATAACTATGCATATAAATTTGTTTCTTACAAGAAGATGTTTTAGCATTTCAATGAAAATAGTTCTTATTCATTCTCTTTAACTTGGAAATCGAATCTTCCATTTTGTATTTTGTTGACTTAAATTTTTTCAATGGGTCCAGATACTAAAAACATAAAAGTGGGTACTACTTTTTCATATTTAACTTTCACACATGCCAGAAATATTTTCTTTTATAAGAGTTAATTTTCAGTATTTTGAGCCTAATTTTGACCTGAGAAATAGAAAAAAAAAGATGTGTGACAGCAGAAAAAAAAATACTTAATGGTTACCCCAAAAACTGAAAAAGTAGAAATTTCTCGTGAAAGAGATTTATATATATATAATTTTGCTAAAAAGAAAAAAAGAGATTATTGTCGTTCTACAAATATTTGAAATATGTAATAATTTTTGCATCTAAAATTTTAGACTTTATTTTCATATAAATAACCAGTTTTCTTAAAATGGCAATTTAATGAAGAACTCGCTGATGAAGTATAAATCAAATACAACACGGGCACATATGGCTAAGAGTTTCGTAAAAAACGTTTACTGAAAATAAAATCTGCAAAGCAGTTTTCATTTAAAAAGTAAAGCAAGTGAAATTAAAGAAATAATTCTCTATTTTTTTTTCTGAAAATTTCTCTTGCTTCAAAAAATGTCAATATTGTACTTCGATTAAACTTAAACAAACCTTTCTTGCATTAGATTGCTCGAGCATAATGCAATACTAGAAGCATGCTCAAAAACTAAAAAACAAGATCCATGCAAAAACCATGTTATTATTCCGTTTACTTCGATTTTATATGAGTGGAATTTGAATTGCAAAGTTTTTTATAAATTTTAGTTTCTTCTATATGGTAACGACAGTTATAAAAAATTAGTTTTCGTTCATGAACATCTTTTCTCACCATTTTCAGGAACAAATAATATAATTGTACTACTTCCTTAACCGGAAATTGCATCTTTGTTGGTAAAAGGAAATATTAAAAATACCAGAAAGCATAAGTGCTCTTTAGAAAAGGCAAAGGAAAAGAAACCAGGGCTAAGTGGATGGGCCAGTAGAGATATATGCACGATGTATAGATGAATACCCATAACGCACAAAAGATAATTCAGTTTATTTTTTTCGGGGGATGTGGAAAAAGGGTATCCGGATATTATATTAAAGAGTACAGTATTAAAAAATATTTGAGAGTGGTACAGTTTCAACCGTACTTGAAAAAAAAAAAAAAAGATAATTCATTCTGAGAGCATTTGTTATTAAACATATTGTGACACCGCATTCTTGCACATAGTCATTGGCATTCCGTGCCATCAACATAAATTTTAGAACATTCGCTTATAAATTTAAATTACATTAATTTTTATTGTTTAAAATAGTAATTGGAAATGATTTGGCTTTCCTTTTTCCTGAAACTGCCGCGAGATATAATAAAGTAGGATTACTTATCGATGGCTTAGTTGTAACGCGCCTGTTAAAATATTATGAATATAATAACAAACGTTTTCGATTTAATCCACATGAAATATTTATTAAGACGAAAAATTGTGCCTAAGTTATTGCGCTTTGTTGCTTTTTATTCAATATCGCAGAATTAATTTAATTTTACGATAATCGCTATTATAATAAAAAAGCTTCTTTTTTTAATAATCCAATGTTACTCTTATACAGCTAAAACTATTAAATGATCATGCACTAGTCTAAAAATAGAAACATTTTATGTATCATGTTAGGTGCTGAAATTAAGTTTCCGTTGTTCAAGTAAAGAAAACAGTTTATTTTAATCACCTGAAAAATATCAAACGATGTATTCTTTAGGAGCTATACAATGGAGAGCAGTTTTTAATTTATGAAGTCATGATTTTCATTGCCATGTATGAAATCCCTGTAATTTTTTTTTTTCTTACCGGAGCACTAAATGTACGAAAACGCTGAAAAAAAAAATTCTTTGCATCGGACCGTTATAGAAAAACGTAATCCTGTGTGTTTTTTTTGTTTGTTTTTTCTTTTACGTAAAATTATGTTTTTCCATAAGAATCCTATGTAAAGTTTTTTAGCACCATTTTTGAATAGATAACTCATATAACTTTTAATTTTTAATTTTCAGAATCTAATGAAATAACATTTGCAAATTTTGCAGCAACTTGTGCATATTTACAAGCGTTAAATCAAGAACAGATAGTGAAACAGAAACTATGAGTACTCTGCACATTTTTCGCATTTGGAAATTCTATTAAAAATCTTTGACTTTAGCTTACATCAAGTCATGTTTCCTCTTAATCAAAATATCAAATGTTTCAGTAGCCATAAATATTTATATATTTTATTTATATCTCAAATCTCATGTAAAAGCTACTTTTATTTGATCATTCAAATTCTTAAGCAGCATTTTCCTTAGATAACAAATTATATTATTCTTCGGGGAAAATTGAGAAATTTGCTCTTTCGATAAAAGTAAGAAAACTCCTCCACTTTACCACACTTTTAAATCAAAGATTACAGTGGATATTAAAATGAAAATTTATCATCAAAATGCAAGTAAAATAACCAGTTTTTATCGTTTTCACTGTTAGCGTAAATGCATCGAATATTAATTATTTACATTCATTTTTAGTTAGAGCCGCATGAATAATTACGTAGCCAGACAACTGTTATCAGAAATTATTTTTGTCAAGTGTTATATTTCAACTCAAAACAACGAAAAAGTTTTAAAGTAGGATATTCATAATCACGAAAATTTTAAAACTTTTCATACTATGCTATAGGATTATTGGGCATAAAATGTTTGTATAATGTTATGAAGATAATTTATTTTTTAAAGTTACAAAAGAATTCATGGAATAGAAATACATTTTTTTAGACGTTGGTGAAAATATTACTTCGTTAATGGCAGAAATTTTTAGTCAGAATAAATACTGCTCAAGGGCGGATTAAAGGGGGGGGGCGACCGCCCCTACCCCGAGAAAAATAAATTAAAAGATCCTATTTTACTTCCATAAAATGAATTATTCCATTTATAATGGATTAATGGATTATTCCATATATATGTCAATCTTCTAACAAACTGCCCCCACCGACAAACTAACCGTCCCCCCCAGACAAACTTGTATTAATCCGCCACTGATGCTGCTGTTGATTTTGCTTGCTATATAATGGGAAATACATATATTACTATATATAGAATTTATGCATTTCAGTAGACTTATTATTATTATAAGCTATCGAATGAAATTAGTGGAAAAAAGTTTCTTCATTAGTAACATCAAGTATTTTTAATCAAAAAATTATTAATTGTTCTTAAATAATGTGCCGCAGAAGTATTTGTCATTTTTACCAGTCAAAAGGCACAACCACCCTCATCGAAGTTAAATTAATTGTTCTAGTTATAGTAAAACTAAATTATTTCGCCGTTCCCGTAAGTACATGGAAAGTGAAGCAGCACCGGTTTGCCTTGTACTTCGGAGAGTGAACTCTTCTCTCTACTGGACTGCCGTGGGAAAGTCTAGACTAATGGGAGATGGTGCACGTAAAATCTGCCCTTGTTTCAAATGCCTTCCATGTTCAAACGAAAAAATCATCACCTTCGGGGGTGATGATTTCAGGTACTAGGTCTCTCATCTGGATGCTTCAAATTTAGGAGACCGCTCATAAGGCAACTTTGGTCTGCCTAATAAGAGGCCGCATAATGAAATAAACAACATCTGTGACCCTTGTTGCGGTCAAGCCTCAAGTAGGTTGCGGACCCGGCCATTAGAAAGAAAAAATATTATTTATATTTGTTCTTGAGTAAAAATTGAATAACGGAAATATAAGAAACCATGCATTAGCTGCTACTGGCATATTAGCATAGATCATCTGTTGGCAGAAACTACCCAATTATGTTTTGAAATCTGCTTCAGCCGATATTCGTGTCACGTACAAGATCGTTTCCCACTCACAAATCAATATATACGTCTGTGTCACAAGAAATAAACAGAAGTCTGGGAGAAACCTTTACTACTTCTTTCTTTTAACAGGAGCCTCAGTTTTAATCATGCATATTACATACGATGTTATTATTTTTAGTATTAATTTAAATTTTAGTGACATGGTATTAAATAGAAAAAATATTTTTACTCTCCGGCGAAATTTCTATGTAAAATGTCTTACCTTTATGTTTTAGCCTTGTTTAATATTTCATAAGGAATTTTTCGTTTTCATAAATTTTTCCCGGGTAAAAATGTAGCAATAATTTCAGTCTTAAACTTCACCGATTCTTGAACGCATTTTTAAAGCAAATAACTCGTGCTATACATCACGATTCCTGAAAGCTTATAAAGAACATTAGATACACTTTTATATATCTTTGTTTAAAAATGAATTTAGTTTCTCTACTACCCCTCAATAAGTTTGAAAGTTTTAAGTTTATAATCAGGCAGCAAAATAGTCGTGAGAATTTGCGTGAAATTCCTTTTTAAAAAAGTAATTTTTTTGTGACTTATTCTGAAGAAATTGAATAATTATTTAAACTTTCATCTCTTAAAATAATTAGCTTCAATCAATAATCGTCTTTAGATATATTTTTATTTTCTAAATTAATTTAATTAGTTCACTTTTATAAAATTTAGGGATAATCGCATTTGAAAATCGTGAAGATACTTTTCTCTTGTTACTCTCCTTTCTTTGTTTTTATAAATACATTCTATTTTGAATGCGCTGTACAGAAGGAAGCATTGGTGCAGTATTGTAGTAAGCATCCATTCACATACAGCTGATTCCTCCAGAGCTGAGATCAATGAAGTGTTACTTGCTGTGTATACAAATTCGTGCTTATCTGTCGATCTTCGATGAAAGGGACCGCTTTACCTCAAAGCAGAACTTAGAAACAATTTGACCCCGGGCGCTAACGCCGAGGCGCATCAACTAATAAATGCGAGCCTCTGAATGGATGGCTCTGTTGCTAGGCAATTTGCATAAGCGTTTGGAATTTAATAGAATTGGTTCATTCCAGGTTTATGGTGTTCGAATTCACTAATATGCACTGAAGAAATTATGATGATTTCGAATTGCGTCTCAGTTAAATGCACGCCGCATTTTATAGAAATTCTTTAATCAATAAATGCCGACACTTTAAAAATCTTTTTTTTTTTTACCGTTGTAAAATGAATGCTTTTTAATGAAAAGTGCTTATGCACTTGATTTTTCAGTGCTTTTAATTCGAGTTTTGATACACACAGGTATACACTCAAATATCTCCCACCTTTGAGTGAAATGTGTCCTAAACTGAAATTTTGGATGTTTCGGACGAAGATTCAAACTTTTTACAACGCTCATTCCCCTATAAGCATATCTTTTACCAGGCTCCTAATTATGTAATAATGTAGATATCTGAGAGACCGATGTTTTAACCATCGGACGTTATTCGGTTTATTTTTTAACAACTATACTTCTAAACTATGAGTTTTAAAACAGAAAAATTCAATAAATCCTCTAAAAACTGGTATTGACCTCCAAAGGGTCCACCTCCCTATTTTAGGCAATTTTCCTGTAATATTATAGTATCCTATATATATATATCCTGTAATAGTATTGTAAAAATTAAAAATTTTCAATACTTCATATTGCACATTCTTCTATAAGCTAGCTAATATTTAAATAAGGAATTCAAATTTTTTATCTTATATAAGATTACTGTTTTCAACTGAAAATATTCATTGTACAACGAATACTTTCACTTTATAAATTAAATTGAATTAAGAAGTATATCACTACTATAATTGAAATAATTTCAGACGTTTTAATATGTAACTTATGTTTAATACTTTGCCAAAAATTCGAAAAAACCTTGACAGTTAAAAAACTGATTTTTTATTTTAAAACGCGAACGTTCATTGTCAACGTTACTTAATACTCATATTAAAACGTGTTCCCGATATTTTGATCAGAACTTTCAAAAGAAGAATGATGCGCACATCTTAATAACTACTCACAGCAATCGCACTATTGTTTTCTGTAAAAACAAGGAAAGAATTTCCGACAACAGTGAAATATTTTTACAATGAACCTCGAATTTACGAATATTTTGACTAAACAAACAAAAAATTTAATTAAAAATATTACAATTTTTGTTATAATGAAATTTAATTATAACGATTTTAGAATCATAAATTTGATTCTTAGTTCCTTGAAATTAGTTTTTTCTCTCTTTCTATCTTTCTTTAAAAGAAAAAATAAATCACGAAGTGTCTTTGATGGCTACCGAGAATTTTGAACAATGCTTATGTCTCTTCAAACTTTCTTGGGAAAGTGAAGATCCTATCTCTTAAAATAGAAGTACTCTGTGAGGTATTTTCCCTTTCCTGTACTATTGTAAAATACTTTTGTCTGGAAGGTGTTTATCTTTCATTACTTACAAGCTAACATCTGTTTAGTTTTTCACGCCCAGTAATCTTTCTTTCACCCCACTTATTTAGCAATAAACTTGCTGAGTACATGAAAATGACAAAAGTTTGCTTTCTTTAACTTTTCAGTCTCTTCAGGCAATTATCTTTTCACTCGAGAATCTCACCCACTTTGTACCTATAAAGATAATATTAGTTACAGCGAGTGATGGCTCGTGATCTATTTCTGTATTGGGGAACGGAAAAAAAGAGCCGAAGAACATATCTACAGAGAACAACATCCTTTAACCCGTACACACAGCTTAAGCAGATAAGATTTTACAAACGGGAAATGATTTTCAAAGGTAGTACAGCATTCTCCAATTTCATAACCTATTATGTCAATATTAGAACGTTTATTTTATATTTAATAAAACAGCCAATAAATTTAATTTTTAATTCGAACTGATATTTAGCACACTGCAAAAAAAAAAAAAAGTCTGTTAAACTGACAGAAAAAAAAACTGTCAGCCAGGAGGCCAGTTTATTTCCGTATATTTTACGGAAGTCTTCCGTACTTTTTTCGGAATACAGAAGATTCCTGTAAAATAAACTGAGAATATCTAAAATTTACCGAAAATTTCTGTAAAAAAAAAAAAA
Organism: Cheiracanthium punctorium; assembly: GCA_038373885.1. Lineage (NCBI taxonomy): Eukaryota > Metazoa > Arthropoda > Arachnida > Araneae > Cheiracanthiidae > Cheiracanthium > Cheiracanthium punctorium. The sequence goes on along the minus strand of JAWZYV010018453.1, from coordinate 138,916 downwards.
AAAACGGAAATAAACTAGCGTCCTGGCTGACATTTTTTTTTCTGTAAATTTGACAGACGTTTTGTGCAGCTCTTTACTGATAATTCTAAAATTTTCTCTCCGATAGAATCTTATTTAAGTAAAATACACTTGCATATCTAATACAATAAAGCAACTGACTATAAACAAAGATTACAAAATCGTGCGATCTTTACCAAGCAAAATAAGTTTGTCATTAACTACTGCATCGGTGAAATTCGACAGTTCAGACAACATTATATTTCTGTTCAATAGCCAAGCGTGCTCACTCGATCCATAGAGAAGGACACCAAGAGAGGGGGCACTGATAAACTGGCTAGTCTGTGCTTTAGCATGCCTTAGTTGAATAGTTGGAAAATATTAGCATCTTATTAACCAAGACTAAACAAGAAAAACCACGTATAAGGCGGGGAAAAGAGAGACAGAAAAACCCAAGCTGGATACAGTTGTTGGAAGACTAACTAGGAGACACTTATCACCATTGCTCATTGGTCTCATATGCGCAGCATTAGCCGCTTGGGTACATTTGGCGAATACGTTGCGTCATACACCTGCTTTGTCTAAAATAGCGGATTATGAACATGTTTTGTCACTCAAACTCGGAAGTCATTAATACAGTAATAATTAGGATAAAGTTAAGCATGCACATTCTTGTTCATGACAACAGATTTGTAAGAGTTGTAGGAGGATGTTTCTTACAGTCAGGATTGCGGCTGGATCTGGAGATGATATCTAGACATGGACGTGACATTTGAACGTTCCAAACGTAAGAATTTCTTGAAATAAATCCGGGGTTAATAAATTGGGGGTTCCTCACATGCACTGTTGACGATTTTCATAGCTTAGCGGGAACAGCTGTCTTTATTTAAAATTTTGATTTTACGCAAATATCTGCAAGCATTGTCTTGATTATTCTGGCGTAATAAAAAAAAAACCAATATTTATTTTTTACAACAAACTGAACTATCAAAGAAGATAAAACCTCTTATCTAAAAATGCTAATATTTAAAAGTTTCGTGTAGGTAAATTTCATTCTTATATTAATCGTCAGGTTCTTCATTAAATGGAAAAAAACAATCTCATTCTATAAGCATCTCTTACACGTGTGGATAATTAACAAGATAATACAGCTCCCTCGGTAAAGTTATCATCTTCCCTTTACTCTTGTAACAATTAAACAGAAAGGCGAAAATGAAGCAAGGGAGCAACCAAAGCGAGTTAATGCTCCAAGATAGTTTACTTATCTTTCCAGACATCTCCAAGGCCCAGATTATTTTGCTCTGTTACAACCATGACTTTATTATTTCAAGGAAAAGATAACCGTTCTTTGATTTAAGATGGCTCTTTGCGCATTTTTTGAATTCTCTGTTAATGTGCGGGATTTTTATCTTTTCAACCAAATTATATGTTTCTAAATCAGGGAACGTGAAATCCCAACTAGGATTCTATGTGGAGAGTAAACAAATGTTTTGCGTTTTTAATGGAAAGGACAAAATTTCGTAAATGCATAATTGGATCTGAATAATGAAGAGTAATTAAGATGTTTTCAAAAAAATAAAAAAAAATCTTCAGTTTATCTTACGAAAGAATGTGTAGAAGTTGTTAAAAAGAAATATGTCCTGAAATAACTAAAAGACTGAATATATGCTAAAAAAGAATGCGTAACACAGGCATTATATGGCAAAATACAAGATGCTTCATAAAGGATGGACAAAACTTTAAGAGGTCGTGGTCGTAGTACACAGCCAACTTTCATTAATGAATGCATGGTCGGAATTAAAATGCAAAGACACTAAAGGGTGCTGCAGGTGATATTATAAATGACAAAAAACACTTAAAGAACGATATTAAGTTACAAAACCAAGTTTAAAAACGTGTGATTTACGCTTTTCTGTCAATGTTTATTCATAGCAATAAGGGAAGCCCACCAACTACATAGGGCCACCTTTCGCCAGAATGCTTTCATGCGATAAAATACCTCAGGTCCTTGCAACTGGTGCTACCAAATCTGTTGAACGAAGTTTTATTTCACTTCAGGGGTGTAATTTAATTCCAGAAGGACGGAGCACAATTTCATTATATATGAAATATCCGAAACTATCTGGAAGTAACGTTTCCGAACCAATGGATTCGTAAAGTTGGTCGTGTTGCTTGGTCTCCGCGCTTGCTAGATCTTTCATGTCTATTCCTTTTTGTGGGAATAGTTCAAGGCTTTCCCTAATACCATAGATTGTCACAAATTAGTCACTCTGACGTCAAAGAAGGTCATAGTGATTACAAAGTTTCAGCAGTCACGATGTGACTAATTTGTAATGATGTGACTTCACTGAGAGGTCACTGCGATGCTTTCTTTGTGATTAGCCACCAAGTGACGTCATTGTGTAGTTGCTGATTCTTGCGAGTCTCAAATGGCGTCACAATGATCGTTTTTTGACATAAATTTGACTCGATTATTACAAATTTTAACAAATAATTTCAGTAGTAATAACAGGAAATGCGATGAAAATGCGATGACACTTTTAGAAAAATTTAAGATTTTTTTCAATTAATTTGGGAGAAAAAAAGTATTAAAATTTTAGAATTCGAAACTATACCTGTAAACCGTGTTTCCTCGCGAGAGAGTAATAGTTTGCCCTCGCATAATAGTGGCACCCCTGTTTTGAAGCACAAAAAATAGCTTTAGAGTTACAATATTGTGCAGTAGATTTTCCCCGCATAATAGTCGCTCCTAGACTTTCACCATGAAAAATTGGCAAAAAAAAGTTCGACTATTACGTGAGTAAATACGGTATATCATGTATCGAACCTCATAAAAATATCGTAAAGAAATAGAGCCGATTTAACATACAAACAGATTTGTTTCCTAATTAGCCGCGTACACAATGTTAATTACAACATTATTATTTTAAAAATGAGATAAATCCCCTCCCTTCCATGAAAGAAGAAAGTTTTAACAATAGCGGACACAAAGTAACACTTCCCAACTTAATTTCCGACCTTCACTACCAAGCTTCAATGAAAATGTCTGAATATCTTTAGCATAAATATTCCCGACCAAATACTTCCGATTTAATTATCGTAACATCTCTCCCCCCGCCCCTAAAATGTAACTTGGAACCCCTTCATAGAACATGATGGTACGCGCATACCGCGGTTTCCTTTCTAAAAATTGATACATTTGAGTGAGGAAATAGGAGAAAAAATATTAAAAGAAGGGAAAAAAACAGTAACTGAAAGAGAAACCCAAGATATTAAATTACAGACAACACAGAAACTTCATCAGACATGCACATTATTTTTGCCCGACAACTAACCGTTGCCAAAGGTGGAAAAAAAATCAAGAAAAATTGAAGGGGAAAAAATGTGTATTCGTTTTGTTCTCCCCGTAAATCGCTTAGAAAACAACTTTGCCGTCAAAAATTTTCAGCTATCTTTTGAATAGCAAAGTATGCAACACGAGGGGGGTAGGGTGGATTAATAATGGAATATATATATGGCCGGTCGAGTTTATTCTCTTTTTTCCTTCATGAGGCGGCATTGTTGGTTTCTGAATCATGAAGAGTGCATATGTAATGAGGGAGCGCCCGGAGATTCAATAAAAGCTGCATTAGGGTGTGTTAATCCGTTTTTTTTTTGTTTTTTTTCAGGGGGATGAGGATGGTTTATTTCCCTGACAAGGGAAATTTTCTTGAGGTTTAGCATTTGTTTCTAAGAAGAAAAAAAAAATCCTGTTTATCATATTTAGATCACGTCATTTTATCATCGCTTCTTAAAATACTGGGAGTTAGAAAATATTAAATGGATAATGCGCAAGCAAACAATGTAACCTTTAATTGGATACACTGGAATGAAAAAAAAAAAAAGAAAAAACTGAGTAGAAATGAAAGGACTAAGAAAGTTTCTTAAAAACCTATAACTTTGTTAAAAACTACTTTTTTTTTCCAATTTAAAAGAATATAGGTAAACTTAAAGGAACTTTTTCAGAAGTTTTTTTTTTTTTTTTTCCCAAGTACTATAAAATGCTTCACGCTTAGTCGACTGGAAAATTTCTATATCCTTTGAATAGGTATTTTATAGTGAACAAATAAAACTAATCAAAATTATTCTCTCTTTTCAAAATAATTTGTTTATTTTAATTACCTTTCTTTGTTTTATGTGTTAAATAAAACCAAATATCTAAGTATGACAAATTTTAAAAAAAGTAAATAAAAAAAAAATACACATAAGGCTCATGATGTTTCAAGGGGATTAATTTATTTTCTTTCTACACAAAAATTAGATTTTAATAAAATAGCTAAATATTGGAACGCACAGTGTTACCTAAAATTTGGTTAGCAACTTTGTTTAAATTTGCATAAATAAGTTTTTCATTTCAGAGTGCTCTAGAATACGTTGGTCCAAGTGCTATAAAATTTGAACTACAGATAATCCAAATAATTCGCTTGACATTTATTAAATAGAAAAAATTATTTAGAAATTCCACCAAAAGGTTGCGTCGTAATACATAGGAAAAACATTTAATTCGCTGCTCGGGAAACAGCTGGAACACTCACACTACCATGCGATAAATGACTGTCCGCCTTATTTTATACTAAGAATAACGTTAATAGGCATTAGGCAAGCGGAGTAAAACAAATGTTTTAGATTTTCAGTACATGCGAATAATACCATTTATGTGAAATCTAGAGATTAGCAAATTAATTAGCCGTCTTCCAAAATTGGAGGCAACGGAAAACTTAGTTGTTATAGAGACGAAGTAAGGATAAAGGCGAGTTTGAATAAACGTTTGTCTGGGGGGGGGATTAGTTAAAAAATAATAGAAAAGCGAAAGAGTTAGCTAACTGTATGAAGAATTAACTATATTATTATTAGCTATTAAAGAAGTTAGGGGTAAGTACCCCATTCGAAATCCAGTTTGTTTATTTCTGTTAAAATTATTGAACCTGGGCACACTTTCTGAATGGTGTTCGGGAGCTATTTGTGCGTTAGAATTCACAATTTATGTAATATGTAACTATTGATGAATTTTCGTAATTTTTTTTTTTCACAGTGGAGTCTTGACTTACGCGAACGGTCTTGGAACGCACCTCTTACATAAGTGGAAATTTCGCGTTCTGAAATAGGTTATATACGACTTTTTGAAACATACCCGCAGTTACTTTCGACCCTTATAAACACTCCTCAAACCGTTCTAGAACATTCCCTAACTATATATTACCATTTCCTCCCTAAAGTAATAAATAAAGCCCTGGGACGGTTCGGGTACTTCCACCTTCAGTGGTGCTACGACGGAAGAAATACCGTTCGGTGATATAGTATAAAGTGGTTAAATAACAGTTGGTAGTCAAATTATACTAGCATGTAATGACTTAGAAAAAGCTTGAATATGTGGTATGTTTATCAACTGTGCTCTACAGCAGTGCTCCCCAACCCTTTTATCACCGCTGACTGGTCAACGTTTGATAATTTCACCGAGACTCGCTGGATGGGGGGAGAGGGGGGGGGGTACGTTGGTTGTTTATATTTTAGAATGTTTTGATTTAGTAATTTTACTTTAATTATATTTAAGCATGCCTACAGTTAAATTACAGTACAGTAACGAATGCAATACAGTAGTAATAATTAAATCGAACTCTATTTATTTATTTATTTGTTTCTATTCTTTCCTTCTTCTTCTTTATGTCTCTCAGGAAAGCGCATTTAAATTCAATTTTATAGATGCAATTTTAATTCACAATCTTGAAATGTTCAATAAACAATACACGAATTTAAAATAGTTTAAAAAAAATTTCTGTTACAAATGTATAGTTCGCACAAACCCGACAAAGTCTCACGAAACCGACAAAAACACAGCACAGTATTTAAAATGGAAATAATTTAATGTTCCTTGGGCGGCCCGGTACCATTAGATCTACGGACCGGAACCGGCCAGCGGGTGACGGACCACTGCTCTATTTAGTTAAAAGGAAAGTCTTAAAAATAGCCATATTGGCGCTTTATATAATTTTTACACCAGCTCTTGGTTTTATATAATATTTTGCTCTGCAACACTGTTTTTAGTCATTTGTATCATTGTCCCCTAATTATCCGATTTTGCTCGAGAGAAATGCATTACTGAGAAAAATTACAAGTAAATTAAATCATAGAACTCTATGTAAAATAAAATTGAGATTACATATTTAAAAACGCAGTCTACATAACAATTTATCTTTCAAGAACTTGCGGATACTTTAATACTATATCACCTCTCCTGTACCTTTTCACGATAAAGTTTGTTTCACACTTCACGACCAGATCAACTGATCATAACTGCATTATAAATTAAATTCTATCACCAACAATGCGTCATTTAGTTAGTGCTTAGTTATTATCCATTTTGCAGCACCGGAGCAATTATGCTGTTCACCGGAGTGTAACTTGTTGCAATTGGACACATTACATATCTTGACTCAGTTTCTTTTAAATATTAATGAGTTATAACCAATCATCGTGCCTTAATAATAATAAACTGATGCCTATTACCAACATAAATATTAGCCGTTAATATCACACAATACTATAACAAGCAATATCGCTTACGCTTCATCTTCGTTAATCCCTATTAAAATCAACAAAAGAAGCAGTTACGGAACACAAGCAGTCAAAAGGGAACATTTCAGGTCAAATTGAAAAAAAGGAGCAAAGAAAAAACATAAATAACTTATAATAATCAAAGTCTTAATTAATAGCCTCCTTCTCCCTGTAGTATATAATGAACTGCACCTCCCTGACCCGGCAGTTATTCTGGTGTATAATTAAATTTTCCTGGGGAAGAAACCCCGGTAATAATGCAGCCATATTTTCCCGACATACTTCGTTAGTGCCCGGGTAAATGCAACAGGGGTAAAAAAATGAGAAGTTATATTGGTGAGGTACGGAATAAATATTTCAGGGGATCTTCGGGGATATATATGAAACGTCCCTCGATCTGGGGACCGGAGGATTTAATCAGCAGGGAACCAGATGGTAAATATCACGAAGCCACGTGGCATTCCCTAGTTGGCTTGTAAGTTCATTGCTGGGTGTACGACCCAGATATTGGTTTCATGCATATATGAATATTTTTGGGATAGATATTAAGTTTGCATTCGTATTCTATGGTGTGTCGCATGGCAAATTAAGGTATTTTCAATTTGAACGTGAAAGAAGTACCAATTCGTGATGTATGTACATAAATTTAAATATAAGTTAGCGCAAATATGCCTTAAGCAAAAGCAAAACCATGGAGAAAAATATACTGTGAGGTAAAAATCGTCAACTATGTTAAAATACTACTTTTCAAACAAAGAAAAAAAAATTTACTATTTCGATTAATACTACCGAATAATAAACTAAAAAGTATCTTTAATGTATGTGTATAAGTATATACTATATATATGTATGGATAATGTCAAAATTACTGGAATCGGTAGATAGCTGTTTGGGAAAAGTGTGTTTCGTCTTCTGATTATAGAAAATTAATAAATGATCTGAGAAAGACTTTTTCTGAAATACTAGGTACGAATACGAGTTTTGAGGATACATAATTATTTTATTCTGCAGTATTTTAATGCTATACTGAGACGATTACATTTATATGCACTGAGCATAAGAAAATATTATATTTTAAAATGCTGGTTACAGTGCTGGGAAAATTATACGAAAAATTCAAAGATCGAAGGCTGTAGCTCCATTTTTCTCATTTACTGTGGTAACTAAGATAGAAAACAGTGAAAAAGATGGCCAAAAGATAATTTCTATAAGGCAGAAAATGCATACCCAGAAGCTTGCAATCAAGACAACAATGTTTTCCTGGCAAATTAAAAAAGAGATGAAACTGCCCTGTAGAAGCCGAACAATAATAGATACAATGAGTATAAACCGTATTTAAAAAGACTGTACACGACTGACAAGAAGCTCTAAGTAAAGAAAAAAAAAGTCCAATTTCTACATGACATACTGATTCACGCTTGAAGCTTGTTAGGAATATTTAGCGACAAACACTATCTGGAATAATGCAATATTTTCGAATGATAAAACGTATAATTTAGATGGTCTAAACGGTTTCAAATTTGGCCTGTGTAAACACCATCACCTTTTCCAAAACGCCAGTTCGGTGAGTGATCTGTCATAAATTATGGTGCAATTGCATCTGGTGGTGTGCAAGTAAAATCGTTGTCTATAAAAACAAAATTATTTCAGCTTTATATCAAGACATGCCAACTGACAATTTGCTGCCGGTTACTCCGCTGAATACGTAAAACTACCGGGCATTCCACAGAACAATAATATATCTGTGTATGTTTAGAGCTTCACGAGACCCTGGTTGAAGGAAAACGCCAGGCCCGGGCTGGCCAGGTCGGCCGTTCGGCGATTGCGAGGGCCCCTGGATTAAGGGGGCTCCAGACGGGAGTCCCGAAAAAAAATGTACTACTACTTTTTAATTAGAGTACTTTGATATTCGTACGAGTAATACATCAAAGTAATTTGATTATTTATTTCCTATTACGCGTTTGTACACTGGATCAGTGCCCATAGACCCCGCGGTGGGACACCCCCCCCCCCCGCAAAAAAAAGGGGAGCCCCAACAGCTTCAAAGTAGTTAAATGTGGCTTTTAGGCACGTAAGCCTGATTTTCAAATATTACATATTCTAATATCTTTATATAATACTACTATTGCCGCTAAATTCTGTAAAAGGGGCCCCTTTTCAATCTCTAGCCGAGGGATCCCAAATGAGCCAGTCCGGGCCTAGCAAACGTGATAAAAACACTCCGATGACCGTCTTAGAGTCCTGACCTGAGTCCAAAGAAAAATCTTTGGGACATCCTAGCTCGAGAATGGGGAATGGGTGACAGTACAACAACAAGTGCGATCTCACAACATCAATCAGAAATTAAAACCATTATCCCTGACAAAATAATTAAAACTTTGTAAAATAACACACTTAAAAAGTATTTGTCAAGTTGTACAAATGTTTCGATCAAAAAAATTTCGATCTTCTTCAGCAACAACAGAAGTCCATACACAGACTGCGTTTTCGATCGAAACACGTGTACAACGTTATAAGTCCTTTTAGGTGTATTATTTTACAAAGTTTCAATTATTTTATCCTTTAAACGCCCGTTCCTTTGAGAGTCATTTTTTGGTCCCTAGTCACAGTCTGTGCATTGACTTCTGCAGTTGCTTTAAAAGATCGAAACTTTTTCGCTCGAAACAAGTGCACAACTTTATAAGTACATTTTTTGTGCGTTTATAGTTTTAATTATTTTATCTTTTAAACACCAGTTTCTTTTCAGTGTTTTTCGTTATTAGTCCTGGCACATTCTAGGCTCTGTCTGGTGCTTCAAATCGACGGATATTCAAGTAACAAAAGAAAGAGCTTTCCACATCATTTACAAATTTTCTCTCCAATTTCAACTAAATGATAATTTCTCATAAAAGTTTACATAATGTAACAAAACTTAACTGTCGTGGGTTCATTACGCGATTAACATCTTCATTGCTATAATCTCAGTGCTGATTAAGGTACGTAATGTGAATACGATAAAAATATATTTTATAGAATAAGGAAAAAATGCCTTTTTTTCAGATAATTAAATTTCAGATCAGAATGCTACATAAATGTGAATCAGAAAGATGAAAGTAATAAAATACAATCGCATTGCACGAGCTATTAAATAAAATAGAAAGCCTTTTCCATAACCCAGTCAGTGCAAATAACGCTGGATGTTATTTCAGAAGAATCCATTATAGAGATGGAGAGAGAGCAGCAGGTCTTGCATGAAACAGCTACAAAATGATTTTTAACGGAAGGTTGGAAAGAGGGGCGGGGGGGGTGACAGAAGATAGAAGCGCATAAACAGAATGAGAGAGGTAAAAAAAAAGAAACAATTACAAAAAAAAGTAAATAAACCTCCCCAAAATATATTTCTCTACAGGATATGTGGCGGACCACTCCGGGCGTCAGTTTTATTTAATGGGCCTGGGGGCGAGTACCCATGGCTTGCCCAAGTTGAATTAAATGAGTTAATGGGCCGTGACAGATGTCATGAGATCCTGACTCACGTAACAGCGAATATACGCATGCGTCATTTAAGATTTTTGTTTCCTTGTAACATTTGAAGCGACGGAATTTAATCTTGCTTAGAGTGTACGAGATCTGAGATGACTGTGCGATTAATGGAATGCAATTACATGATCGTAATCATGTGTTTGTCTTCGGTTCTAATTCTAGAACTGGATGTCTCTATCATAAGTTCTTAAAACTAGACGATTTTCTGCGTACCACTTGCGAATCCGCCGGTGTTCTTTCATTTCTTGAGAGTATTGTCATACACTTCTTAGACTTTAAACGAAATAAATTCCATTTTTAGAGGCAAACACTGAGTATTAAACACCCCTGTAAGCTGCATAGAAACTTATCTATATACATTTATAAATGAAAGTATCTTCTAATGAATACTACATTTGATTCATTAGAAATAGTATTGTCAATCTGAGAGATCTGTAAAATGAGATTTTAAAAAGTTTTGTAGAAATCATGGTCAAACAAATGATAACGTAGTTTTTGTACGTTTTGGAGAAAAAAGTCAATAAAAAATCATCATAAAGCAATAATTGAAAATAATTGGCAGTGTCCAGGTATGTCCTGAAATAACAAAGAATATTCAAAGCCGTTTACGGAAATGCTTTCCTATCAAATGTAATTTTTTTTGTGCGTGAACTTAACTATAACGTCCTAAAAAAGAAAGAGATGCTTAGAGTGTACGAGATCTGAGATGACTGTGCGATTAATGGAATGCAATTACATGAAGAAAAGAAAGAGATATTTTATTAATTTTATGACAAAATATAAATATTTTATGAAGTAAGATCATATAACAATGAGAATTTCATAGGCTTTTGGGATCTCTCATTTTTATTTTAATTCGTTCTGAATTACAGACATGCTTTGCGATGATCAACATGCCTTTTACATCTTAATTCTTACTCTTGAAAAAAAACACGTTTATGAAGAACGTTTGTTCTTAATTCTTACTCTTGAAGAAAAACACGTTTATTTTCTCTCAAACCTGACACCAACCACCGTAACTCTTAAAATATTTTTTAAAAATAGTTTGTTTAAATAAAATTCTGCAAAAATTATACTCCAGATATTTGTAAACCGAATCTGGTTTTTTGTGAAATGCATTCTATTACCGCCTAATTTTACATACAGATTTTAAAAAATTTGAATTTGATTTGAGAATGCAACTAATTTTCTACAGTACAGAGGATTGGTTCAAAACTTTTCTTTGAAATTGCAAATGATAAGGACGTTTTGCGTCATGTGGCAGACCTTGCAGTAAAAATCAAAAGAAATTATGAAGTGTTGATGCAAAAAAATATTTCTCGATGATTATGAAAAATTTAACTACTGGCTGGTAACATAACCCTACAAAATTCCTAACTTTCGAAAAATTGCAACAAAATGTCCTTCTCATATTCGAAATACTCGAAAGAGATTTGTAAAATACTGTTACATTTTGAGTTTTACCCTTTTTTTCAGAATTTTGAAATTTAGCTACTCTCAGATTTTTCTTAACATTTTACAGACCGCATTGAAATCCAGGCATATTTTTAATTAGTTTCTTTCACATTATTTCTTCTAATACGTTGGTTAAAGGATATTAGCCATTTAAATAGGGATAAAAGCTTTTTAAACACAATTTTCACTGTATTTTGAGAGCATGGGTCACTTCTGAATATAATTTACATTGGTTACAAAAACTGAATATGCTTATGGGTAGTTTAAATAATACGTAAAATATTAAGACCTAATAAAAGATTTATTTTTAAATTTAAGTAAAGACATGAATTAATTTTGAAAGGAAGGAGGGTGCATCGAGATAGCTCGGTAAAAATTTATGAAAATGGCTATTTGAATGATTTTTTCTTCCAGTTTCCCACTCATGATAGAAATGCAAATATTTTTAAAAAATCAAATCATTTTTTAACTTCATCTGCTAATTTTTTAAGTCAATATTGATAAAATTTCATCTTTTAATAAAATTCTAATTCGATGTTCCCCCATTAGGAACATTAGCCTGTAAAAGGTTAAGACTATATTTCTAAAACCACGTGACTTTTATAAATATAGTTATTTTGTAATGGGATTAAAATTTTAAGATATCTCTTCCTCAGGTATTCTACACACTTTAATAAATAATGAAAATACATCCGTTTTGAAACTGCATTTTTCCATTTATTCCAGTGTATTCATTTATATCAAAGGAGCCTTGAATTTTTTCAGAGTTCCTGCCGAAATTAGTGTACTTAAATTCATGTACCATGGCCCTGGGGCAGATTTCGTTTCTTCGAACTACAACCTCAAGGTTCACTAAATACCCTTTCTCTAAGCAAAGTGTACAAAATATTAAGCCTTCAGGAAATCTTCCTAAAGAAAACCACCAAAACTGCGTAGTACGCCTGAACTTATTTATTTGGACAAGAAAGGTATAACTAAGAATTTCTGCTGCACAGTATTCCCAACTCCATGGTTAATATTCCGCATTTACGACTGACAAATGCAGGTAACAAGTTTTACCAACTCCAGGAGTGACGCATAGAAAAACTAAATGAACTGTCAAAAGCAGACCTCCCCGAGTCATTTCCCTCCTGCAGCAACAATCCTCTTTTCCAAAACAAACCAATTCCCACCAGCAAGTGGAAATTCCCTATCCTCCAGGGATTCTCTAATGACCTGTTAGGATGAGGATGTCGGAAGCACTGTGGGGTGCGAGTAATCTAGGTGAGAGAGGAGAAAGTCGCTAAGAGCTGTGCATTACCAGTAATAATCGTCTCTGCAACCGACGAAAAATAAATATGCGGCAACAATAACAAATATGTTTTGGTGTAGATAGAATTCGAAGAGGGTGTTTATTTATTCTTACCAGTTTGCACAGGAAGATAACTTCTAAAATCACCAGAAATGTGTGTTTTGTGGTTTTTCATTTTTTAACTACGAGTGTTAAACACAAAGTTCTTTATACTAATTTTGATCCTTAAGCACCCGATTTTTTGAGTAGTTTTACTTTTCTTGTGTATTAATCTTGTGTACATTGTAGTTATAAAAAAGAGAAAGAAAGAAAAACTCTGAATTAGTCTGATCATGTTCGCTGCAAAAGCCAATTAAGTAATGTCAGTCATTTGAATATAATAATATTACCTATTGGCAGTTACAAACATAGACTTGAATGGCAAAGATACGTAACGGTACTGAAGGACACGACTGATGAATGACATAGGTCAGGGGTAGCCAAATCATTGAATTTCGCTACCTTTGGCGCATTGGATGATTTCAAGTGACACATTACATTCTTGCGCCTACTTATTGTTTTGAGACGTAATGCGGACTATCGAAATATTGCCACCTCCATGCATATAGTATATTATTTCTTACGATGCACATCGAAACATTTGTACATTTAAAAATACCACTTTATTATCATAAATCGAACCATCTCTGAAACATAAACAATAAAACGAAAAAAAAAAAAAAAAAAAAAAAAAAAAACATTTTCCTCAAAACAATTCCCGTCTCATTTTCACATGCTATTAATTTTCCTCCTTTAAACTAAAGTCTACCCCTATTCATATTTTACGACTTTAAACGAAAGCGTAAGGGGTAAAAAAAGTGCTTGGTTTGTATAGACCATTTGAAATCATCCGTAAAAAAAAATAAATAAATAAAAGGAGGCTCATGGCACTGTTTTTTCATCACTATATATACATATAGATAGATAGATAGATAGATAGATATAGATAGATAGACAAAGTATAAAAGTAATAGTTTTGAAAATAAATGAATAATAACAGCCATAAAGTAAAACAAATAGAAGAAACAGTCAAACAGTTAAGGATCAAAAACTAGAATAATATTATCTATTACCAGTTGCTAAAATACTATTTACCAGTCGTCATACAAATCAAATATTAAAAATTGCAGTGACATTAGATTAAGAAAAAATTCTCGTGAAATCAAAGTAATTGAGAGATACCACAATAAAGTAAATGAAAATTTTACGCGTGTATTATAATAGGCTGATCGCTAAAGATCGAATAAAAACTAAAAATATCAATTAAAGCTTTATTTTCTCATGCTTTAAAACAAAATCTCCAAAAAAAAAGTTCATTAACTGAAATGTTGTTTTGATTTGATGCCGCTTTATATATATATACATACTGCAGTAACTTAAAGTACAACCAAACTGCAGTTCAAGGCTTATGTAAACAACTGAAGTCATTTCCCTATTCTTGACCTCAAAATAGGGAATTAACATCCTCATCATATTTTCCCCCAAATCTTTCACACAATATGCATGCAGTTATGGAAATAAACAAACAGTAGTTAGAAAATTTAATGTGAAATAAAAATAAATAAATAAAACCTGAGTTTCAGATATTTTTTTCCGTTATTCTATGAATAAATTTATACAGACTGCACTTTCAACAATATTTCATTAAGCTGTTTATCATTCAAATAATTTATAGGGTGTCCTAAAATTTTAAATGAATAATATCAAAATTTACGGTTGTTTGCTCACAAAAATTACGCTCGATTTACTCTTTTGCTGGGTAGCGCACTATGTTATCTTGTGAATTTTGGATCAGTGTCTTAATATCACTAATTTATAATCACAGCCATCGTTATAAATTTAAATGAAGTTTGAAAGGAATGTTTATCGCTTAAAATTTTCGCGTTTTATCACAACGCACGTATACTGGTAGTTGCCACGTTTTTCTTCACGCTTGACATAAATTTTAACAATTAATAATAAAGTTATAGAGCTTTGGATTTTCAATAAGAAATTAGTGAATAAAAAATGAATGCTGAAATCAGCTAAAATGATAAACAAAAAAAAGAAAAAAAATACCTGTTTCTTTTCTTTTTTATTTCCAAAGAGTCAAAGTACTCAAAATCAGTGTGTTCCCTGATGTGATACATCGGATGTAGAATTGTTCTTTATGCGTATCTATACAGTATGTGTTTATACATGATGAATAATAAAGCGAAATGAAACAATGGAACTAAAGTGTGGGTGTTGGAGTGCCAAAAAATATGCTTTATTTACCGTTTTCGTTCGATAATATACTTTGATAACCTTCAATAATTATATAATTTTACTATGCTTGAAACTGATTAAAGTCTCTAAAATTCATTTTAAACAACTATTGCTCAAACACCTTATATTGCACTGAAGTTTATTTGTGCTCTTGTAAAATAAATATGTCCATATACTCTAAAAGCCACATTTTTTTGACGGAGAACCTTAAATATATATATTATTTTTGTCTTGTTTAAAATATATTACTGGCTCGACCACGCATTTTAAAGATTTACACAAGCAGCAATATATTGGCAATATATTACGTGATTTGTTAAAATGTTTGAAATATGACACAAAAACTTGTTAATTATTTAGAAATCCTCGCATAATTTTATTAGCATTTACTCATTGTTTGACTTTCCTTCTCAAGATCTAGTTGATATATGATTCAATAGACACACAGTATATAAAGAATTTTATGATATTAATTCAATTATAAAAATCACACACTGTATGGAAAGACTGAATGAAATAAATCAATAATGTAGACCTTCAGAATAAGAATAAATTTAATCTTCTCTAGTGCATGTTTAAAGACCTTAGAACTCAATAAAAAAGAGTTCCTATATGAAAGCTGATGTCACAGAATACAACGTAGTACTATTTGACATGTTACCCATTTCTAGCTATGTGAAGGCAAATAGAAATAGAATTTAAAAGCCGAGATAAAAAATACTACAGGCCAATATATATGTATATGTATCTTTGCCCCCATCATTCTTCATACATAGAGAGTATCTTTGAAAGTCATAAATTCAATCCGGGGCTATAAAACCCCTTTTTGAATCATTCCATATGATTCAAATGCAGTTTATCATGAACTTTATTCGTTACAATAGAGACCATTTTTATGGACATATGGAGGTTTTATTTTGTAATATTAAATTTTATGTGTAATTTATTTTAACAGGGTCTTACGACCGAAGTCAAAGCTATGATGTCGTACATTTGAAAATTGGAATATTGGATATTTCTGGAATATTTTAGCGATTGGTTGAGTAATTTTACTGTTACTTAAGATAAGGTAGACTGTAATATATCTAGTACAGTTATTTTTCCTTCGGAATACAGAACAGGTATTTTATATTAGTATGACTGGTACTGACAGATGGGGATTTGTACAGAGCACTCTGTGTTAGTAATATAAAGACTGATGAAAGTTTATATTTAAATACAAAACTGCCAAATGCGTTTCAAAATTTGAAAGTGTTGTTATTTCCTCCTCTATAAATTCAATCTCATTTTGTTAGACACGACTACAGACAGTATCACTTGCAGTCGAATGACCATTAATTGAATGCTTATGTTATGTAATTTTTTACAAATCATTTTTAATACTATTTACAAACATTGGAATCTGTGTGTGACTAAATTAATATATAAATATATGTAAATCTGAAATCACCGTAAATAAACGCATATTGTGAGAAACTACAGAAAAATAATTATTATAAACAAACATATCAAGTTGAATAACTTTTGCGATAAAATATTGTAGATTCGGTCAGTTTTCCATGCGTGTCATTTTTGATGTATATAAGATTAAGTAAAGAGTGAATAAGTAAAATTCTCACAGTTAGTTTCATTTAGTTCACATTAAATTTAATGATAATTATTTAGCTTTTTTTTCAAATTTTCCAATATGATTAAAAAAAGGAACGGTGTTACAAATTAAAAGCATTGTCATTAATTCAGGAAAAAGTCTTTTCTTTGTTTTTACTTTGTTTGCCTGCAAAGATAGTAAAATTCAACTTATTTCATTCCCCTTTTCACTCTTCTTCTGCACTTTATTCAACAAAAGGAAATAAATCAATCTTTCTCACCATAAAACAGAGGTTTATTGATGTTCATGTTTTTCTTCTTCACTCAGCCTAACGTAGAAAGCATGCTGAAAAAGCAACAGGGTAGGGGAAGGCATTTCTTAATCAACACGTAAACCAAGCCCGTTCTTTTTAGAAGACTTCTTGCTTGTTTTGAGAATCAACCAGCCATCCTCGAATAGTTATAGGATTTAGAAAATTAAATAATAACTACAAAATTAATTAACTACAAAAAATATTTACCTAGAACCCAGACAGCACAGCAAACTCGCATCAAACTTGCAGAGCTTGATTTATCAAGTCAATAAACTTGAAATAAGCTTGAAAATTTCAAGTGTGTAAGCTTAATGCAAGCTTGAATCAAGTGTTCTATTTTACACTTGCCCAGTTTGCATTAAGCTTGACATAGCAAGCTTGAATCAAACTTGACATAGAGAGGTTAATTTCAAGCGTAAAAAATTTTCCTATTAAAATTTTTTCTAAATACACGGGGCACCCGTCGGCAAACGCACTTCACATACTTTATTTTCCCACGCATTTTCCCCTCTATGCTGAAATTTTAAGTTAGTTTAATCCGTTTCCATCAAACGTCCGCGGCTGGGTTCGAGCTCGGGAACTATGGGCTGGGAGGCCCGCGTGCTAACCGTTCCGCCAATAAGCCTCGCCCTCCGATGACTAAAGTTTGAAGTGACTGGTACGTTTTCTGGCCAGATTGATCCGTATGGGCGATGCCGATAAGTTTCTTTTATTTTTCCATGGGATGAATCAAAATTTAAATAATGTTATGTGTGATTTATAGACTCTACTAATAGGGAAAATAGCATAATATAAACTTAAAAGCAGGACACGTTTTAAAACTTTTAATATCGCAACACTCATGTTGAGCAATACTGCTGGCCAAAATCGAGACAAACGACTGATTTTGAAATCAATTTCGTAGTAAAATTGTATTTTATTTTGAAGAATTTCCATACTTGGAAATATAGAATCTTTTTTTTTTTTAATTCTATGGTGAAAAGTGAAGTATAATAAAATGGTATGGTGAAAAGCTGAAGTTCACCCATAAAGTGAAGTATATTAACTAACTAAATTGTGTTAATTATATTAAAATTTATTTTTAGGGCTAATTAATTAGTTAATGGAATTACTAATGTTAATTAGATGTAAATAAAACTAAAACTCCCCTCGTGTTACACTTCAGAGGGGCTTATCCCATTCATTCCTTCCCCTTGCGTGTTCTAATTTCCAGGTTTTGTGCGATAATAAAATAAAACAACTTTTACGAACTTTTCTTTATTTAATATGAGGAACAAATGATATGATAACAAATTTGAGAAACGCTAGACAATTAATGTCCATTCTCTTTCACAGATGGCGCCATCACTGCACGCTTTCGAAAGGAAAATCAAGCTTATTCCAGCTTGACATTTCAAATGACTTTTGATAAGCGTGCTGCTAGCTTAAATTGGATTGAACTGTCAAGCTTGTATTAATACGTCAAATTCAAAGAAATGTCAAGCATGATTTAAGCTTATATACTGTCTGGGAATACAACACAACGGTCGGGTAAGCGTAACGCCAACACATTGTGATGTACAGGCTCTGCCAATTTGTTGTACAAGATTCTTCGTACTTCGCTTATCAGCGTCAATAGGTCATTTTATGAGTGAATTTACAACACAGTGCTGTATTCTAAAGCTGCGGCATTTGAGCTGTAATATTTTACAGCAATGTATGTGGTAAAATTACAGGTATTTCTTACAGTGTATGAAATACCAGTAATTTGCACCATTCCTGAAAAATTCATCGGAGCGGAACCGGAATAAAAGCCATTCGGGAGAGGAGGAAGAAGTGGAGGGATAGATTGCTCAATACTTCATTGATAACAAATTTATGCTCTTTACGTCCAAGCAATTTTTTAATATATTATCATTTTTTTACAACTTGCTTTCATGTTGATCACATTCATAAAAGGCAGGCAAAATTCTAAAATCCTCTTGGTAGAAGCAGTGCCTAATTACCGCATAGACCAACGAGGCAGCTACCTAGTGCCTCCAAGTTGTAGGGCCCCCAAAATGATTAAAAAAAGCTTAAATTCCATACTTAAAAAATACAAAAATGACAATCAATAAAGCACTTTCACAACACATACCAAGGAGCAAAAATACCTATTTACACTCTATCCAGTTATAGAAAAAACATCACGTAATGTCGCAAAGCATTCCATCATGGAGCATCGATCGACGTGATGTCATTTGAAGAATAAGTTCTGTTCATTAAACATTTTGAAAAAAAAAGGACAAATTGGGAGGGGCGGAGGAATTTCTCCAAACCCTCTAACGTACGACAAGTGCAGAAATTTTTGCACCCTGTGACTAAAAGTGTCAACAAGGTATGACCGTCTAGGAGCCACTAACAAGAACTAGTCCTTTAGCCTCGAAATGGGCTCTGGGTACAAGAACAGCGTTTCTTATTCAATTGAATAGCTTTTTGATTTATAGTTATGATGAAACGTATGGCGGTTGAGAACAGTGGCGTAGGCAAAGGAGGTGGGTCACTCCCCCCCCCCCATCCCTTTTTCTTCAAAAATTTTCAACAAAAAAGCCAATATATTTTTCATTTTTTACATAAGATTATGTCCCCAAACCCTCCCTTGCAGGAAGTCTGCATACACTCCTATTGGGGAAAGCAGGCATATAACATTTTTTTTTAAATCAATCCTTTCCAGTCTCTGTAAAAAAAGGAAGGTGGTGACACAGCGCTACATTAATCGCTGCATGACGCGAAATTACCTTTCCTAAGTGTCACAAATGTATCTAAACACGAAAATGACACGAAGTAGGAAAATGACACGTCTAAATAAAATTCCGTATTACGGCTAATGGCCTCGCTGGGGGGTTCTACCACTAGTAGCGCCAGCGTTCTGTTGGTGCTTATAATTCAGGTGGACCCCGTGGAGAAAATAAAACGCAAAACTTGGGACGTTCAGAATAGTAGCCTGCCAGAACCAGCGGATAATCCGATAGCGTGATGTAGCCATGGTAACAAACTGCAATGTCTCACTTAGCTTAATAAGAGGATGTGCCTCCAGGAAAAAAAAAAAAAGAAACATACGCAGCTCCCGTTTTTTTTTTTTTTTTTCTGACTCTCCAGTTCGGAATGGATAGAGGATAACTGTGGGTGTCGTCTGTTGATTAAGATATGTGAGGAAAAACTATATCTCAAACAGATGGCGCTGCAAGGCTGAAGGTGAAGTGTTTACTGGGAGAAGAACTTGAAGGAACAGGATCGTCTGAATTCTTTCCTTCATACATTATCCGATACTTAAATGTTTTCGTGCACTTAAATAACATTTTCCTGATAATTTCGTTCATAAAAATATGCTTTGAGAATTTACGTTTATCAAGTAAATCTGGAGAGAGTATTGTTTGAAAAAGAATAAGTTGTATGTATAATAAGGTATTTTCCCTGATAACAATTGGAAAAAAAGTTATACCTGAATGTAAATCAAAATATAAAAGAGAAAGAACAGCAACGCAAAGATGTAACAAGTATAAAACATCTGTATCCTATATTTTATTCCTATCCTATATATTATAATTTACTCTGCTTTCAATTTGCACTTTTAACTACTATTTTGGTTCTCACATGGAAAAAAATGACAATATTTTAATCTTTTTCTATTCCTTCTAATTTTGTGGCATTTCTTTTTTTTCAGCTCTGCAACGTTTTACTTTTACATTTGCACCAGGCTTTCTAGATATTTTCAAAATACATTTTTCTATTTTAAATATGTTTGATATACTATACATAGATAGATAACTAGATATAAATGTATTCTATCTATCTAACTCTGTACTTTTGAGTGGTTTTTCCTTATTTTTAAAAACAACAATTGTAAAATGTGTCTGCAGTGAAGGTACAATGAAACGACTCGGAAGCGACAATCGGAAGCGTCTACGGAATCGCAAGCGACCGAAACGCTTTTCTAGGCTCAGTGCTTTAAAATTTAGAGTATAAACTGAATATAATTAGTGATAAAATAACGATTTCTGATCAATGATTGTTTAACGATACGTGACAAAAATTTTAAAAAAGCATTAAAAATATTCGATTAAGGAAAGTTGAGTGTTCTCTCTAAATAATGGATTGTTATATTATCAAAAACATTCTGTTTCAAAATTAATTAAATCCTGAATGAGTACAGTGTAGTGCTTTTTTTTCACAAGTAACAATATTTTCGGTTAAAAATGAAAATCTCAAATGTAAAATAAATAAAAGTTTATAATTTTAAAGTATGAAAAGTTGAAAAGCGATTGTTTGTTTCAATGGATTTTCTTTCTTTTTAGCTTACGCATTCCAAATCATTAGAATTTTTTCGTTCCGAGACTGTTTTCAGTTTTGTTTCTACAATACGAAGATTTTGTTTAATCTATTCAATTTAACAAGATTTTTAAGATCTAAAAAGACGGGAGAAGGGAATTATTCTATTTAAGATTATTTTCAAAAATTTCACATTATTAAGTTCAGTAAATTTGGCTAGACAACATATTAGCATACGCAGGGTTTCTACAGACCTGGAAAATCGGGGAATATCAGTGAAAGTCAGGGAAATGAGTTTTGGTCAGGGAAAATCAGGGATTTGGGAAAAAAGTCAGGGAAATTTGAAGAAATTGAAGAAAGGTCAGGGAAATGCAAGAATATTTGAATTTTGCGGCAAAATTAAGAAAATACTTCTTGTTTGAACCTAATTGTAGAAATTGTTTTATTTTCATTTTCTTATTTAACCTTATAAATAATTTTAAAATGTGTCCTGTATTAACATATCTTGTTCAGTTGAAATATTCTAAATTTTTTCCTAAATTATTATCAAACATGATTTTTGTTAGAATCCAGTGATGTCAAATAATATTTTTGTGTATATTGCTTTTATTATTATTATTATTTGTAAAAAAGGGGCAAAATATATAAAAAAGTTATTAATTAAAGGATATAATATTAAAAATAGAAATGCAAAATTCAGGAAAGCACGCTAGATAAAAAATCAGGGAAGAGCATGATAGATGTCAGGGAAAGTCAGGGAATAGTCAGTGAAGCAAAAGCTGGGAAATCTGTAGAAACCCTGATACGGAAAATTGGCATTATTTTCCGAAACTCCTATTACAAGCCAAAGCATTTCAATAATTTTAGTCATTCACATTTTGAAAAAAAAAGAAAGAAACGAAATTGTGCATTTTTTTCGTGTGTATGTATATAATAAACACAAAATTAAAAAATTTTCATTTTAATTACATTTCGGCTGAAAATTTTATGCTCATTTTCTTTCAAACTAAGAAAAAGTGCAATTAAAAGAAATCTTCCCGCTCCCTTCATTCTATCAACGCAGTCCTGAACATTTAAAAATAAAGAATGTAACACATACAGGATTCCTGAGTGTTTTCAGAGCACGAAACCTTTTCAAAAGGAAATAAATAATTGATTTTTCCGTTCGCCTAGATTAAAGTTGAAACTGATTTTCTTCCCTATCTTCAGTTCTCCCCTTCTTTCAAAAAACTTTCCCGGCTATCAAAATAAAAAGTCATATTTTAGCTCTGCTATCAGATAACTCATTTATAGGGATGCAAAACTTTTTTTTTTCATTCGCTCTCATCTAAATGAATTGAAACTTCTTGTTTTATTCAGCGAATCTTTACTGGTTTTATCAGAAGATTTTTTATACTGCTAAAAATATCAGTTAAAAAAACAGAAAGAAGCAATTTACATAAAAATACCGATGCTGAATGCAACTCAAGAAATTATTTATATCATAAATAAGAATTTTTATTTGCTTTTCCTTTCTTTTTTCTTTTCTTCTTTGTTTTTTGTATAGAATAAAAACTTTTGGATTGATTGAATATTTTCCTGGTTAAAGTACGTCAAAACTTTTTACATGCTTTGGTAAAGTTCTAAAAAATATTCCTGTATGGATAAATTATGTAAAAATAATGTTAAAGTTTTTCATTCGCTTGCACCTAAATGAATTGAAACTTTTCAGTTTATTCAGAGGATTTTACTGGTTTTTATCAAACACTTTTTAGGGGGTAAATATATAAATCTATGCATTTGCATTCGTATATCGGCATCTTTTTTAGATGTCGATATTGAATGCGACTCAAGAAATTATATCAGGAAGATGAGTTACGGTTTCTTTTTCGGGGGTGGGGTATGATATAAAATAACATATAAAATGGAAACTTTTTTTCTTCTATTTGGATGGATTGAATATTTCACTGATAAAGTGCGTCAGAATTTTTATGTGTCTTGTGATATGACTATAGCTTCAATAATCACAAAAAATATCAAATATTATTTATTAGTTATCCTTACCATTTCAATATACAATTAGTGATCGAAAAAAATTGCAAACTTCAGACACAGTAGAATGCATCAAGTCCTCTAGAAATCATTCAATAATTAAGGCGCGAACACTGCTCTGTCTTTTCGTACTAGTCGAACAGATCCGTAGCCTCTCTACCCAACTGAAATTTGGTTTTTTGTTTTGGGCAGAGAGTGTATCATTAGTTTAATTAAGGCTGACACTGCAGTTTTTCCGGATTAAAGCTAAATAAATTACAGTATGTAAGTTTACTAAGGTTGTACAAAAATGACAGACACAACGGTTCTCATAACGGAGATCCACATGGTGCGGCAGCCAAAAACCAATTAAACAGAAAAGGGGGGGGGGGGAACGAGCCACTCGAAATGCCTAGATGGCGCTGGCAGCAGGCAAACGGTGAGACAGTTCCCGTACCTTTGCCCGTTGCCATTGAGAGCCTAGGCGGACACCAACGATGGAATGATGGAAAATGACAACAGCGTGAAGGAAGTGTTACAGAGGTGTGAGATCCATCGTATGCAACAGCAAATGTAGCAGACGTCTCTTCTCACCATGGTGAACAAGCGCAGAGCATTCAATGAGATGCAGGAACAGACAGGACTTGCACGAGGAACTTTGAGCACGGCAGTTTGCAGATGACGAAGTTTTGCTCACAGTGGGTGCCTCATGAACTCACTCCACAACAGAAGTCGCAACGCGCCGACATAATGCAAAGACCTTTCATTCTATCTATTTAGGAGTTGCATGCAGTTGACCGTAGGTGTTGCAAAAGCACCCCTAGAATGGTTTACTAAAGTCCTCCTGATATCCCAGACAAATGAAAGGAGTGCATTGATTTGACCGAGGATTACATCGGACTGATGTACTTCACATTTTTTTCCTTTAATGTTAATAAATTGTGTTCCGTCTTGTGACAGCATTTGTATCCTTCATTTCCAAACGACCAAATACATCTGAAGAAATATGAAGAACAATTCGGCTTTTTTCTGAAAATTCCTTGAACTCTTTCAAATGTAACAAAATGTTCAAATAAATATTTTGGAAAATTATTAGTGAAATACATACAATGCATACGTAATAATAGAATTTCGCAAAACTGCAGCATTTCGCACTGTATGTTTATTTTGCCTTTGTGTTGATTATTTACAATATATATTCAATTTATTCTAACAAAATAGGATTTTTAAAATACCAAGTAGAATTGCAGATACAAAATAAATTCGTTACTTTCACTGTAGCCTTGCGCGTTCAAAAACAACTACTCAATGAAATTGAAATATTGACTATCCTGCTACGTGGAATTAAAGTTGTTACTTATTTTTCTCTTTCTCTCTTCACTTTTTCCCATCCATCCAATTTCTCTTTGAAATACTTTATGCTATCAAAATAAAAACGTATTTATGCTCAGCTATCTGATAACTTATTTATGGACATCATAAACATCTTTTTACTTTGAACAAAATGAATTGAGATTTCTTGTTTTGTTTTAAGATGGGAACGGAGAGTAAGAGATTTTATATTTAAGAAAAATCTATATTTCAGAGAGTGGAATGAAGAAAATTTACATATATATTTAAAAATACTGATCGGGGGTATGATGGAAAGCTTTCCTCTTTTTTCTTTATCTTTAAGACGAAGCCTTCTCCCTTTTTATACTTATAATGCATGAAAATCAGGAAATTTATTTTAAAATTTAGAATCAGAATTTAGATTTTATGAAAGTAAAGATTTTGGCAAATTTTTAAAGCGTCAAAAAGTAGATGATTCTCAAAGTTTTTTTCTGTACGATTACTAAAATATTGTAACTTTATAAAACATTACTTCCTGAGTGATATAAACCTAGTACTCAGTGGTAACGTCGAAATTTAAAGATGGGGCACAATTAAATTTAAATATCCGATCAAGAGAATCAAGCATGATCAGAAATTTTGCAAATACCTTGACAAGACTAACGGTCGTATTCACAGAACGCGATTATCTGTGGATCATCCGAGAATAGGCGAATTGGCGCAAAATTGTTATCCTTAAGTACAAATAATCTGCTCTTGATCTCTTCCTGAGCCCAACCTCGACCAGTGGTTCAGAGAGAGTTGTCAGAGAATTCGAACCGGTTTTCGCGCCAAGCACGTGGCGATTCATAGCCATCTGTATCCACTTTATCCACCAAAGTCAGCCATTATCTGCGGATAGTAAGAGTAGGGCTTGTGAATAAGGGAGAAAGGGGCCCGTGGACAATTTACGGATTGTCCTCCAGTGCGGATTGAAGGATCTGTAGCGGTTACTATACAATCGATATGTCTTAGTCCTGATGGATTACTTTACCAAATGGCCAGAAGCGATTGTCATCCCGAATCAGGAAGCTTCAACGGTAGCTGAAGAACTCGTTAGAAACTGGATCTCGTATTACGGAGTGCCTATGATGTTACATTCGGATTCGGTACAAATTTTAATTCAGCACTATTTTCGGAACTCTGCGAATATTTGGGAATCACAAAGACTTGAAGAACACCGTTACATCCCGAGTCCGATGGCATGGTCGAGAGGCACAATCGAACAATTTTGAATCATCTTTCAATATTTGTTTCGAAGATTGTATAGTAAATATGTAGGTATTTACATAAATTTGTTTAAACAAAGATAATTATTTTTTTCCTAGAGGTTACACTACCCACACTAAATAAACGCAAAAGCACTAATTGGAACACTAATTCGACTAATTGGAACTCTAACAAACGCAACACTAATTCACGCAATCAGAAGGTTGCGTGTTCAAATCACGTCCGGGTCACCAAAAGAAATGTAGCGGTTACTACATCAAAAGGTATTAATTAGCTTTAAAAATAAATTTCAACTACATAATTCATCAATAAAGTATTTATTTCGTTAACATATCGCATTTTTTTGAAACCATTGTTGTTCTAAAAACTAACCATATATATTTTTGTTGTTGTTGCCATTAGGTATTTACAGAAATTTGTTTAAACAAAGATAATTATTTTTTCCTAGAGGTTACACTACTCACAGATCCACGAACAGTCTGGAGAAAAACTCGTGAATACGGGCGTGAACTCATTCTTAAGAATATGGGTGTAAGAACTTGAGAGTTTAGGGGGAATGAAAATTCAGAGGGATGGAGCTACAATGTACTCCTACTGCAGAAATTGCCTCAACACACAACTGGATCCTGAACATATTTTCTCCGATCCTGCCATGCTGGCGAAAACGCAGATCAGCGTCTCTCACTCAGACGATCCTTATGCGGACAGCTGCTTCCAAATAGTCAAACCTATTTAGAAAAACAATGGTCCTATATAAACTATGGACACGACGAAAAACACAAGAACAACAACTACTATACTAAGATTTATTGAACATTAAGTAATAAAATCGTTTGCTCGTGCAAAACATTAACGTTATTCACATTTTTCAGTTTGCCGTTTTAGCCATCATATTGTTCTTGATTGATGAGATTCACCAGAAACTTATCTGAGGATCAAGCTTTAATGAACTCAGTCAAATGTTTTCAATAGCCAACAATAATGCTTTCACTGAAATTCACAAATAAGTCTAAAAATTCCTGTATACTGTAGAGCTTCAAAAGACTCATGTTGAAAATTTTAGTGTTAACCTTACGTGAAAACGCAAATAAGTAAAATAAATATTTTATGTCCATCGCGGACAGGGGTGTAGCCAGGGGGGGGGGGGATATCGGGATTTACCCCCCCCCCGAAATTTTTGGATTAGTGATGAAATTCCGTATATTTATACACATATAAGTTCATATCCCCCTCCCCCGAAAACTTTTACAGGCGCATATCCCCCCCCCCGAAAAACTTTTCTGGCTACGCGCCTGATCACGGACAACACATATTTTCCCTTTTTTTGTGAAAAAAATAGTAATATAGGTTTCTATAGGTTTTAGTCTGTAGGTTTTTGCTTTATTAGGAGTAGGTTATTATATTTTGTTCTTTATACTTGACCTTTATATCTCTCGAAATTTGAGTACAATTTCCTTAGCTGATTTATTATCATCAAGTAAAAATATGTAACTCAGTTTCTTTAAAGTATGATTTTTTAATGAATTTTAGAATATAAAAAAATAATTGCCATAAGACATTGGTACCTTCTATAGTACGCAGACGCACAAACATATATTTTTAATATTTTACTTTGAATGTTATATAATTGTTTTTATTCAAAGGGAACACGTTAAAAGATTTCAGAAAATTAAATTAAACATTCTTTAGAGCAAATCTTCAAAAGATAGTTCAACAAAATAAGACACAAATAAGTATCAATGAGGAACCACAACTGCATATACTAGAGACACAGACAGCGGAAACTAAGGGGATGCAATAAGAATTTAAAATCAGCATGCTTTGATTTCACTCTAAATTGCCCTTCTTTAATTGCATTTTCGTATTCAGCGTTTGGATATAAATATCTAGTGAACTCTGCCACGCCAGGAATAAAAGTAATTGGTCTAGGTCTTAGTAATTTGACTTGGGCCACTCTGACTTCCATGGACTAAAAAGCTAGCAGGGCTGTTCTGCCTAGAAGGTTAATCGCCCGTTTCTCTGACTAGAGCTCTTTTTAATTGTAACGGGAGAGTAATTGAGCGTTAAACGACAAGCAAACATGGTGACCGTCACACTACATTTACTGCTGCAAAATCATGAATGCATTATTATTATTATTTTCTTTTTTAATTCTAAATATCCAGAAATTTGATGCAATTAAAAAAAATTCGTGTTTTGAATAGAATTAAGAAAAAAATAATATTCGTTGGCTATATTTATGAGTTTGAGATAAGAAAGGCAGGGTGTTACTCAGTGCAGTTCCGATGATTTAACTGTCTGGACACTTGCATTACTGTTTCTCTGCGATAGAAAAACTGCCCATTTCAGTGAGAAAAAAAAAGTGAAGTGACTCGAGATTTATCTTGTGAAATTTGAAGTAATTTTAAGTAAACTGAAGTAAATTAAAAAATCCATTTGAAGTAAATTTAAGAGTAAGTAGAATTTAACTATTGAACACTCTACAGATTTTTGCTATTAGCTGGTAAGAAATTATTATCTCTCTGGTTGTAAGAGTTAGTCATTTTAAGCATAAGAGAACTTAAATAATGTATTATTATTTTATATTTATTATAGATAATACCACACACTCTGGGACTGATTTCCGGCAAGGCATTCGGGGCAAAAACCGTCGTCCCGAATACCATTTGCGCCCGAATGCGTTTTAATAATAATTATAATTAGACGGGTTTTTTTAAAGTGGCAATCGTTCAAAACCTACTACCTTGATATCTACACATCAATCCATAAAATTTCTTTGTCTTCTTCTGATAATGAAGCTATCGAGATTTTGACTAAAGCATTGTTCTATTAAATGGATCAGTTTTTACTAACACAGGAGAATAAAATAATTCTCAATGACAATTCGGGCAGTAGATTACATTCTTTATAATTGTCAATGTCAGTATATGAAATTGGCTAATATTTGAGCAGATTCTCTCTTTCTCACTTTTACTACATGTTTTTATATTATTTGATTACTGTTGTTCCGTTTCAAAACAGGTAAACAATGCTGCAGACTTGACATATTACTAAAAATTCAAGAGCATATTCCATTCTATACTGAAGGAAGTATTAAAGCGAATTGCTATTGTTTAACATATCATGACAAAGCTAATCTCAAGAAATTTTCCTAGATGGTTTTTCTGTTATTTTCTATGTTTCTAACTCTAAACAAAAAGAAACGTGGTCACATTACGTTATCATCATAGTAGTACTCAGATGCCTAATCAAGAAGTTCAGATAAAATAAAATAAAAAATGATTTAATTAGTCAAAATCTAAGAATAAACTAGGAACGAAGCTTAACAAGCCTAATACAGTTAACAGATAGTGAAGTGGTCTTTTCAAATTTCTTCGAATTTTTTTATTGTTTAAAATAAATGTTGACAGTTCCTTTAGCATTGAGTTTCTAACAATAGCATTCAATAAAAGTAAATGGATTTGTAAGGCATCAGAAAGTAAAACCAATAGAAAAATTAAAATAAAACACACTTCACTCCTTGGCTACTTTCGTAAAAAAAGACGTCTATAGATGAATAGCATATATGAATTTGAAAATGTCAAAAACAAAGTACAAATCTTTCCCAAACGATCACTTTAAAAACAGTTTCATAAGGTAATTAGGCATCTTTTACATCATAATAACTCATTTCCATTTAGGTGATAACAAAACGATGTTCTATTTTGAGTTAATTTCCTATTTTTGGTATGATTCTTTAGAAATCGAAACAAGATATATATGTCTGCGTACAAAATTACACTATAGATTGCAACTGTTTCTCCGAATCTCAACACGAAAATAAAATTAATCTTTGATTATTAATGGTTGCTTCTATTCAGCAAAACAAAGTACCCAAACCGTTAATTAGCTAATCAATCTTCATCAACTAACAAGAGATTTAGAGTCACAAAAGATAAATAAGAAGTATTGTAATTTATGGTATATATTTTGCTAATTATTCAAAGGGCTCTGATGTTGCGTCCGCGATGGGCAGCGAAATGAACACACTTTTGAATAACTCGGTCCTTCAAGCAAATTGGCCGGATCGATTAATCGTTTGTTCGCGCATGAGTTATTGCCATCGATCGCAGTATACGCGGAAACAAAGATCGTAAAAGTCAGTAGTTAAGTGCCACACAGGTGGTCCAGAGAACATTGAATGCAAAACTCAAATACTGCGAACGAAGTTTCGGGAACACTACGGTTATGGGTAAGAGGCGTGCATTAATTCAGCAGAATGTCCAAGTTATAAGTTGAAAATTAAGATATGCAAAATTGATAGGATTTACTTGATAAAATAATCAGGAATTTGTCCGAATTGCCATTTTCGATATGCAAAAGGTAAAAAAAAGAACGCCTACACTAATGGTGAATCTAATGAAATATGCATAGATATATTATAGAAATAACAGCTGTGCCTCATAATTAGTATGGATATCCAGCAATACTTACATATTTAGCAGAGCAAATAATCCTTTCCACATTCTAAGTTTGCTAGGTTTGAAAGACAGTTTAGGATATATTTTAGAGATGGCGAGATCAGTTTAGTATTAAATTTATAAATTGTTAATTTCAGCCTAAATTAAAGCTCAAAATAACAAATCTTACTCGGTAAGTACATAACAGCAAATTACAGGCTACTGGCGATTAATAAATCTTGGTGAAATTTTTATGATTGATTTCGAATGTTTGTTATGCAGTTTTATAAGTACATCAAAAAATAATTATGTTGGAAAAAATTATTATCGATGTGTTTGGCACGATGTATCTTGTTCAAATTTTCCCGAATTTCCTTTCGTATGCCTTTTGCCTTTCAATTAAGCATACGTTAAACCAAAAATGTATTAAAAAAAAAGAAGAAGAAGAATGGAAAAAAAGTAACTTTAAAAAGAAAATATTTTTACATTTGTATTATGTATACATGTGCAGTACATGTAAAAAAAACAAGAGCAAAAAAAGCACATTTGTATTATACACATAGTGCATATTTTATTTGGAAATGAATATTTTTTTCGACTTTTGTTTAAATACATCCAATGTTTGTAAGTTATCTGTAGCTACTGTGTTCGTTTTTTTTTAATGGTTTCTTATTGAAGATTTAAAAGGGGGAAAAAGCAAAGTATAATGCAGCCTTTATAAAATTAAAGTGTTACAAAAAGTTTTACTGGAAATATATCACTATAAATTTCATTATACTGTTTTTGCAAAGGCAACAGTTGACAGAAATTCTGCTCGATTGCACTGCTAGAAATTTTAACATTACGTGACAAGCTTTCACAATTTTAAAAAAATATAGTAACAGATAATTCATAGAAAGTTACCAGTTCGATTACTTTCATCAAAAACTTCTGAGTAGAGTAACAGTTATTTTGGTAACTAACGAACTCATAGAAAGATGTATTAAAAATGATAGTCTACTCTTGTGATGCTAAAGTTTGAAAATGGTAATATTTTGAGAAAATTTAAAGTTGAACTGAATGTTTTGCAGAATTATTTCCAAAATCGGGAGGGAAAACTCGCTCATCTAACAAACGCTACACAACAAACTATACAGAGTTTTTACTCTCTATTAGTACTTATTTCTACAAATTTTTCAATAAGTAATTACAAATACAGATTAATAATCAGTAATTCCATACTACTTGTGCGATTTTTTAATAATATTTGACTTCCTTTTACACTTATTTGAGAAACAAAAATCTTATACAATAAAGTTCTATGCAGACGAAAACCTTTCTCTAACACATTCAGTTATAAATACATTATATAATGAAAAAGTGAATTCTCTTGCATATTCTGTAATTGAAACATTCACTTATAAATATAGTGATTTATTTTAAGAAATATGTGCACAGGTGCTTAAAATGTTATACTACATGAAATATTAAAATAAAAATTTACATTTTAAATCAACATACTCTAATATGAATTGAATTATTTTTTTACAATTATTTCATTTCATATTTTTATAAACAATACCAAGTGCTGTCATCATATTTACCATCACATCTCTTGTTATTAACATGACATCTTATTTGAACATCCCATTGCTCATTTAGCTATTTCAACACTGTAACTACAAAGTTTCTCTGTCAGAAATAAACTTTCAACATTCACATTAGCTCCTATTAGTAAATTTTCCGTTCATTCAAAATATCAAAACTATTGGAATATACGCAGTTAGAAATTCTAGTAGTTTCTAGTAATTCAACAAATTGAATAAATTCCAGAGATGATGTAATTACCAAAATTTCAGATAAGCACGACACCAAACAAATTAATTTCGCGATATGTAGCCTTGCTACATTTCACAAATGTCATATTGTGAAACTCTAAACCTTAAACATTGGACACACATTTTATTCCATAAACTAGTACTGTACATCGTTATGTTCCATCCAGTGTAACGGATTCTTAGTCTCGTTCGTCTAATAACTTTCAACTCAGTGACACGTACAAGCACAAATACATATATTTTATGACAAAGTTTTGGCAACGATACTAACGGAAGAACTTTCTAGATTGACCAACGGTAAACTGTCAGGAGATGACAAACAATGCTCGTTCAAGAATCGATACTTTGTCAGTGGAAACAGTCATAAAATGAAGCAGTAAAACTCTCGAACCGTGACAGCCAACAGCAGTTTAACGCAAAACTTAAACTGTTGCAACAAATTATGTTGTGGTACTACGACGATTTTCTCTACGTCCAGGATTCAAGTTGATGAAGCCTATAAAATGGTTTTTCATAAGACAAATGTGTTTTGTTAAAGGAATTGAGACACAGAGTTAGTTCTTAGTTCCTCTCCACAGAGTAATTTTAAAATTAGCTGATAAGTTATAAAATTCGAAATTTCCTTTTCGGTCACATAAATTTATTACAATTGTAAAGTATATTCCAAGTTGAATATCAACTTTTCCGAAAGTATGAACAGTTAATACAAGTATGTAATTTTATATTCCTTTTCATTCGGAGACAGCCATTGATTGTTACTATCGGCGAGGCTAATTAAGCTTTAAAGTTATATTGATGAAAACCCATAATTTACTGTAAATGAAAACGTAATTATATTTAGATGTGCAATGGAAATGCAATGTGCAATGCAAATTGGTAAAAATAACGCAAAAATACCATCATTCATAGTATTCATACCGAAATGTACATAGAGTGTGCGCCTGAAAAATGTATATACACTTTGAACTGTCATATAAAATTTATTTTCTAACACATAAGGTTAAATAGCTGATGCAAGTAAGGTTGTAATCCAAAGTAAAAAAAAAAAATGTACTACGTGTACTTTCTTTTCAAACTCAACGTTCCAAATGGTGGTTAAAGTAAATGCTCAAAATGGCGGCTTTCAAAAATTATTTCTGAGCACGAGTTACAACAAATTCTGTACTTCACACCAAATTGTCCAAGGGGATTTCTATGCACAACATTTGAATCTCATCCAAAATTATGTCCAATTTACGAGGTTTACGACGGTACACCTCATGTTTTACTGTGTCCTAAGAGAAAAAAAAAATCTATCAGCTTAAAGTCTGAAGAGTGTAGAGGTAACTCGATTACCGCGACAAAGTTTAAACACAACTTTACTTTTTCAACGAAATTAAACTTTGTGAGTAGGAAGACTAAGTGAGACAATTCTGCTTGCATCGATTGTCAAGCAGGTTGGAGTTTGCCCACCCGATACATCTTTGATATTTTCTCTTAAAAAAATTTGCCTTTAGCAACTTTTTACATACGTTTGATCATACATTTGACGTATTTGACATTTGTTTCATACATTTGACGTATTAAAAGTAGTGCGCGAAATACAGAAAGCCCACATGAAACTTTTGCTAAACGAAAAAACTCTTCGAAAGAGTAAAGTTATCGAGGATCTGCTAACTAGCTATTAAAATAAACAAACATTAGGTAAGACTCTAAAGTAAAACCTACAGACTTTCTACCACTTCAAAAAAGAAGCCTGGAAACCTTTCTGTTAAACCATGATACAAATTTAGAAAAATTATGCACTAACAGTCAAAATAATTTCAGTAAGATAAAGGCCTAAATTATTCTCGTTTGTTTCACATTTTAAGTTGAATATCACACTTAAAAATTTCTAGAGAGAAACATTGGAAAAGAAACAAAGAAACAAACAAAAAAATATTCAACAAGTACATTTACAAACGGGCTTTCGTTACTACCTATATCGCATTGCTCACTCTGACAGCCAAGTTCTTAAATATATTTCCTTTAACAAGAGAACATATTTTAAGTGTTAATGCAGGAAAACTCTACGAGAAAACGTGTTTGAGTTTCGTATTAACTCCATTTGCAAGCACCTGTGCTAAAGTTTATCGCTAAGTTTTACGACTTTTCGGCTTCAAGAGCCAATACACAAAACTATTGATTTACAGCTAGCTTAACAGAACAGCGTTTTCGCACGTGACCAGCGCTAAACGCATGCGTTGGAATATAGTATTTTCAGTCGTGGACTTGTATTTGTGACATATTAAACCAGTACAGTTGAAACGATATTTTTAAAAGCTAATATTTCATTTCAATATGGTAATATCTTAAAAGTGTAAGTGGAAAATGCACGAAACTATTTTATAAAAGCAATAAAGTATTTGCATTTAAGATTTCTTATTCGAATTCCAACAAAGGGAAGAAATAGATTTACTAGCAGTGTATTTTCAAAACTTGATTTTTTGGGCTGCTTTACTTAACAATATATCTTATTTATTGATATGCACTATGCTATCTGGATCTTTCAATCACTAATGTACTGTCATTGTGAAGTTTCTAAGGTTTAGATCCAAATTGAGGAAGCCTTCTATAACTAAGGGTGTTGATAAATATGACAAAGAACTTTTACATTTTTACATAAACGTTCAATATTTTAAAATAAATAAAAACTTTAGGTAAGAAACACACATAAAATGATACTTATGGAAAGAGACGATCGTTTCGACCGAAATTTTTTTCAGTCTTCGTCAGCCGTCAAACTTCAGTTAAAACATTTTTTTTAAATATGGGTTACCTCTTTCTGCAACTCAGGGGCAAAGTTTAAAAAAAACTGAGGGTGGTAAAAGTAGTCCTTAATTCATTTTTACACTGGGGGAAAAACGTAATTTAAAAACTACTGGTTAAAATTTGATCCTTGGCATCTCAAGCAATTTTTACCATTGCTTGAATGTTAGAACTAATAAAAAAGCCTAAAAATTTAGCCCAACGTAGCCAAATTTAGTCCATGAATTTTTGTTCTGATTGCCAAAGTTGTAGAGCCGGTGACAATAATACACCAATATCGCCTTTTTGGAAGCGCTGTACCGAATACGCATTTTCTTTAAATTATATAACGGAACCATTTGATTTTAAATTGTGTACTTTGCTTGTTGTTCATGTGTAAATCTAGCAACGTAACTGTTAGTTTTCTTTAAATTTCAATGAAAGTCAATGTTAAATTTTAAAGGCTGCATTTTTACTTCAATCCCACAAAAAGTGTTCAGATCTTACACTTATTGGAAATAGTACGTGGGGGAGGGACGGGGGAAGTTGATGAAACACCTTAGCTTATGGCTTTGCCTCCAGTGTGAAGATAAATAATCATGTGTCAGTTAAAAAAAAAATATTTTGTTAGCATTACTTTATCGAAACAACTTCGTCTATGAACTGCAGTTTTGTTGAATTCAATAATATATTTTTTTCCGTACATAATTAATAAAGCAAAAAATACCAAAAACTATACTTGCAATGAATATCAGATGCGATGAGCCAAAATGGATCTGAAGATGATCATGTGTCGAAACATGTGTTTGCAGCTGAAAGAAGTGGACTTACACGTACGCACTGCCCTAATTTTTGTCTATGTGTGTTAAATATAAAGTTGTTTAAATTTTTTCCATTACGCTAGTAATTGTAAAAGAAAAAGGAAAGCTACATAATCTATAAACAAAATTACACAACTTTGGAAATTGCAAAGTTAATTGTATATATTAGCCACACACCCCTTTGGCAGATCACCCTAGTGTAGCGTTGCCATATTCACACAGAATAGAACCAAAGTTGTGTAATATAAAAAAAAGTACTTTTTCATAAAATAAATAAATTTTAATATATGAGAAAGTCCAATATGAAATAGTCTCGTAATTTATTTTCTTACAATAAAGATACAATAGATATTTTACATTTTTGTCAAAACAAATCTTAAAAATAAATGTTTAAGACTATGATGATTCAACGAACACTGAAGTTAAAAGAGGAAGAAGAACAGAAATGTGTCTACTAAAACTATTTAATTTTCATGCTGCTCACGGAAAATAAATAAATAAATCAATAAATAAATAAAATAAATAGTCATTATATTGCTAGAAAATGTTCTTGTGTTAACTATGTTCTAGCAAGTTTCAGCCTAGTTGGTAAATATATTTTTCCGCTATTTCACATTTACATTCAGTAATTTCAAGCAACTTTTTTAATTTTCCAATAGTTAAAAAATTCATTTATGATATTCGTAAACCTTAGACATCAAATACATATGCGTTTGCATAATTTTCTTCATCATAACATAAAATACAAGGTAAAGTGTAATTAGGAAAGGTGCCATAAATTATGATACGGTTCAGAGTTTTTATCTGAAAGGCTTCTGTTATTGTTGTCATCAAAGAAGATTAATTCTCTAATTAGTGGCTTTGTGTCACCTTTGTTGTTTAGAGCCTTGATTAAGTGTTTGTAGTTAGCTGTATCCTCAGATATTTTTTATTGTGACTGTAAATCAATCAATCCTTTGATGTCTGAAGTCATTTTTTTTGTGTGGGTTGATAATTTTGAGATTGAGAAAATTGAAAAAAAAAATTATAATAATTATAAAAAAGTGAATAAATGCTTCAAATATAGTGACACTTTATTTATAATTTATTTTTAAGTCTAAATTTGTTGCTTTTGTTTAAACGCTAATTCTGATTTTCTGTTTTTCACATATTTACTCAAATATAATTTTTATTAATATTGATGGCAATGTCAATTCTTGAAACTATGTTACTAGAACAATAGAATCTTTCAACTCTAATTTTCACATTAATAAAAAAAATTTTAAGAAGAAGGAAAAGATATGTTGAACAACATACCTTACAACCGACTCAAAAAAATATTCTAATAACCATATTTCCGATGTTAGTTTTGTGAATAACTTAGTTTTCGGGGAAAAAATAGAACAGAAATATCAGAACAAATTGTATACATGACATGATTCACTTTTACCGTGGACAATTCTTTAAACACGAAACTGACTTCGGAAATTTGATTTAAGCTCGAATCAAGTTACTAATACAGAGTAATCACCGAAATTTTTCACCTATGGATTTAACACTGTTGTGTTTTTTTTGTACTGTTGGGGCCTGGCGCGCTTTTTTTTAGCACTAGAGTGCTATTTCGTTCACGGTTCAGCAGTATTTAGGGTCGACAAATATGAGGACACTTCTACGGACACGATTTACGTCGCCACGATTTTGTTGCATTTTTCAAAATGGTTGCTGGAGCACGTCGAAGGGGGGGGGATAAAATGTTCAAAGTCGTAAAGCTTTGGAAATTTTGATAATTTATCGTCAAGTTTGGCGACAATAAATAAGTCCCAAAAACTGGATCTAGTCTGGAGAAATCTTCCTATTACAAAGGAGAAGTACAGTTTGAATATGCCTCACGAAGATTGTAAAATAGTTTAGTAGGCCTGTTTAACATAGCTTTCAATTCTGCAAAATGTTTCATGGACACAAGCGCGCTTATGGATTATGATGCACTGTTTTACAAACAATATTTATAAAGGTGAAGTATAGTTAGAGCATTCTTGGCAAAGATTGTAAAACTGTTTTAGTAAGCAAATTTAATATAAATTTAGATTTCAAAGATGTATTTTAGGGAACAAGGTAGAAAAATACTCCACACTCTTGAATAATGATACACTTTCCAACTTAATGGGAAAAATGAAGTAAAATAGGAACGCCGTATGACTTATGATACGCTTTTAATATATAGTCCTTTAGTACGTATTTAAAATACGAAAGAATTTTAGAAATTGTTATCCATCGTTTTGCGAAAATAAAGCTTGGTTCATCTAAGGGAGTAAGCGAATAATATAGCAATGTTCAAGAATTCCTGACTTCGACCCACCGTTGAGTCACCCTCCTAGTTAGTGAAGTTTGAGATGAAACATAAATTGCTTCCATCGTTCCTACACATTCATACATAAGAATTTATAATACAGATGAACATATATGCACGGAAGTTTAAGGTAATGCTAAACAGGAATTCTTCATATTTAATTTTTAATGCGATGATTTTTAAAATGCTTGAAACTGGAAATTTGATGTTCTAAAGACATCCCTCCTGAATTCATCACTTTCTATGGATCCACGGTAATTTATTTTACCATATCTTATTAGAGTTTGAGTCTATCACTAACTTAAAAGCGTCAATATCGAAAACAAAAGTTAGATTTTTTTTGTTGTGGTACCAAGTATTGCTGTGGTAGACAAGACAATACTAGGGAAAATTAGGGAAATTATTTCCTGTGCATACGCGTAATATCTCGTTTGGTTGATCCTTCATGGTTTCGTGGGTGTGTATTGCAAATTTTTGCGAAAAACAGTGATTTATAAATAAAGAAATAAAATTAGATGTGTCCTACTGTTCAATTGCAGCCATTGGGCACGATAAGCATACGTGTTACTCCAAATAAAAGTTGTACAAAATTAAAAACTATTTTACCCTATTGGCTAATCAAATTCAATGGCAAAAATATTTTATTAAAACATTTTAAGGAATAAGTGTTCCTCGAAACGGTAAGTTTGATGAAATGATTTCTATTTAAAAGTTATGGAGGTGCAACTTTTTAAATGCGACAGTACAAATGCTTTGAAGGAAAAAAAAAATCTTCCATGGGTGTTTTCTTAGTTTAACAT
This sequence comes from Cheiracanthium punctorium, assembly GCA_038373885.1. Lineage (NCBI taxonomy): Eukaryota > Metazoa > Arthropoda > Arachnida > Araneae > Cheiracanthiidae > Cheiracanthium > Cheiracanthium punctorium. Next base: position 100,006 of record JAWZYV010018453.1, on the reverse strand, counting down.
ATGTCATTTCTTATCAAGCAACAGTTTACTACCGCATTTAGAAAGACAAAAACCTTTCGTGCCGAAGAACAATAACCAAGAGAAGTGGATGAAAAAAAATAACCTAACCACAAAAATCCCATTATATTAAAAACTCGTGCGTGCCAATACGTGAAGTTAGCAGTGCTCAGAAATTTAAAAATTATGCTGCGTTAACTCCCACTTCTATTTCTTTTGGCGTATTAATCCACCGCCAAACGAGCATCTGGGGAGTTTAGAAGTACCATTAACACCAGAGTTCTTTGTTGTAATGCTGATGGTCAGTTTTCCAGCGGTTCAGGGGTATGCCGTGAGTGGCGCTGGTGTTCGCGTGCTTACAGCTCGTTTGTAAAGGAAGGTGACGTGACAATCAGCGTTATGCATGCAGAAGGAGGGGTGCGATGGTTCGTTGGGTTTTGAGGGAGGAGATATGGTATTGATATTTCAGATGGAAGGGGAGGGACATCCACGTGGGGATAGGAAAGTTGATGATGTTTTTATAAAGAGGGAAATGGGAAGAATTTTAAATTTGAATTTCTTGTATGAATAGATAAGGCAATAAAGTATTTTTATAACAGTAATAAATATCTCACCCAGAATATTTTATCCTGTGTGTGGAATCCATCGGAATATGTTACACGCGCTGTATATTTTATTGTACTATAAATAGAGCAATTTCTTCTTTTTTTATGAGAATAAAGCGCAAGTTGATGTTTGGGGGAGGACACATTATTTATTTTTAATGGAAAAGAAGAGATCAGCTGAACGAGTGCAATCTGCAATGCATATTTCAAGAGAAGACTCAAATGTTTAGGCTTAATAAACTTGAAAAATAAACATCCTTATCATTCTTGACGTAGAATTAAGGAGTAGCAAGGCTCATGGCCCATTCCACAGTAATGTTGAGTGACAAAAACATTAAAAGCATAAATATTTGACAAATGCATGTACAAATGTAGAGAAAAGACAAACATCCGTTTAAGTCAAATATTTTTAAAAAAATTAAAACAACATTATTGAAAATACATGTTTAACAAAATTTTTGACAGATTGTTTCAAATCTAGAATTTGATCTTACGGATTTTCATAAAATTGGCAAATAACAATCAAAATTTTAAAACAAATTTAACTTAAAAACACTAAAAACTCATTAGAAACAACACAAAATACGTTACAAACATATATCGATAGCAATTTTTAATTTTTTTTTTTCCATTCTCAGAATGTTGCTGTGTTAAACGTTACAGAAATATACAAGGGGTATTCAAAAAGCAAATTACACTCGAACAATGTAGGTCAAAAAACACTTTATTGAGGAGTGTACTACAATACAATATGACACATACATCACACTCTTTCTCTACATAATCTCCCAGTCGCTGCTGACATTTGTCGGAACGTTTCACCAATCGCTCGATGCCTTGACAATAGAATATCGCTCCTTGGTCCCGGAGCCAGCTTACAACAGCTGTCTGAACCTGGCGATCGTTGAAAAATTGTCTTCTACCCAGATACTCCTCAAGTTACCCGAACACGTGAAAGTCGCAGGGAGCCAGGTTGGTAATACACGGTGGATGCTACCACACCTCCCATCCAACGCTGCGAGCCAAATCCTGTGTTGTACGTGCCTTGTGAGGTCTTGGATTGTCATGCAAGAGGACAATGCTTTTGCTTATCTTTCCACGCATCTTGTTCTTCACAGTTTTGTGCAAGCATCTTAGTGTTTCGCAGTAAGACTCAGCATTAAAGATTGTCCCCTTCCGCATCCGTGTAGACAACTCCTTCGGAATCGAAAAAAAACAGTAATCAGAACTTTACCCGCAGATGGGGGAACTTTGGAGAAGCGGCGTGGAGAGTTAAGCAAAGGCATTGTCCTCTTGCCTGACAATGACCTCACGAGGTACGCACAACACAGGATTTGGTTCGCAGCTTTGAATGGGAGGTCCGGCAGCATCCACCGTACAGTCCCGACCTGGAGCCCTGCGACTTTCACGTGTTCTGGAAACTCAAACAGCATTTGGGTGAAAGACAATTTTCCAACGATGGCCAGGTTCAGAAAGCTGTTCTAAGCTGGCTTCGAGACCAATGAGCGATATTCTATCGTCGAGGCATCGAACGATTGGTGGAACGTTCTGACCAATGTCAGCAGCGATTGGGAGACTATGTAGAGAAATAGTGTGCTGTGTGTGTGTCATATTGTATTGTAGCACAGTCCTCAATAAAGCGTTTTTTGACCTACATTGTTCGAGTGTAACTTACTTTTTGAATGTTCCTTGTATATAGAAGACCTCGAAATCTACGTGAATAAAATCCAGTTTAAGAGATTCAATTTAGTTAAGATGTTTCCGAGTAAAGAGTGGTTTAAAAAAAAGGAGACGAATGTAACATTCTCCTTTTTTTGAAGCCAATTAAAAATTAAAATTAGAGAATTTATCAGCTCACTCTATGATGTCATGTTAACGTGCGGAGTCAAGTTCGCAATCAATAGTATTGTAGGAGGGCCAGGCAAAATTTTAGGAGTTTAAAATATTCTGAATTTTGTTTTCAAAGTGTAGAGAGTTTACAGGAATTTTAAAGCAGCGTACAAAACCCGATATATGAACCTAATAAAGAGTGCATTGTTCTTAACCCATTAACGCCCAACAACCTATTTTTAGACGATCGCAAAATTTGTAAGTCGCAAAAATATTTAACCATTAGTTTATTTTCCTAATTTAATTTCTCGATTAATATATCTGATCACCACAAAACACTCAGCGATATGAAAATAAAATGAGAATCTTTTACTGTCTTATTCATATTTTAGAAAAAAGAATCGCATTCTTCATACCACACAAATGTCGGAAATTTATTTATCAGTTCTGGTATCAACATAAATTGGAGAATGTGCTGAAGAAAGTTGGGTGCTAATGGGTTAATCAGAGTGTTTAGCAATAAAACGAGGAGATTGGACATGCATGAAACAGGTCTTTTATAGCTACAAATCGAAATAGCCAAAGTGTTTAAAATATATTTCAGAGACATCTTATCTTCTAATTTTCATTTTGAGACTTAATAAAAATCACTGTTAATTAGCAATGTGTAACAAAAAAACCTTGTAATTGCATTTACTTTAATTAGTGCATTGGCATAAAAACTTCTGTTTCTATGTTTAATGCACGAGTCTACCCGTATTAGGAAAAAACAAAGCTAGCTTACTGTACCTTCTAAAGCTCTGCTGCTTTTTGGAGAAATGCATAATCAAGACCAAAAGCCCTTTAATATTTCTGCCTTTGAGAAGAATTAATTCTTACTTGAGTTCGATGAATACTGAATTGTTAGTAAAAGTTTGTTTCATGCGTACATATTGCTAATTGTGGCATTTAAAATGTATTTATGTATCGGTTCAATAAGCTGCATTATTATTATTCAATGACACTATTACAACTTTCGTTATGTTGAAAAAGAATTTATAATAAATTGGATGATGTATGGTGTAAAGTGAAAATCATCCTTTATTAAATTCGATTAAAAATGTAGTTTGATTGAATTCACATTTTCCTTAAATAGTTTGTTCTATGTTGCACAAGGAAATAAAACTGTCCTTGTCAGTACATAACTTGTTCCAATCTTGAAAGTTACAAATTTTTGCACAGATCGGTCGGTCAGTATTTAAAAATTTAACCAACACATTTTCATTATATACAAAGAAGAAGAAACAGAAAATGTTATATATTTTTCTAGTACACAAGGAAGCAAGCGAGTTTTGAATGAGAAGTACGTTTAAAAAATCTCCCGGACTTTACATCACATAAATACATCCCAAGTACCGAAACTTCTCATTATTTATCAGGTTTCTGAAAAGGGGAAACTTTCATGGACGAGAGAAAAATCAAATCTTCAGAGCGGAAGAGGCTCCCTGTGCATTAGCATTTTGAAAGAATAGAAAAGCTTGTAAACAGTTTTAACTATTTTTCATTGAAGACAGTGCAGATTATTTTTAAGTTATTACATTTAATCTTTGGGAATATGTGTTATTTTAGAGACCATTGTGTTGAATGATAAGCGAAGTATAGTACGCGGAATTTTGAGATTGATTAGATTTTAATAATGTTCATAAATTATTTTTCTTTTCGTTCAATTCGACAAATACAATTCGAAAATTTAAAATTATTTATAAATTACCGAATTATGAAGAAAATGATAAACATCTAGGGATAATAATAAATTTTGAACATAAGTTGCACAAAAAGTGTTGTATGTTGGTGGTAGAGTCAAAAGGATAATCAGACAGACCAGATGTATCTCGATAAAGGCATTTTAGAGAAGTGAATTTTAAAAGCATGCATTCTATAAGAGATACCCTGTGTGAAATTAATCAATCAATCAATATGTATATATATTTAAATATTATTACAAAAGTCCTTGAGTGGGTGTTCGTTAAACAATCCAAGAAGACGTGTTACTAAAAAGAAACTTTATACGGCAACCATTCCGGAAAATCATACCACCGTTACCAGAAAAAAGTACAGAGTTTGCAGAGATTAATAAAACAAACTGTTAGCAAATTGCCAATAATAACAGCAATAGTTCAAAAAAATCTTTAATTTTTTTCTAAGAGCTTATTCATTTGCAATATCCACTCGACTGACTCACAAGATTGAGGTCTCTCTCTTAAATTGTTTTTCTTTAGAAGATATGACGTCGCACATACATTTATGGATGATTCCTCATAAATTCCAATCTAATAAAAATAAACAGAAAATTACAGAATATTATAGAAACTTCATTTTGTCTTTAAAGTTGCCAAATTTGTCGCCAAGATCAGACTTAAGTTTGATAGATCCGCAACAATGACTAGAGATCACTCTTCCCCCCCCCCCCCCTGCATGGACTGACAATGGCATGGGAGGGATATTACAGTTTAGTAATACTATATAGCAACGACAATACGCAAAGTCATATTTTATCTATGCTATATGGAGTACATTTATAAACAGAAGGATTGGTATTCTCTGTATTAACATTAAAAACCTATTTAAATTCGACTTTAAAAAGCACGTTTATCATCAGATTTTTCCTCAACGCTTCCGAAAACTGTTGTTCATCACACAAAGAAGAAAGCTAACCTCTAAGACACACATCTCGTTTATACTCATGAACGGCATATAAATTTTAGTATCGCTGTTTTTGCTAACATGCACAGTTTTGAACTGAAGACAGCTTCATTATAAAGTATAGATGTATGGAGCAGCATAAAATGTTATGCATTCTAGTACGCAAGTAAAAGTTTCGAATCAAAAATTTGTTCTAGAAAAAAGAAATCAGCCAGACTTTTACAAATACACCACAAACACTAAAATTTCTCATCATTTATCAGGTGTTTTGAAAGGAGGAAAACTTTCCTTGCCGAGAGAAAAATCAAATCTTAAGAGCGGAAGATGCACAGATTTCGGTTAAAATGTATGCATACGGCGAAAAAGTAAAAGAAAATCCGAAATGCTAATGTACAACGGAAAACAGAAAAGCTTGTAGAAAGTTTTAAATATTTTTCATCGAGACACTGTAACATTTTTTGCTGTTATGATATTTAGAGTTCAGAAAAATGTGTTGTTTTAATGGTTAAAGAAGTACGATGTTAAATTTTAACATTCTTTGGAACAGTGAAAGCTGTTTTTAGTAATTAAATAACTAAAGTTAAGTTTTCTTTAAATATTTTTCTCTCTTAAGTTTAAAATAAATACCTAAACTTAATTACGAAACAATAATTAGAATAAGCTGATAGACAGAAAATATTCTGTTGGAATTTTTCACATATGGGTAGCGTATAAGAACTTCTTAGTGGCGGGGAAAAAGTACTCTTTTTTCTAAAACAGACAATTAAATGATATACCGTATTAGTCCGAATATGACGTGATTCCGAAATTTTTCATCAAGATAATTAGAAAAATCCTACATTTAGACCTCGAATTCAGCGGGAGTCGATTTTAATGGGAAATGATCTGTCAAAAAATATATCGTTATATTCGGGCTAATACGGTAATCATGCCTTTTATTATTTATGTTAAGGTTCCATCACTAAAGAGAGCTTCAAAATTCACAATACACTGGATTCACTTTTGTTGTAGGGTAAAAAATGACCCAAAATGGTAAAACCTCCTAGCAAGACGCCATTTTACATCATGTACAGAATAAGTCGCACTCTAATCATAAAATCCTCAAACGATAGTTTTCAAAGATTACTCAACAATGTTATTCACCCTGTAGTCTTGACTTATGCGGATTGTCTGGTAGGATGCGCTATCTTATATTAGTGTCCCAAGGTACACCATATTAAGAAGTCTTTTAATTAAAACTTGCAAATAACAGAAATACACGCATTAACATATGAAAAAAAAATCTCGAGTGACTTTTACCGGAATAATTTCAGTGTATAGGTCGCAAAGTATAATACTCTTTTAGCCCAGTAAAAATGTCAGCCAAAGTGATTGATGCGAGGTTGGTCTATAATATATGTACCGAAGATACGAACCAAAATCTCAAATTTAAGTTTTTTCATGATTGCATTACTTTCCGTACACGGTACATAACTGTAAATATAATTAAAAAAAATCTGAATCCGAATTGGCTTCCAAGCAATCATGACGCCAGAATATATTAAGGTGGATATGCATCTATAATTGTTAATTTTTAGGAGAAAAAATATTCTAAAATAAAAAAATGTTATAAACAAGCCGTTCGTATTTAAAAACTTCATCCTAATGGTTTGCTTTTAGTACAGCTTTCTGTGGAAAGATTTCAGCTGAAACTCCAAATTCAAAAACGGCTTTGAAAAGGACTTTTCTTTAAATTATTTTTTCTTTAAACAAAACTAATGACGTGTATTTTGAGATTAGCTATCAGGAAGCCTGGAAAATTTCAGATGTGCACTCCATATTGTACTCACCACGAGTATCATTTCGCAAGCAGAAAGGAAGCGTGTGAATGACATTATATCGAATGTTTGATTTAAATATATAAGTATAAAGAACTCTACAGCATCATGCAAAAAGTATAAAACACTTCAAATGATTTTTGGGTGAGATTTTATGATATTTTAAAATAATTTCTTGGCACTTTAATTCTAATGCGAATAGCATATTTTGACGGGATAAAACTTTAAAAAAAATTCAATAAAACAAGAAAGAAAATACAAAGAAATTGTTATTATCTGAATTGAAATAACATTAGTTGAATACAAAGTTAACGACTTAACTTTTTTCAAATTCCTTTAAGATTTTATAATCATTTTTAGAATGGAAAAAAATGATATATTTGATTTAAAGGAATTTTAAAGTCATAAGCAGTTTCTGAAACCACAAAATAAAGATTTTATTTTTAGCACTGAGAAAAAACTGAATTCTGAAAAAAAAATCTCTTTTGAATACGTTTTCAAAATCAAGGTAAAGTATGATTTTCCTTTTGCTGTATAATCAACAATATTTTCATTTAAATTTATCCATCGTTTCCTTAAGAGGGCAAGAGACTTAAAAATTGAAAAATCTCAATTCTTAATTTTTACTCTTAAATCTCCCATAAAGTTGTTTAACACAAAGCTAAACATTTACATTAATATTATTAATAGAAAATTAAATGATTAAAAAAATATTAATATCTGAGGAAAAATTACGCATTCAATATTTTTATTCAATATTTTTTTTCAAAATATCCCATGCGCATTCCAGATAAATAAAAAAGCTGTACTTTTTTCAGTATACAGTTATAATACATGGATAAATATAATTGTGAATTAAATTTTCAAAAGTTATTTACTAGATATACATAATTTAAATGTAACAATAGGATGGATTTTAAAAATAAGCTACAACTCGCCATTTATTTTTTCTATAAAGCTCACCCTTGTCACACGCGTAGATATATTCATACATATATTGCAAGTGTATATTTAAAAAATTACAGCTTTTTTATTAATTTGCTCATGGTGATATTTTAAATAAAAAGTAGAAATCGTATTTTGTTGAAAAAAAATATCATTTTTTCTTTTAAAAAATCATTTATTTTTAAATTTTTAGTTTCAATATAGCTGGAGACTTCTATATGAAACAACTTTACATATGATTACATGATAAAATTAAAAATTGGAACATTTAAGTATTAACGTCCCTTGGTCTCTTAATGATATACATATACCAGTATGGATCTCGTTTAACCAGTTTTTGATCGTACTAAGTATATATACTCTTGCTTATATTTACTATTTCCAAAATCTTTTGAAGCATCAAGCCTCAGCTCTATTTAAAAAAAATAAATAAAGTTGGATCATGGAAAATTGTGTCCTATTTCATTTATATCAAATGAGCGTTAGTTGACTACAATATTAACGGTTTTCAATTTTTGATTTTATTTATCTTGTACGAAGTGTTTAGCATTTAGATATTGTGCATTGTCTTACTATCACTAAATGCTTCAGACAGAAATATTTAAAGTATTTTGAGTAATGTTTAAAGTATTTTCATAATATTTAATTGGAGTTTGGTTGCTTTTTCTCATTAAGAATTTTTATTTTCAATTTTAATTTTTTTAATGAAAAATTGTGTTCTCAAGTTATAAATTCCTATATAATATTACATTACTTTACTATTTAACAATATATTGTGTAAAGGTTTTTTTTTAATTAGTAGATTAACATTTTTTAAGGATGATAAGAACAGCTTACTAAATTAAAAATATTAGAGAAATTCTGAACAAAAGTTAATGAAACCAGAAAACATTGCATGTTTAAGTTTCACTAACGAATTTATCAACGAATGATTTTAAGTTTTAATATTCTCTTAGAATTCTTTAAATAAATATAGAAAAATATTTATAACAGAACTACCAAAAGCTCTAAAAATTTTAAATATTTTTATGCAATAAAACACGAAGTTCAAATTTTACAGGTTGCCGTCAAATCATCCGATACGAAGTAAATAAACCAGAGCTTTTATTAACTAAAACATTATTCAGCGTTGTGTTACATTAGACATTTATCCTGTTTTATAGCAACATTATTTTAAACCCTTTCGAGATAATTTATTGTCACTGATTTGTTGAAATATTTATGAGATACAAACTCTTCAAAGATCTGCATGTATTGCAAGTTTAAGAGACCATAAATTTATTCCAAGAAAATATACCACACTTTATTTTAAAGAAGTTTAAAATGGAATCTGTGCAGAGCACTATAAAATACTTAAAATTTGGTAGAGTTAGTGTGTGATACAGTAAAACTTTGTTATTATAAAGGGTATCCGAAAAGTATGGCTACACTTTCAAAAGTTAATTACAAATGGGCAAACAAAGGTTTTCACTTACGGTTTTTTATGTTTCATTAGAAAACATTAAAGTTTCTTTTTTGCATTGTTTTATCACACGATTTCGTTGTGCACAAAATATCAAGTCTATACGAGATTTCAAGTAATGTTCTATGAATAATTGCAGGAAGCATTCTATTGATGGTCACTTTAGGAAGGGGGGGGATTATCAATTCATCAGTGTTAAAACTAGAGGTTGATAAATAATGATTTTCCTGTACTCTGTTAAAATAAGTGCAAATGTGTTGCATCTGGAGATGTAGGCGCCCACCGTATTGGACCTAGTTGAGCAACCTAGTTTACATTGGATTAAAAAAAATTGTATGGGACGTGAAAAACCATAGTGAAAATTTTTAATTATTCTAAACTCATTTATTCGTTTTTGTAAGTGTAACCATATTTTTCAGACACCCTATACACAGTAACACACAATGAGTGGCGTAGCCAAGGGGGGAATAGGAGGGTCATAACCCCCATAAGGAATTTTTTGCCCTACAAAATGTATATTCTTCACTCCCTTATTACACACACGTATACATATATATATATATATATATATATATATATATATATATATATGTGTGTGAGTTCCAGTAGTCGTAACCCCCCCCCCCCAATGAAAAATTTCTGGCTACGCCACTGCATACAATATATATATATATATATTTATTTATTTACAATCTAGAAATTTTTTAACTACAAAATTTTTTTTAAATAACAATGGATAACTTTATTAAGCAACTTTAAGCATGTTTATTTTCTTTTTACTTGCAATATGCTTAATTATATTTGGTTTTTAATTTATCTGTTCCAAATAAAGTTTTTGAGTTACTTTTTCCTCTACTTAAAAATAAACTGTTAATCAACTGGAAATTATGAAAATTATAAATGTAATTAAAAAAGAAAACTAAAAAAAAAGCATGCATTTGCTCAGAAATGAAAAGCTTAATGCGTTTTTGTGTTGTAGCAGTTAAAATAATAACACAAAACACACTCAAAAGCAGTTGGTGGTTAAGAGGTAAGGTGGTTAAAACTTTGTAAAATAACACACATATAATGTTCTTATAGTTTTGGAGCCGTGTTTCGGAAGAAAAAATCTCGTCCTTCATCGGCAATAGTGCACCAAATGAGTTGATAAAGGGCTTAGTGATACGTGATAGAAGTAGTTGAAGGAAAAAATGGAGAAATTAGAAGGGAAAAAACATCTTTTTAAGCGCAAGTTTGAATAGATATATTGTTACCATGAACGTTATAAATGGAAGCTGTGTTACTTTCCTACTGGTACTTTCCCCCCCCCCCACACACTTTTCGAAGTAAATTTACGTCTTATTATTTTTCTCTTTTTCTGTTCACTCTGTTTCCTTGACTTTTTGGTTAATTCAGAGAATGGCGACATTTTCCCTTTATTGTATTCTAAATTTAAATCTTTATTTTATATTTGTTTTCCTGCCTGTAATTGGGTTGATGAATGATTTGCTGTCGATAAAAGAAGGTCAATATTACTTTTGAAGCGATCGTATTCAGTTAGCTCATTTGCTTATACACAATATGTCTGGTTTCAGGCTGCGGAATTACTGAATAAATTTATGAGCAAGGTCTGAGTACCAAAATGTCATACCACTAGTTTTTGTCACATAAATAAATCCTTACGTAACCTTCATTTAGATTATTTTAATTATTTACTGTAGAATGCATTAAAAATATATAATTTAGCTTAGTGGTCATAGATAGCATACGATACCGATTTTTAAGTCCAATGGGTGAGTTTTCAGTGTTATCTTTAGAACAATAATTTGTAGAGAACACAGAAGTAATAAAACGACACAGGCTTTATGAAATTTCATATTAGTATGTTCATCATAAAATAGTTAAATTAAAATTAAACGTGTCTCCAATATTCGAAAGGCATTAAGGGTAAAAACCTATATTTTTGAAAAAGAGTTACAACTTTGAAATTTTTGTTATGAAACGCATTTCTGTTAAGACAAAATATGATTTTTGTCTCCATAAATAACTTTTACGTTCTCCAAGCAGTCGATCTAAAACTAATACTTTAATGGGTAATAAACAAGAAATTAGCGAGTTATACTACTCAAAATAAAAACATGTATTGCTCCTCCTTTATACAAGATTTGTTTTTGCACAGAAACTTGTAAACCATTTAATAAATTTCTATAATGATAACCGATTCTTCATTGAAATATGCCCAGGTATAAAAAGGAACCTGTTTGATAAATTCATTCATCTCCAAAAAGAAAACAACTTTCACCAAATCGCAGTTGTCAGGCAGTAAAAGAGCGTTCAATTTAAAACCAGCAGGAAATCATAAAAGAACTGGAATAAAGCATTCCGAAGATACCCAAAAACGTTAAGATACTGGATTTAGTTTTACGACGTTCCGCTAAACTACGGGTTTATAAATAACTTTTCTTCTCGTTTAATTTAACGAGGGATTTGTGCTCAAGTGCGTGTCGTATAGCGGCCGAAAACAGAAGAACCTATTAAAATGTCTTTAGTTTTTATTTCCGTGAAATACATAAACCAAGTAATATAAATAGTTGAGAGCTAATTAAATTTTAATGTTTATGATGTAACTTTCTCCATTGGGGTATTTATGGCGGAGAGTTTATATTCTTGTAAAATGTCCCAGAAGTCACTAAAAATTTTAGGACAGGGATTGATCTTGGAAGAAGTTTGATAAACTTCCACAGTTGAACCAACTGTTAATGAGTAAACGGCACAACTTTGCTGTCGAGTTTTATAAATATTCTAAAGTCAAATGCAATATTTACTATTTTTCGAATACTGGCTACACACCGTAAATGGAAGTGGCTCAACATTTCACCACACAATGGAATTAAATTAACTGAAGTCTTCCTATGGGGAATGATGAACTATAATTTCACTCCATTGTTCAGTTTAAGCACCAAATCACAGTCCAGAGTTTCTCCATAGAAATGGTGCAGCTTATTTAGTTCCATTTTATGGGGAAAAATTAACTTACTTCTACTGAATAGTGCCCACAAATGCATTTTAAATTAATTTACACAAACAACTATTGAGATAGACCTCAAACATTTCTATAACTGTTTACAAGTAAACATCATTCATTATTAAAATTTAGGAACATTAGTTCTATCCATGAAAAAATAAGTGTACAAGGTTGAATATTTTTGCAAATTCATTAAAATTCATGATATAACGCAGAAAGGAAAATTATACATAGAAAGAGAATTCAATGATAAATTTGTTTTCTTGAGATTTAATTTTTGTGTATTGCGTGCGTGTATTAAGACAAGCTTGCTGGGCGGATATCCGCTTGGGGAGTTGCCTTGGGCGAACGACTTTTTAAGAAATAAAGTTTCTTTTTTATTGTTGCATTTCGGTTTTGGTGTGAATATATTGATGAGGCATAGGTTCTTATACTTATGTCAAAAGACGGTTCACATTCAAAGTGCATTAAACTGTGACCACTGAAAAACTAGTGCACATTCAAAATGCCAAAGAGAAAATTAAAAAAAGAAAAAATATAACCATGATCAGGATTATCTCTTTCTCTTTGCAAGAGATTTTATTGCTGCAATAAAATCTCTTTCGGCTAAGTTAACTCAAATCTGATTCGCGCAATCCTTGCGAATAGTTCTCAAGATTCACACAGGAAAGTTTCATTTAAAAATACCTAATACTTTCTGAGAAAAATGATTAGGCGTTAAGGCACTTTCCTCCATAGCAAATGATTGGGACTTGAATCTCCGCAAGCCGACTACAAAGGACTCTTAAGTGAAATAAAGTTAAGCCATAAAATCGAAAATATTGAACCATACATTTTAAACGATTGAACCTTTAAATGGCAAATATGTTGAAAATGACAGTGTCTACGGAAAAATAAACCCTAGCAATAATAGAAATTTGACTTGATTTCAGTTTTAGCATGCTGCTAAGATTCGCAACATCAGGAATAGAACCTAGCGCCACTTAGACTAATAGAGCAAGTGCCTGCGACCGCCAGACCTTCGTCATAGTATAAAAGCTGAAACTTTCTCTGCGCATATTCTCCAATAGAGGTAGGAACAATCGGCCACTATAAAGTTTGGATGATCGTGGTTTTGGCAGGTAACAGGTGGCAAAGGTGTATAAAATTGCAGAAAATTTTCGTCATTTAATAAAGCTTAATTTTTTTATATGTTCTTCTTCGCAGTACTAGAAATCTCTTTATCCCTTGCCAAACACTGTTCCATCGTGGCAAACCCCCGCTAGACAATCTCAAAGTCATGAAAAAGGTAATTATATTACGAGAGCGCTGCAACATCGTAAGAAAGTTCAGAAGTAGCAGTATCAAATGTGCTGGGCACTTTGTGACAGCTTGACGTACTTTGTCGCGGGAGTTTACGAACACAACAGTTTTCCAGGACTTTGAGGTTTTCTGGAGGGGGTTTGCCCCGATGGAAAAGTGTCTGGCAAGGGATAAAGTGATTTCTAGTACTGCGAAAAAGAGCATATAAAAAAAAAAATTAAGCTTTATGAAATGACGAAAATATTCTGCAATTTTATACACCTTTGCCACCTGTTACCTGCCAAACCCACGATCATCCAAACTTTATAGTGGCCGATTGGTCTTACCTCTGTTGGGGGGTATGCGCAAGGAAAGTTTCAGCTTTTATACTATGACAAAGGTCTGGCGGTCACTGGCTCTTAGACTATAACCACTAGAGAGAAAGGTTGATGTCCAGAGGTAGTAGCGTAGCCAGGATTTTATTTCGGGTGGGGCTGGGTATCAAATTGTAAACTAAAGTTCAATTGTAAGCTAAATATCAAATGGTAAGCTAAGTAAAGTGTCCCATTTTGGGGGGAGGCGGGCTGCTGCCCTCTCCCCCCCCCCCTCTGTCTACGGCTACGCCCCTGCCCAGAGGCTCATGCAAAATTTTTTCAGCTTCGCCAGCAATGCAATTGCTCCACTCTGGTATAATTAGCTGTAAAATACTACGATATACTGACGGATTAAAGGGTGGTGGAGGGGGCAACTACCCTACTCTTCGAGAAAAAAAAAGGAATTTCATTAAAAAAAGTTAAGAGATCGAGATCCTATTTTAATTCCACAAAATTGAGATACATTTCCACAAGCCGCCTCTCCCCCATAAAATTGGAATAATCCGCCTCTGCTGCCATCTGATGGTAAAAAGTCGAACTAAAAGGAGAATTTCACCATTTATAATAATTTTGAAAAAAAATGAACTAAATGTTGATGTGCTTGCTTTTATGGCTCCATCAAATGGTTAGACGCTGAGTACGTGCATTACATTTTAATTTAATGAACAGTTCCGATTTTCCAAATTTAAAAAGATATTCTATATCACCAATTACTTCACCGTTTAAGCCATTGAACTGTCTTAGGATAATTCTAAAATTAATGAACCTCAAAAAACTTACTCGATGAAGATTTTATTTACATTTTTGAACAACTGCCCAGTAGCGTAGTCAGGAATATTTTTCGGGGGTTGCTGAGAACTCAAAAACCAGAATGCAATAAATCATAAAAATCGATATAACATCTTCATTTCCGAGGGGGGGGGGCTGGAGAGGGGAATATTTCCCTTAATTTTGACTTTAAAATGCTCGGATATAAAAATGAATGAATTTTTTTTTTTTAAATAGAGTTTAAAATCTTTGCAGGTTAAAAACACGTATTAGAAAATAAATAAATAAGGCTTAGGTCCGAAACTGAACCTCAGATCCCTGAAATCAAGGGGAATTATTTTCAAACCTACCATGGGGATAACTAGGGGAACTTTCAAAATTATCTACGAATACGTAATTTTCTCCATTTCTTACGTTTACTCATTTCGGGGGTGGCTACGCCCCTTCAACTATCAGATTAAATAACTGTGAAACATCAGAACATTGTGCAGCCTTAATATAAGTTAAATTTCTAAAATTGCTTTCCAGATGATACACATCTATCATCCAGCAATCTGTAGTTCATCGTTAAGTCATATGACTTTTTTTTTTTTTTTTTTTTTTTTTTTGTGCATGGACACCTTATTTAACGAATTTAATCTCACTGTTTATGTAAAATATTTCTATACATCTAACATTTTTAACAGATATTTTCCGGCTAAATTAATTGGTAAATAACTTGCAATGAATAGGCATTTTTCATTTACTATTGAGTTAAAATTATATTTTAAACTAAAATGATACTAAAATCTTTTTAAATATGTTTTCAAGTATAGCGTGCACTCAGCTCATTATTTTCAAAATACAATTTTCATCACATTAAATTTGAAGATGCTATTTTATCACAAGCGCAATATAAATTATAGGCAAAATAGCCTTTTAGAAAAATTAAATGTCTACAAATTATTAAAGAAGGTAATTACATAATTTTTAATACACATAAACATCTCACGGAAATATTTAGCTTGTTAGGGGAATTATTTTTCTATAATTTTGTTGCCAATCTATTAAGTTGCGTGCAGAGAGAAGTCGTGTAAAACATTCTATTCTCTTAAAATTCATTTTATTTGAGTAACTTATAGCTTCAATTTAAGAGTACAAAAGAAGTATTTTCCAAATAATAATCTCTAACAGATTATCGTAGTTAGCATTTCTACTTTAAACAAATTGAATGAAAGCCATTTATTCTTAAAAGAAGAAATATGGGATACGAACTTAGTGAATTTTATTAATATAAAATAATAAAATTAAAAATAAATATTTTTCAATATCTGTATCGTGAAATTAGGAATTTAAAAACAAAGTGAGACCATGTAAACTTATGTATGGCTGTCAATAAAATTATTTCATTTTTATAATTAATTATTATGTATCTATTTAAGAATTTAACAGTGAAACAGAAAGTAATGGGGGCTTGTACATGAAATTTCCAACACATGAAAAAAAATATATATTAAGGAATGATAATTTATAGCTATTTTGCTTTTTTTTCAAACCACTACCAATTATTTTTTTATTATTGCCGATAATTTTTTTCTAACATAACCTTTAAAAATATAATTTCAATACTAATTTAAAAATGCATATTCCAAATCAATAAAACATTAATCTTTTAAACATTTTTCTTTTACAAATACAAATACTCAGTTATATAAAATTTACACCTACATTTGGATTTAAACAGTTATTTTCTCTTATATCATTATATCTTGGATATCTTGATAATTGTAATCTTTCAAAATATTCATGTAAATGTGGTTTCTGGTATCAAAACCAAGTGGATGCATTTTAAAATATTCTGCTATATTTAAAATTCATACGTAGCATATCATAAATAGGTATACTGTAGTAAAATAAATTTTTAAAAATTAACACGTAAAGCGTGTTATTAGCCTCATCTATAATACGAGAAAAAAAATCCTTTATTTTTCGAAGCTTATATTAAAAAGTTTATTCAGCTTAATAGTATTTTCTTTCTTCAAACTAAGAATAAAAATGCGGAATTTATATCGATTCGCACCGATGGACTTCATCAATATCACTTTAAAAAAGAACAATTTTTGTCTATAGGAAAGAAACAACTTTTTTTAAGCGACATGGTGCTTTAGTAGCAACAAGGGACCACACTTTTCTAGCCTCGTAAAATTTAACAGTCCCGTTGAAAAGTTACCCTAATAAAGACAGTACGGAGCTATAATAAAATTCAGTGCCCGGGTGCTCGAATCATATTTCTTACAGAAGTTTAGACTTGGAAGGTGATGATGTCTCTATGATGTTTAAAGGAAAGAATAGTGTTAGAAAGTAGAAAAAAATAATACATTTGTTTCTTCCCATAAAAAATAATAACAGTAATTTAGAATATTTTGACAAATTGTAATGATGTTTTTTCTTTTTTTCCTACTGTCTTTTCATTTTGTTACCCCTTGACTTTGGCAACAGTAAGAACGTTCTTGAAAATAGAAGAATTTCGGCCGTATCTCAATTAAGAGAGAAGTTACTGGAAAAATCTAGTAAAATAAAGTCACATCCTATATGACGTCACTTCCGCCAGGAAATCTATAAATGACCAGTCACTCTCACTGTCGATTATGCGTGTGTGTGTGTGAGATAAACTGGAGATATTGAGAGAAAAGCAATACGATTGGCATTGCTCTTTGAATAGTATTTTTCTCAATTAGTTGTTTCCAAATTATGCATTTTTGTGATATATTAGTGCTCCAATTCATTAGATAAAGTTATGGTCTAGTTGACTACTTTATCATACACCCGCTACCAGATTTTGTAACAATATTAAGCATTAAAAAGACAGTCCAATACCTTTACGCATTACCTGCTCAGAGTCAATGCAGAAAACAAAATGAGCTATTATCATGTATCTTACAAATAAAAATGAAATTCTGTTTGTTTGTTTGTTGCTTTGATTCGTATACAAATCCACAAAAATGGACCTATCGGCCTGAAATTTAGCACAGATATGCAAAATAATATAGAATAAATCGTAGTCTACTTTAAAACTTTGAAAGTCCACCCGTTCCCGGAATTTAAGAGATTATTTATGCTCTCCACGCAAAAAACTTTCCGTAATTGTAAACCCTGTAGTGAAAAAAGTGTGAAATAAGGATCGCGGTTGCCATGCGTGGCGAGTTTGCCGAATAAAATGTTTTAAATTCTCAAAGTAAAAATAAAAGAATAATAATGATTTTTTTTTTTGTTAGTTTATATTCGTAAGGTTATTTTTTTTTTAATTATAATATTGTGGGCATGGGAAATCGGAGCAGGAATGAAATGTTTTATACGCAAAACAATAAGAATTGAAGATTTCCGAGGCTAATAGGTAATTTTTTTTAGTTTGGCGAAAAAATAAAATGGCTCAAATGCCGATTTTGAGAAAGTGAGTTCTAGCGGTTTGCACAGATTTCGGCTTGGAGCAATTTATTGAGAGCTTAAGGAATAGATTTTTGAAAACAAGTGCAAAGGTTTTATGAGAATACAGCGTTAAATTTTAATGATTCATGAAGAAATAATGCAGTTTTTAAGGGATTTCAAGCGATCTATCTCCAGAATTCTCGCCAAATGAGTACATTGATTTAAGTTGGGGGAATTCCGCCAAATTTCAGAAAATTGAAATCTACTCATTTAGTACATCGGAGTAACGATGAATAAAACACGTTATAATTGACAATTTAAAAAAATTCGGCTGTATTAAGGGATTTCACTTTTCAAATAAAGGCTTGCTCTACTTTTTCGCGGTCGAACCATTTCCCATATTGATTGCTGCTAAGTCAATGCTTCGAATGATTTCCTGAAAAAACGCTTGCAAAATGGCGTATGTTGGCACTTTGGCGAGGCTTAGATTTGAAACTGGATTATATTTGAGACTGGGATATATAATGACACTGGTTATAGATAAAAATGAATGTTGGTATGTGTGTATGAGGTTGAAAAACTCCAGCACCGTTGAGCACCGTTGCACCATGAAATTTGGTTCACCTAAGTCTTTTATCATGGAGAAGCTTTTTATGCTATCCGTTTTCCTCTAACTTGCCACCAGGTTGCGCAGCAGAACGTCAAATTCTATTCCGTTTACTATGCGAATATCGTCCAACCGATTTCGATGAAATTTGGTACACGCGGATATTAGAACACGGAGAATATTTTTCAGTATCCATTTTGCTGTAACTTGCCGCTAAATGGCGCTGCAACGAGTCAACTTCTATACCGTTCGACCGATTGGTATAAAATTTCTTATACTTACACATTTCAGCACGAAGAATATATTGTAACTGTGTTCCTTTTGATGTTACTCACCACTAGATGGCACTGCAATGTATTATTATTTTAACTCGCTACTAGATGACTCTGCAGCAGGCCAAATTCTTGACCATTCCAACGGTCGCTATGAAAATCAGTGTACATAGCTATTTGAACAATGAGAATATTTTGGCGTTATCCATTTTGCTATATCTCGCCACTTGACGGCGCTGTAGCAAATCATTACTTTAATTAACCACTAGATGGAGCTGCAGTGTATCACTTCTTGACTGTGCAACTGATCGCTATGAAAATAGGTATACATAGATATTTGAACACGGGGAAGAGTTTCGCTTTAGATGTCGCGGCAACACATGAACTTCAGGGCTGTCCAGCCGATCGTCCTGAAATTTCGTATTCATCGATATCTGAATGCGAAGAATATTTTCGCCGTATCCGTTTTGCTAAAACGCGCCACTAGATTGCGCTACGCCGCATGGCCTTCTGCGCCGTACAAACGATTGCCTTGAAATTCGGTATGCATGGTTATTGAACACAATATAATGTGATATCCATTTTGCTATATCTCTTTATTACAATGAATAGTAATCACCACAAATCGTAATATCAAAAAGTCCATTCATTCTCGTGCGAAGAACGGGTACTTCAGCTAGTTTATTATAAAAATAACCCACCATGTGTCCCTGCGACAAAAGCGATCCAAACAACAAAATGAAACAGAAGTTAATAATAAAAAACAACCAAGCATCACCAGAGAAAAAAGCTAATCAAAAGGGATGCGTTTTAATAAACCAATTTTCTTTAACACATAGGATATATATAGAATGTTTTCGAAAGATTGACCTAGTCTTTATTTCTTAAATATTGATCATGGCTATACACAAGAAATTGCAAAAGTTACGGGAAAACAAATACAGAATTTTATGGTTGATTAAATTTTTTTCACGAGATTATAAATCTAACTAAATATAAAATTTAAATTTTTATACCGCCCCTGTGCATACAATTAACAGCGAGTAAAATGTGCAATATACATCAATTAGGTCATGTACAAAACTTCCTTAAAATTTTGGAGATATGAATATAAATATAATACTACTTAGCCAATTTTCAATGGCTCTCGAATGGAAAAAATGACATCAGATGGTCGCTTTCAGGAGTGATATACGAATTACGAAAGGAAATAATGATTACTGAAATACATAATGCTTTTTCTATTACTTTATTGCATAGCTCCTCATCAACTTTAAGAAATATTCATCAAATACATTCATGAAAGCAACCTTAATTTTGCAACATTTTCCTAAGCAGATATCACCTCACTCCTTTTTTCAATGCAATTTTTGCAAAGATTATCTCTGAAATTTATTTAAGATGAATTTTAGATAGGAAAATGATAAATTTTTCATTAGGTAATATTACCAACTTTAACAGCTTATTTGGCACTGGCTTGGTATATTTTCGTTTTTCAAGAATAGATCTAAAAGACATTAACACTTTATATAAAAAGCAATTTTGTTGAAAATGAAAGTGACGAAAATTTGCATTATCATTAGGTATGAGTTCATATATGGAGATACGGCATCGCAGACTATGCGAAACATTCACAGTATTCGGCTATAATGTTACGTGCAGGAAATATCAAATTGGTTCGACAAATTCGATACAAGAAATTAACCTCCAAAAAGAGACACACGGTCTCCCAGAATCGAAAGCCGATAAATGGTGAGAGCTAGAACACATACTGCACTAACGACTGAGGCAAAACTACAGGAATTCAGATAGAACTTCCTCAGCATCCTCCACATTCACCAGACCTAAAACCAAATGACTATCACTGTCTTCGCAATTTCGACAACTTTTTAATAGGATAATAATTTAATTACGACAGTGCTTTAAAACTGGCCTTGCAGAAATTCACTGGCTTATGTCTGAAAGGGTTTTATAATACCTACCTGAATAAACTGCTGTTTAAATGGCAAATTTGTATAAACAATATGGCTACATACCTTAATGAATAAAATGATTCCTTATATTAGTAAGCTATCAACAAATTTTGTCATTTTTTCTAGAAATTTGATCTTTCGAAGAGATTTTTGTTTGTTTACTCACAAAGTTTAAAATGCGCTCTTTGACAAGATATCCAGATTTTTATATTTTTTTATTTATCTAGAGTCCATAAAATTAACAGTTAAAAAAATTAAGATTTATGGGTCGAGAGAACAACCTATAATTTGAGATAGTTTCTTTTTCCTCCTAAACCAATAGCGATAGTAAACTGTATGGCGAGAATACTTTACACATGTACTGATAACCAGGATCTGTACAGGTTCGATGAGTGTATTAGGTTAATTTTATATTATGTTCTTCATATACACATTTCTTCCATTTAAATTGCAATATCTTTTTGGACAACCCTTTACAGCGATCTTTGTTAGCAGTGATAATTTTTTGCAGAATATTTTGATTTGGCTTGTAAGCAGGAAAGAGCGCACTGACCTTTGGCTATTCAAAACCATTTTAAACTAACTTCTAATACAATGAGAAAAATTAGACATTTTATAGAAAAATAAGTGATACGAACAAAAAGTACTTAATTTGTGCACATTATACACATTTTTATGCAAATTCTTCAACGATAAAACTGAAATTCGTTTTAACTTAAGATTGTGCATGAGCGGCGTATTTAATTTATTACAATTTATTGATAGGAACACTTAAAAGATATTGTAACTGCAGTAGCTTTCAAACTAAAGTTTTTCATACAGATTATCTTAAATTTAAGATGATAAATCTATACAATTTCTTTTGAAAATCAACACTTTTAGTTACATAGAAATTACACGTTTAAGGAACATTTTTGATTGAAGCTCCACTGTGAATAAACTTAAAGTGTTGGAGTTATTTCAATAAAACAATTCCTTGTATTTAGAAGATAGCCATTTTAACTGTTATTAGATTAAAACTGCATACATGATGAAATAACCACACGTACATCTTTTCTTTAATCCTGCAGTCAGAGGTTGTTTTATTTATTTTGCAGTCACAACATCAGGCTGCTACAAATCCTACCAAGTAC
This sequence comes from Cheiracanthium punctorium, assembly GCA_038373885.1. NCBI lineage: Eukaryota > Metazoa > Arthropoda > Arachnida > Araneae > Cheiracanthiidae > Cheiracanthium > Cheiracanthium punctorium. The sequence continues at coordinate 77,851 of JAWZYV010018453.1, read as the reverse complement.
CAGTTTTTAAGTAAGAGACAAACTACTTTAAAGTGTCTTTCAATTACAAGAATAATACAGCAACAATCAAAAATAATACTGTTACAAACAATAAAACTCACTTGGGACGGAAGTCATTTTTACGATATCAACAATAAAACTTTTTGCAAGACATGAGAAGCCAATTCCTCCCGGAGTTGTAATTGGTGATCCATGGATAAAACAGAATTTGAAGATACAAGAACTTTATTTTCTTTCACTTATATTTTTAAGTACGAAAAGGAATCACTTTAAAGTAAATTAAAGAGAAACATCAAACTCTATCTTTAAACAATTTTACGCAATTTGTTTAGTCAACCTCCTTTACTATAAATACTACAGAAACATGTTTAGTGAAAAATGCTGTATTTTATTTATTTATTTTTAATTAATTGCTGTATATTCTGGCACCAAAGAAGAAAACATAAGGCGTTTTAACATACTATGCGCTAGCTCACGTTACAATGAATTCCCAATTGTAAAATTGAGTAGCGTAATATTTATTTTAGGTATACAACTAACAATATAATTTCCATGATGCTTTTAGCTAAAAAGTGCTTAAGTTTGTTACTATGAAGTATTTTTTCTCTTAATATTGTTAATAATATTTCGCAACTTACAATTGAAAATCTAATGTTAAGTATTCATGATAATAGAGTTTGGCTTACGCTATAAATGCTCTTCTTTAAAATAAGGACTTTAATTAGGGAAATTCCTTAAAATAAAAACCCTTATCCTAAATTGTTTATATCCAAAATGCCTTTTCCTTTGTCTTTTAGCATGAAGCAGATTGAGGCAAGTGTATTCGCTTCGGAAAAGGGAAACGATCTCCTCAACCTTGAGAGAGCAAATCCTACTACATACAGATAAGTTGATCCTTGAACTCGCTGACTTGCTGACTCTGGAAGAATTCCAGCTCAACCGCTTCAAGAAAAAACTTTTATCGCCAATACTCCAAAAAGATTAAAAGTTAAGCCCAAAAAGCGTAATAAAATACACACCATTTGTACGATCATCTTGGCATTTTCATAATTATGCGTAAAAATAAAGAAAATCTACACTACTTTCAAAATCTGAAAATCCACCTTTTCCCTGATTTTCAAGCAATTTTTGGCTATTTTCAGCTTTATTTTATTTCCGAGAGTAAAAGATTGTTAATTATTCGGGTGACAAAATTAGATTTTGCAATTGATAAAGACGTCATACTGAAGTCATGGTTATCCGCCTTTGAAGGGAATACTGCGATTCCAATTCGTTTAAAATAGTTTTTAATAGATTACCCAGTTTAATTTTTTTTCACAAATCAAATTATTTCCGCTTCATGAAACATTAATATAAGAGGGGGGTCTTCCTAGCAAAATTTGTGGAATGCGTAAAGTTTTCGCAAGTTTTTAGAAGAAAATGCAATTCCGATTTTGGTATATGTATAATAAAAAATTCAATATGGCGTTATTTATTTTAAGTGCATAAATATTAAATATATTGAGTGTAGTGTAGTCATATTTTTGTGGAATGTTTTTTTCTAGCGCCAAGTTGTAATTATCTCCGCAACGGCTTTGTCTTCTAGTTATCTCTAATAATAAAAATAATAATAATAACAATCATGACTAACCTTTAAACGCGCAGTGTTCCCGCTCTGGGAACACCCAACTCTGACGTTTTGACTGTTGTCAGTCACGAAGAATAGATTTGATTTATATGAAAATAGTTACGGGTGGCATAGCTCCACGAGAATCCTTTACTTTTTTGCACGTCATTTCCCGTTAAAAAAATGTCACGGTTATTTTTAACAGCACTGACATCTGCTGAAAAATGGAAGAATGCGAGAACAGCTGGATAGATTGCCCAATGCTGGAAAAAGGCCAGCCGTTGCCATCGCTCGACTTAACTACCAGCAAGATGGCGGACGTTCGAAACGTTCATCACGTGCCACAGACCAAGAGACCCTTTTTTGACGATAGCTGGCTGTGCCGCACATCCAGCTGTCGTAAAAAAAAGGGTTTCCAGATCTGTGGCACGCGATGAACGTTACGATCGTCCGCCATATTGCTGGTTGTTAAGTCGAGCGATGGCAACGGCTACCCTTTTTTCAGCATTGGGAAAGGGTTACGACTCAAAGGGTTAAGCTTTCCACCAGTTGGCTTGAAAGGGAAAGAAAAGGACTCTACTCAGAGAATTAAACGAAATAATGGAAATTTAAAAGAACGCAAGTATAGCCCTTTAACGCGTGGTGTACTTGAGGGCAGAATGATGACATTTTGGCTGTTTTGATTCACGAAGAATAAATATGATTTCAATAAAATACTTATTGCGGACACAGTTACATGAGAATCCTTTTCTATTTAGCACCAAATTTCCCGAAAAAAATTATCGATTATCTGTAAGATTGATGTCAGAATAATTTTTATCGGTACCAGCATCTGCTGAGAACTGGAGGATGTGATGGAAATATACATCGATAGAGAAGAAAAACTAGATGGACTGCAAGCTCTACAGCGAGCTTTGTCAGAAATGTTCTTTAGCTCTGTGGTAAGCGATGGGCGATTCGGTTAACAGCCATGTTGCTGGTAGTTAAATCGAGCGACGGCAATGGCTGCACTTTTTCGGCTTTGGGAAATAGTTGCGCGTCAAAGGATTAATATTGTTTTATGCTCAAAGTATATACAATTTCTCTATATTTGAATTATTTCAGCTTCATCGCCAACTACAGGACACTCAAAACTGAAGCATGATAAAACTTTTAGATTTACGGAGTTTGACGGTATTTATTGGCATGTTCGTCAATTGCTTTATCGTGTTCTGTTGAAAATATTAGCTTGGTGATTCCAGTTTTTAATATCATATTCAGGCTAAATTCCTTGACACTGTTCAGGGTGTCCTATGTATGAGCAAAACAAAAAAATACTAATCAGCAAATACGGAAACATTTCCGAAAGAGGGAAGAGGCAGTTAACAATAAATAACCAATACCATCCAGAATTTAAAAAAAGTATTAACCGGTAAATTACAATACTATATAAGTGACAATATCATGAAATCCTAAAGCCATGTGTAAAGAAATCTGGGAAGAAACAAAAATTGAAAACATATGAAAACATGGTAAGAACTGCATGTAAATAATAAGCCATAAAATAAATCCAGGATATAACTAAAATTCTTAATAATTAAAAATCAATTATTTGTGTAATGAAGAATATATTTTGCTTTAGAGTTTCTTTCGAAAATCCCCCCCCTCCCCCATGATAAACAGTCTCAATGAACGTGTATGAAATTACAATATTTTCCTTCCCCACAGTATTTTATTTTTCTGATTTTCTTAAACATAAAGCCCATAAAGTACTTACTTTATACCAAAGGGTACACTTCTATTTAATACTTAATATTAGAATGCGTATCAAGTTTTCATTCCCACCAAATGTTTCTTTTCACATTAATATCGTTTTTAGAATCGGGAAATAACGTATAAAGTTCCGGAAATGAGGGTGATAACTACAGAATAAATTTATCACTAGAATTTCTGATATTATTTCAGGATTTTATTGCATTTCTTGTTATTTCTCGTGTGGGAAGAGCGTAAGAGATATCAAGCCAATGATTTGATTTAAAAATGCTGTGTCTATTTTCTCTGAAATATTAAAGGTTCATAAGGATTGCCATAACAGAACTTTGTTGGTTGTTTTGTTACTTGCAGAAAATGTAATCTGAACTTTTAGTTAATTCTGGTTAAGTTATTGGCGTTGACTATTTTCTCTTCCGTTTGTTTTTTTTTTAATTTTTTTCCCGGTTGCCGTTACTATTAGTCATCTTCATTAATGACATGGGCGATATCAGTGGCGGCTTGTGACCCGTTTCAGTGGTGGAGCCCAAAAAAAAAATAGTGCCAATTAAAATCGCGAAAATATATATACCGTAAATTCCGGCGTATAAAGCGCACTTTTCATGCAAAAAATAAGGTCGAAATTTAAGGGTGGACGTTATACGCCGGTTATCAAAATGAAAAATTTAAAAATAAGGAAAAGATGACCTTTAAAAAATGACATTTCTACAAGTACCTGATTGTTGTTTATTTAAAAGAAATGACATACCTCATGAACTTCAATTTTCATTATCGGACAGCATAAAAAGTTCATCATATTCATCTTCCGTTATATTTTCAGGCACATGATCAAATTCAGTTTCATCTTCACTATCACTGTACTCTGATCCATAAATAAATAGTTATCATGCGTTCCATCTAGATTGTTCGATATACTGCATTTTTTAAATGACTTTTGAATTATGTCAAGTTTAATTTCATCCCATGCTTGTATTATCCACTCACTCACTATTTCTAGACTGTCTAGACTGGACCTCCTTTCTTAAATGCTTTACCTCCTTCCAACATCTATGTATTGCTAAATCGTTTTAAATTTCCTTAGAATGGTTTATTAATACACACATATAAAGGTTGAACTAATGGCGTTAATCCGCCTGGAATAACTGCCATGTCTGTGTTACACTCTTTCATTAATTTCTTTGTATTAACCGTTAAATGCGATCTGAACATATCCCAAAGTAAAAGACTTTCTGGATTCCATAGGGCAAGTCTGTGATTGCAAAATGAAGGGTGCGCGTTATACGGAGGATATACATAAAAATTAAAAAATGACCCTAATAGCACAACAGTCCCCTGTGACTGAAATGCGACCACACAATACTGTCACAATAGAGTTACAAACAGTCGCCGCGACTCCGCAGCAAAGTCACGCCAGAGTCCCTATGTCCTCTCGCTGTGTAGTCTCATTGCGACCGTTCAGAGAAGTCACGATGAGACAGTTTTGCGACAGCGAAAAAATTCGGGAACAAGAGTTACCGAAAATATACACCAGATGGCAGCACCAAACTCTCAGGCAAGAAAAAGTCGAGGTCCAGAATCGAACCAGGTATCTAATGATTATTAGCCGAGCATCTTACCGCAACGCTGTGATTACCGTGCTCGGGAACCTTTAAAAGTAAACTGACGGCTGCAAAAGCTAGTTCTGACGGCTTCTGACGGCACAAAATAGTCACACAGTGACTTCACAGTGGAGTCACTGAGCGACCAATCACATACTAGTCACATGGTGACTTCACAGTGGAGTTACTGAGCAACCGATCACATACTAGTCACATGGTGACTTCACGGCGACGTCACCTGGTGACTGGTCACAAATAAACTTCACAGTGACCACACAGTAGAGTCACATCACTCACAAGTCACAATGTGAGTAGTATGTGACAGTCCTGTGACAATTGTGACCCTCTGTGACGTCACAGCGACTCTTTTGTGACCATCTGTGCTGTTAGGGGAAGTTTAAAATTATAGGTGCGAGTTATACGCCGGTGCGCGCTATACGCCGGCATTTACGGTACATATAGAACAACTTATCCCCACGTGCACACAGCGTATTTATTTAAAATTTCTCAAATGACAAATAATTATCGAATTTACTATACAACTTTTGCTATTTTTTACCTAGTTATGTTAAATTGAAAAGTTTACTTTATTACTAAACAAAAAGCCACATTTAAATATTTAATATTTATGTTCTTTATAGTTGCCTGTTCATAATTTTTAGATGATTTATTTATTTTAAAATAAATATCAACACATATAAAAAGTACATTTATACATCGCTTTTCGTAAATCAAGAAAGCAAAACAGAAAAATATCTGACTGCACTTCAAAAATACGATCACGCAAATAAAAAATGATTTCCTCCTAAGCGAAAAATTTCGCCAATAGCTACCGATTGCCGAAATTTCTCCGTACGGTCGTGTAGATCACCGTACGAGGGCCCGAAGATGTGGGCCCAGAAGGCAGCGCCAAATAAACCGTTTGGAAGCCAAGTTAATTCTGCGTCAGTATGGCTTTTGTGCTCAATGCCAAATATGTCAACCCGGTGAACGGAGAAGAGACGCCCAATTCAGGGCAAGCCAGCCCATGGCCCATGCATGGTTAAATAGGGGGAAAATCGTATAACTATCGCTTTTTTAAGTGCGTTTTTTAATGGATAGTATTAAAATAGAGTTAAACGCGTGTATTTTTTAATGAAGGTAAATTATTGAAAGAACTGCCTTACATAATAGGAAGATACTTTGATTTAGACGGTGCTTAGTCGGTGGGGCCTGGCCCCTCTGGCCCTTAATGACGAGCCGCCACTGCGCGATGAAACCGTTCTTCCTAAGTAAGTTTAGTCGTCGACTTAGAAAACAGTCAGGGATAAAAATTCAATGAGTTAATGTAATTAATGAGTTAATCAATATATGTGTAAGTTTTTTAATCTATAAGCATCAAATTCTTTCATTATTATGAAGAAATTACAGAGCCAAATTAAGATGCGTAATTTTTTGTAATGGCTTGCTACATGTACATCAATATTTGGACGGGGGTTCGCCGAGCGTGATAGCCCTTTGTAAAAGAGTATTCAATGGGCAGCTATCATTACACCTAACAAGGACATCCCAAATACCTAAGTCCACGCCAGAAATTGAACCCCGACCCTAAGTAGGGAAGAATGGTGCATTAGCTACTGCAGAATGTAGGCAGGTCGTAAAAAATTACAAAAATAGATTACTGCGTTAACATTTTGTCTGACTAAAATGGTGTAATTTACTCAGAATTATTTTCAAGGAAAGTTGAAATTTTGAGTGAAATCTTGTAGTCATTGCTTGTGTGAAAAATAACTATATTATCATACATTGTACTTAAGATACTGTTTAGTATTTGCAGCTACAGAATAGTTCATCTAAAATTTTCTTGCTTGACAGACTTCTGTAATAAGTGACAAAAATATCCGATCTGCTTGAAAACGGAACAAAATGTAAACAACGAGTGACAGCAGTGTAATTGTTTGTAGCACTATGAGAACATTAACTTAAAAATACATTTTTTAACGCGATAAAGGAGTGCACAAATACATGTTATCAAAGTAGTCATTGTACTAGAAAGAAATAAAAGCTGATATATGAAATACTGCAAACTTCCTTCATAATTATTTAGACCAGTTTTTAGAAGAGCTTACATCAACCCAGATCATTCCAGTCTAGTTCTGGTACATCATACAAGAATCGACCGTCCAGATATAAACATGTTAAGAGCAATATATAAAAAGCAAACATGAAGGGAAGTGAAATTCTGGCATCCCCACTGCGGGGCTATAACAAACATTTATTGCATCATAGCCACACAGAAGCTCACCGATCATATAAAATGAAGACCGCGATGAGAAATACTGAAGAAAAAAAATCCCTAGAGATCAGTAGTAGGAGGTTTCTACGTGTGGTGGAAAGAATTTCTTCTTCCCCAAGAAGGTTTTTTACTGCATCGTTTTATTTATTTATTTATATATTTATAGACATAGCAGTATCGAGCATCAGAAATGTATGGTAGTGCTTCCATTAAGTGACTCGGATGCCATTTCGTATTAACATACCGTTTTTAAAATGTTATGCTAAGGCAAAATATATTTTGTTGAGCAAGGATTGGTCCAATTTAACGTTGATCGATCATATATTGAAAATATCCTCTTTCGCAAAAAGGAAGGGGGGGGGGAAATCACTTTTACAGGCAGATTTTAAAAAGACAGTTATGAAAATAATTTAAAGTAAAATATGATATAATCCAAAGTAGTCCATATCTTTATATGAACTATTTACAAAAATTCCGTAAAGTCTCTTAAGCGTATAATTTACACTTTTCTATAAATCGACAGAAACAGATAACTGTTTTAAGTAAAAATACTTTTAAAAAGTTTCTTTACAGAAACTCTTTTAATTATCGAATAACATTTAAATGTTCAACTTTTGAATAAACGAAATATTTTCTTTTAACATATTATAACTAGATTGTAATAAGATTTAAAAATTTCCTACAAAAATATTTTTAAAATACCTCTTAACAAGAAACATCAGCAAAAATATTCTTAAAAAGAAAAATCAGCAACTAATTGTACTGTTATGGAAATTCATCCATTATTTGCTATACCGGGGACCACTGTTAATAAGAAATGGCGGAAGGAAAAAGAAGCAGCAATATACAAATCTTCTGAAAAAATCTAAGATAAAAGTTTCAAATCTACACCACTCCTATCCAAAACAAGTCCGTTATGAGTAGCAGGTGTAACATGCAATTCCCGAACATTAAACGGCAGTCATAAACCACTTTTTACTTCCTATAACGCGGACTACAGTGTCTTAAAATGGTTTCGCTCCAATTTATTTGGAAACCAGTGGGACGAAAGAAAACAATGAGTCCTTCCGTAGATATCTCTTGCAGTTTTAGATTATGTGATAATCTCTTTTTGCCTTAGCTTAATAGCTTAATAATACAGAGCATAAATTTAATACTTGCTGCGAAATTCCAGTATTAAATCGCTGAAATGAATAGAACGTTAGAGTGGCTTTACTCGTGAAGGGTATATTGCCATGTAAGGTTCTCGGAATATAAACTGTTATTGTTAGGGGTTTTTGTCAGCCACCTTATCAGGATAAACAAAGATCTTTAGGGTTTATGGGAAACGTTCATTATGCTACCTAGTATTTAATGTAAAATATAATTTTTGTAATAGTAAACTGCGTTATTATGTTATACAATATGTTTTGAAAGGTAGTCGATATCCTACATTTTGAAATAGCTTAAAAACAATAGTTCTAAATTCTTTAAACCCCATGAAGAACATTTGTTTTAGAAATAGTATATTTAAAAACTAAAATTGATTTAAGGAAAATATTATTTAGTTTAGTTAATAAATAAAAAATTTTTTTCTTTTGACGAGGGGAGGGGGTGAAAGGGGAGAAGTTCATATTGTGCCTTCAAATATTTTAGTACTAAAATCTAAAATAATACAAACGAGTTCAGTATGCTATAAAAATGTTTACTACGCAGACAGTGGAACCTCCACTCTGTATATGACAGTATATAACCCCCACTATGTACAGAATTATGAATTTTAATCTTAACATTTTTATAATTTATATTAATTTTTTACAATTTTGCTTAACTTTTCCTGAAAAACATATTTGGATACTTTTTTTCTACGTTAAACCCCTTTTAAAATCTACCGAATTAGGGTGCAGAAATATGTTAGAGAGTATTACACGAAGACCAGTCAGGGTTTAATTTGCATGAGAGCTCAGCTCCTGTAGTCTTTTCTTCAGAGAATTTTAGATTAAATGAAAAATTTTAACAGCCTACATTGCTTCTATTGATATTTTTTTATTATATTAAATATAGCAGTAGTAAAACAAAAGATTACTTAATTTTTAAATATAACTTAGGTAATTAATGCACAAATTTACAATAAAACAAATTGGAGCTTCTGCGGCTATTTTGTTAGAAATTCAGCAATGAACCAGTATTTACATATTATTTCTTTCTATCTGTTTCGATTACTCTCGAATCAAATGTTTTATTTCGCACCCTTTTACGGGTCTCCTTACGGGAAGCAAGAGGTCAATATATCACCGAGAGTCAACTAATTTCTCACGGCTGCGAGATAAGCAAGAATCGAACTGTTATCGTGGATTTGGCTATATTAATTCAGATTATTTATACGAAGCACAAATGAATTTTTTATGCATTTGAAGATTGGCGAGTTTCATTAAAACGGAAGTGGCGACTTTTCGTGTCCAATAAGTAAAGTAACCCATTCTTTTTTCTTTTGATGTTTCATTTCGTTTCGCAAATCTTGAAACGTTGAGCAGGAGACCAGTTATGAAATACACTTTTTAGGATACAAAGTTTTTCCGGTCGTTATTGCAGACATTCGAGAAGGTTATTGCTATAGACTAGTTAGATATCTCTGTTAGGAGCAATAATAATTATAAGATTTGCTTCTGCAGTGATATCTTGCTGGTTATGGATACAGAAAGTGGATTTCAAAGTTTTACAATTGGATTTTACATTTTTTAAACAGTCGGGAAAATATTAGAGGTAAATTTTTACTTTTACTGTTTTTAATGTACACACGGTATCCACCGGTGACTTTAGCAACTAATTTAAAGATTAGGCGACTTTTTGAACTAAAAAACGTCATTTTCATACTATTTTCAAGTTTTGGCTACCTGTACCATACTCCAGGCGACTCATTTGAAAATCTGGTGTTGGTTTTTGCCAACTCCCTTTTTTTTAAAGCTGCTACTGAGCTTTCAGCAAACATTCTAATCTGTTTTTTTAATCGTGCTATAAAAATAAATGTATTATATGTTCTGTTATATATATATATATATGAAGTTTTTAAATGTATCATTTTATTCAATCCTTCTTAAATGGAGCTAAATTAAGCATGTTTATTTCTTAACTACAAAATCATTCAAAAAATGTTACTATTTTTGGGAGCTGAAATTGAGAAAATGGCTAATAAACTGGTGACATTTTTTAAGTCAGTGATGTTACTAATGATACTTATTTTAGTGTATAAAAGTACTTTCCTCCATAAAATTTGAATCATGCAGTATACAACAGTATACAGATACAGAAAATTTCTTTTCCAAATAGCTAAGATTTAAAAAATATTTGATCTAAACAAAATGTACAATAAAGCAAAATGTTACCCTAAAGTTATGTGTGTAACCATAGTACAATTTTATTTATTATTACTTCCTGTAAGATTTTGATTAGTACATACACACACACATATATAAATATATCAACCATAAAGTATTATAACTCATTTATAAAATCTCTAACTCTGACATATTGAAATTAAACTGTTTATAAACGATTTTATGTTGGTTCTGAAATGTGTTACCGCCTCTCTCACAAAAAAATTCTTTTACGACTGCAAATTTGTAAGAAAATTGCAGTTTATGAAAACTCCACACAATTCACTGATAATAGGCGCACATAATTTGCAAACGATTGACAACGGATTTTGCTGTTTTTTTATATTTCATTTATGTTGTTTTTTATCTTTCAAAATGTTACCCTTAAGGAATTTTTTTTTCGGAGTGGGGGTGGGGGTTGATGAATGAGACCCCTACCCCGAATCCGCCATTGGCTCATATTTTAATTATGGCAGCATTACTGTAAATAGGCACTAATCCGGTACCGTGCCATTACGTTGTAGTCACTTTTAAGGTACCAGGCCAGTGCCTTTATTTTTAATAATATCCGGCACCCGACCGTTTCATTTTGGGCATTATAAACTTAATGGGCCAGTGCCTTTATTGTGAGTAACGGCCGGCACATGCAGTATGCCAGCAGAGTGCCGTTGCCTTCCCGGGCTTCTGGCAAGGTACTTCTCGGGCGACCACTTTTGGTACGACTCAGTTACTTTTTGCAGTGCCGGGCCGGTACTGGACGTAAAGGCAGAAAGGCACTGGCAAGGTACTCCGCCAGCAGGTGTGTGTTTGCTGGGTTTTTCCTTGGGAAAATGCGATACAGATATCGTATGACTTTGTTGCAAATTAAAATAAAGTTCGTAGAAAACGTATATAATCTAAATTTATAAGCTTTTGGGGGTATATTTTCCTGTGAAATATTTTTAAATGTTACATGCACTATTTGGTGTATTCTTTTATAAACTTCTCTTATGTGCATTATTTTTTTTCTGAAATGGATTAAAGATTTTAAAATGCAGTTTAAGCAACGATTATTCATAGACTTGTAATGCATTGAAAAACCTTTTGGTGAAATTGCATAAACTATTCTCCCAGTCGGAATCAAAAAAGGAGGTGTGCGCACATCTAGATGTTACATCAGTTCTAAATATAAAATTTCAATGTTCTACAGCGGATAATTTCTGAGTTATGCCAGACACGTGCATGCATACGTACTGATGTTATTCAAAAATTAGTCAAACTTCATTGAGGAAATGAATCATTTGTACCTAGATACGTATGTACAAACTACAATTGAGATACATGTTAAAATGAATTATTCAATTAAAGTCTGAATACTGAAATTTTTTAGGATTATAGTATTTCCATTACTTTATGCAACAAAGTAATTAAAAACAGTTTTGATAAACATAGTGCGAAATATCTATGTAAAAAATCAAAAGGGAATTAAGGTTAAATTCAGAAAAAAAAATTGCCTTTTTAATTTTGCCCTCTTCTCCCTGTATGGTAACCTTTAATGGTGGAACCGTTATGTGTTCAAAGCGGTTTTTTTTTTTTTTTGTCAAATATATTTATTATTGGCAGTTATAATTTGAGGCGAAATAGATGAAATTGGAATTTAAAATTCATAAATTTGATGGTAAATAGCTCTCTACAATCGCAAAAAGAGTTGGATTCAAATATTAAATAAAAATTATTTAAAAAACAAAATGAGCATTATCTAACAATTCCTGGCACTAGAATAAAAATTTTACATCTGTTCATTTTTGAGGAAATTAGTATTAGTAGGAATATGGAAAAATACCAGTGAAGAACATAGCTACAAGTGAAAAAAAAATTACACTATTGCTATCCAAAAGAAGCTTTCTGTTATTAATAGCAGCTGTAACATGCAGTTGCAGGAAATTAAATGCCACCATAAGCCCCTTTTTAGTTCCAGTAATGCGTACGCCAGTGTCTTAAAAATGTTTCACTTCAATTTATTCAGATACCAGTGGAACGTAAACAGTGGGTCTTTCCATAGATCATCTGCAGTTTTAGATTATCTGATAATCTTTTTCTGTTAGAAAAACTTATAATAGTTAGAAATTTGTTCTCAGCCATCTATCTAATCAGGATAACCAAACTGACTTACAGTTTACAGATGGTTGTAGAATATGATGTATGGTGGCGATTGATGTATTTTACATGAATCTTACAGCTGACTATAAATTCTGTTGTGTACAACTTTACAAGTTTGAAGCAATATTCGAAAACCCAGTTAGGGTACACAGTAAGGGCATTTTTTTCTGTGGGTAGGGGGGTGGAAATCACCTTTTTTGACAAAGTATGGTTGTTTATTTTGTAAACTGATATTAAAAATTTATTTCATGTCAAATTCCTCTTCAAAATAGTACAGTCTTATCTATATATGCACATCCAAGTATTTAAAAAATAAAGTTCTTTTATAATTCTAGAAACAACCCACAGCATTAGTATTAGTTTTAGATCATATTGTTCAGCGTTCTTTATACAATTTAAATTGGTATTTACTCATCACTTAGAGCCTAAACTTGAAACTGAGCACATATAATAAACTTTATTTTAAAGTGATTGTAAATTAAACCACTGATACTTTAGCGAACAACACAATTAGATTCTTCAGAGTACTTTTATAGAAATTTTTGGAAGGAATACCCTAGAAGAACATAAACACCGTCACATGCACAAACGTAATTTTACGGGCTCGAGGTAAAAGAGAATGAATAACTAAATTAATCCAAAAAGAAAATGCACCTCAGCTCATCCGACATAATAATCTCATAATCAGGCTAAGACACCCGAATTATCCCGCATCTCGTAATTTACGACCATTGACCGGCGGAGATATATCCTTTTCGCATTTCTGAAATTAAAACCGCAGCCATAAAAAGCCAAGAAAAACGACAGCAAATATTGCCGGATAAATTCTAGGCAACATATTTCGGTTTTTCACGAAAATTTACTCCGCATTTTCCCAGCGTCCGGAAGATATAAAAACTCCTTGGGCATAACTCCTCGCCAGATGAAATACTTTAGTGCCATATATGTAATGAGAGACACTGTAAAAAAAGGAAGGAGAAGGCGCTGCAGTTTTAGTTTCGTCTGGCGGCCATAAAAGCGTTTATTACAAGCCGAACATTTATTACGGACACATGCAAGCACATGCGACTACTATAAAACCAAGCATTAAATGAGTGCTTGCATGTACGAGTTTATTCGATTATGCGAAATGTTAGAAACAAAGTCCCTAGTGCTAGGCAGAATGGTACTAGAGGAACATTAGTAAGGATTTGCATCATGCAAAGGATGTACGAAAAGTTCGTACTTGGAGTTTCAGAAATATGGCTACAGTACGACAGTAGAAGAAACCGTAAATCAGATTTACGGAATTATTTAAATAGGGTGGTTTTGTAAATGTATTTTGGTCGTGATAAAATTGCAAAAGATGCTTAATTTTTTTCATGTACTTAAAAATAATCAATCATATTGGAAACACTTCAGTGAAACAATCTATTTGTAAAGGTTTTCTATTCACATATTATTTTGCTACTTATATCATTAAACACTTTTTTAATTTGAAAAATAGAAGTAATTGTGAACCTGTTCAAGTTTACTAAAGAAGTTTAGATTTGGTAATTTAGGAGAAATTGGTTCTGAAGTGTCGTTTATGAAATTTAATAAAACACTCCTCTTTCATGATTGTTTAAAAAAGAAAAATATCCCTAGGTTAGAGTTTTTAATGTTTTGATCAAATCATCTGAAGCAGTGGCAAAGAGAGTCTCTGATATTTCTGATTCTCCACATTAAGTTCAGAAGAAAGAGCTTGTAAGGAATCGTTATCCATCTATAACGGCAAATGGAGTGTTTGAGTAAGTAATCTAATAAAGAAGTGTAATAAGTGGAAAAGTGCAGTTTGGGACAGAAGCTGATAAATAAGCAGCAAAAGAAACTTGTTATATAAATGAAGCATAAAAAGCGTTCACATCTGACAGTAAGTTTTAATAAAGCAGTTTATTAATGAAAACGTAATTAACATTAATTCTCCAGTTAATTATTTACAATTTTGATACAAACGCATTAAAATCTTAAAAAAAAGACAATACAGATATTCACTTGAGTTGTTGAAATAGCAACGTCTTGGGCTGAAATTTGCAGTCAATTTGTTCTAGCCAGTTTCGCAGCATATAATTACTCAGGCAATGTGAATTTCGGAAAAAAAAAAAAAAAAAAAAAAATTCTACCCTAATGAACATCAATTCAGGTATTTTTCCTCTTTGTAATTCTGTTTGTTTTTTGTGTTGAGAATACATTTATGATTAAAACTAATGGAAAAATAAAATTCTAAATAAATTTTTATACAGGAACATCTACTTCGTTAAATACAGAACATTTTAAAGTTTAATACATATTTTTGAGTTTCGATTCAAAATCCCTTAAAAGAGATATATTACCTGGAAGAAAACTTCCTTACAAGAAGATTTTAGCCTAGCTGCTCATTATACCAGTAATGCATTCTCAGGAATGGATATCTAAATAGGTTAACTAGGCAATAGCTCACGACTGCAATTTTTTTTTAAACGGTAATATTATAGGTGCGCTTTGATTAAGTCTATATGCGGAGATTTTATTGAGTCTTTAGGCGGCAAATTTGTAAATCCGTCTCTGCGCATTCTTCAGTCTAAGAAATTGTTATTTTAATAATCATGTTTCAGTTTAATGTAGATGACTCTTAAATGGTTCCATCAGACTAGCCTAGTTCCATAATGAATAATCCCTCATAGACGATGCGAACTGAAACTGACCGAGTACTTTAAGATTTTAGTGAACCATAACAACACTTTTCTCAATCTTTTTTTTATTAAATACCGAAACAGGCTGTTTAAATGTCCCCTTAATGCTAACCCAAACTATAAACCATCGCTTCAAATTATATGCTTCCCAGGCCTATAGTAATCACGAAGGATTTGCAAACTTAGTGCCCCAAAGAAAATGTGCTCAGGAAAAGAAGCAGGTGTTAAGATGTTCTTCATCAGCCATTAAATAAACTCGAACAGAGCTCCCGGTAAACAAATTTCCCTGAAAAATCGCTCGTCAATCTCTTAGTATTACCCTCGCTAATGGCCAGCTTATAAAACAAAGTGCACTTGCACGGTACGAAATCTTAAAAATCCAAGCGTATCACTCTTCATTTTCCCGCCTGTTTAATAGCACGTTAATTACAGGCCTGAGATTTAACGCCGTGGAATTAGTTACACCGTGGATAGAGCACTAGAAACAATGGACTGCAGGATAAATTTTTGGCATGTGCTTTAAATAAAAACTGCACTTCAAATTATTAGGAAGAAGAGGGAAGTCTTAAGGT
Source organism: Cheiracanthium punctorium (assembly GCA_038373885.1). NCBI lineage: Eukaryota > Metazoa > Arthropoda > Arachnida > Araneae > Cheiracanthiidae > Cheiracanthium > Cheiracanthium punctorium. The sequence goes on along the minus strand of JAWZYV010018453.1, from coordinate 61,869 downwards.
AGACAGAAAGAAACAAAACTATCTTAATTAATTTGAGACAAAGAAGTGATTAATAATACTAATTGTTCCAGTTTTGGCAAAGACCTTGCGAGTGAAAGCAATTCATGGGGGGTGTAGTAAAAATTCAACTTTTAATTAATAAAAGAAGTAAAAGGTTACTTGATGTTGAAAGGTGAATGGGATATTAATGAACATTTCCTCCTTTTTATCAAATTACAACTTACCTGAAAAAGAAAGATACATGTTAGTTTTGAATAATTAATGTGCTTTAAAATGTAATTTTAAAAGTGGTATTAAAAATATTTTTATAACTTAATATAAAACACACATGAGAGCAAAATAAAATATTATTACTAGTTTATTTGACTTTTACGTTATTTTTACTACAATAAGCTAAAATAAATATTAAGCTTATTGTGTACAAGATTAGCATAAACTAAATGCAATTAGTCTAATGAAAATGAAAATTTCATTAAAAATAATTAATTTATTTAGAGAAGTATACCACATTAGAGAATAAAAAATGTACATCGTTTTTGTGCTTAATGCATATTAATGATTAATTTCATCGATTAAACAACGTTCGTAAATGTCAGTGCAAGTTAGCCATAAAATCCTTTAATTTTTTTTTTTTTGCATGGTAAATGGCCATCACTAGTACCTGGAAAAATATACAAGAATCATTCTCTTTAAAAATGTTTAGGGATATTGATGGCTACATTTAAATATCCATTCAGTCCCGTGTCACATAGTGTCACTAATAATTTCTCTATGATCGGCAACTAATTTTATCACATGGGTATTCTAAACAGCAACACTCCTTCCTATTCAATTTCGCTTTCTGATTGCATACTTCACATACTCAATTTTTACATAATTAAATTTGTATAATTGCTTTTAATAATTATATAATAAAAGTTCAAGCATTAAATAACACTAGAAAACCATGTGCAGTCTAAACAAAGTCAGTCTATTACAAACTTACACGTGCTTTGCGAGTCAAAATACTGTTATTTAAGTAAGTGTAATAATTGTAATTTCTGTTTCTTGCTAGGTGCACTGAAATGCTCAGATTTTATAACTTTCAAGCTTTCAAGTAACTGTTTTTTGCAAACATCTGTTGCAAAATATGAGGATGTAGTTTCTTCTGGAAAAGAAATTTCGACAAGCCTACCCACTACCATATGATGACGTGTTTGGATGACTACAGTAAATTTTCCGTAGATTATACCCGTTAGGAAATCATTTCTTTATGAAATAAATTAATAAATAAATAACAATAAATCCAGTTTGTTGAATATTAGTAATTTACTACTTTTGTCTAACAGAATTTTAACCTTAATTCCAAAGAAATACATAGAATTACTGAAGATAGCTTTTTTTTTTTATGCACTGAATCTCGTTTACAAGAGTACAATGCAAAAGAAAAGAAGCGAAGCGATGGGAAAATAATTAAAATATGTGATATTTACAAAAGGATTGAAGAAAGATGCAAGTCCCCCCCAACTGACGTCATTTCGAAATACCCAGAGATAAAAAAAATATTAGTTCTGATTCATTTTAATAGGCATTAAAAATTGAGAGTTAACTTCCTTAGTACCCTTTACTCAGTACGGTTTATGCTGTGAAAAAGCAAATTTTAAATGTTTAACATTTTATCACACTTCATCAAAACTGTCAAAAATGTGCATCGAAAGCAATACAAAGTTCTTTTAAAACTTCAGGAATGCTTATCGAACTATATAATATTTAGGCGTACAAAATTTCATATTATCTATAAAAAAAAAACTTCCACCAGTATTATAACATCTCCCTATGAATACATTTTAATATTACTGTGCAATGTTCAAGAAAATAATTTTAAACATTTTTTTGAGTCTTACATAAAGCTAGCTATATTTATTTTCATATAAAAGTAATCGTATGTAATCTTAACAGACGAAAGACTCATTCCTAAGCAATTTCTATAAAAGCAAGGGATAAATATATTTTCAAATTTTCAGAAATAGTATAAACATTTTCGACATTCCTAAGCATATTTATGCTGCTATTTTTATCTGCTATGTTATGGAATAAAAAAGAAACATATGCATGTGTGTATGGAAGAATTCTCGCAGAAGAATTATCTGAATAGTTTACTTTGAAATTTGAATCGTTCATATTTTGCCGTGATTTAGCTTGAGTGCTTCTTTAATCTTTCGTGCTATTTTAAGTAATTTTGCACTTTTAAAATAATATTTCAACAGAGTGAAAACATTTTAACATTTGTCAAAGGAAAATTTTAATTTATATTAATGCAGAAATCTATATTATGTATAAATGTATTTATACAAAGTGCTCCAAAAACACTGAACGGTTTATTACAAAATTATGTTAAAAGAAGATACAGAATTTTATGGTATCGATTAAAATTTTCAAGATATTAAATTTAAATGAAAATATGTAGGAAAAACACTGCTTATTATTATCCTTGGACATGACGCGACGCTAAGTCCTTGTATTAAGGTGATGTTTTTCCCCTGTGATTATCAAAGCTGAAGCTGCGTTATCTGGGTTGCAATAGAGTCTCGAGACGAATTGCCAAAGCCTAATGTTTTGAAAATAAAAATGCTGGAAGAATGGGAAGCAAAAAAAAAAAAGAAATTTTATAATAATTCATCTAATGCTTATCTTACAACTATTATAAGAATAAATCAAGATGGCAAAAAAAATGACAAGTGGAAAAATAAAACTATTCCTGCTGCAAGAAATTGCCGAAATTATAATTGCAACTACTGTCCCGGATTTGGCCATAAAGCGAACTAATGTCGCAAGTAAATGGCAGAAAAAGAGCAGCATTTTCCAAAAACGAAAGTTCAATGATGGATAAAAGCTTAGAACAGCCAATAACTACGACATTTGCTGAAGCCTCACAGAAATGTTTCTGGTGTCCGGATAGCGGCTGCGCATCACATATGTGTAATGGTGAAATTTTATTTATCGAATTTCACTCCCAAGAAAAGTCGTACATAAAGTTAGCAGTGGTTAAAATTGCTGAAATTACGGGGATAGGAACAGTTTTGATAACTGTGCCAAGTAGATCAGGTATGACAGAACTTACTCTAAGAAATGCTTTCTTTATGTGTACCTGAAATAACAAATAACTTGCTCTCTATTCGTAAAGCTACAATAAATAATCGTTCTGTGATTTTTAAAGAACGCGAAGCTAGAATAATTGACCGAACAGATCAACACTCACAAAAGCAATGCGCCAAGGCGATCTTAATTCCGTCCAAGCAAACAAAGGAACATCTGCCGTAGCAAAAGTAAGTGAGTTTCAAAAACTGGCATCTCAAATTTGGTCATTTGAATGAACATGACATTAAACCCTCAAGTCTGAAAACATGGTTCGTAATTTATCGTTTATTGATAACCATTCTTTTAAAGATTGTAAAATCTGTATACAATGTAAGCAGTCGGTAAGACCTTACCCAAAAGAATCTAAATATCAAAGTAAAGATTTATAATATCCGATACATTCTGCGGTCCAATGAGAGTCCCTTCTCATGCTGGCTCAAAATATTTTGTTACATTTCTGGATGATAAATAGCGTTGTGTGGAAGTTGGTTTCCAACAAACCTAGGATGAAGTTGAAAGTGCGTTCTTAAAATTCAAAGCAGCTGTCTAAAAACACGTAGGAAAAAAAAAAAATTGAGCACAGAATATAGTTTGGAATATTGCGTTGTAGAATTTAACAAATATCTTGATCAATGTAGAATTAAACGAGAATTTCTGATTATATGACACCTCAGCAGAATTCTTGGGCGGAACATATGAACAGTACCCTAACAGAAATGGCGAGGTGCTTATTATTACAAGCTAAACTACCCGAATCTTCCTGAGCAGAAGCCATTATCTATGCTGCTTGCATTCGGAATCGTTGCCCTTCACGAAGTTTAAGGAAAAATAAACTCCCGAGTTATTTTTTGGCATCAAGCCTACTCTATCATATTTTAAAATATTTGGACGAAAATGTTTCGTTCTTGATAAGTGATTGAAAGTTAAATTTGATCCCAGATCATAAGAGCATACTTTTGTTGGCTATTAAAATGAATCAAAAGCATACAGGTTGTGCAATGAACAATCCAGAAAAATTGATATAAGCTGTGATGACCTATTTATTGATGAAGTTGAGAGTAATCTGCCTATCGATAATGTAGTAGAACTGCTTTGTAATGGTGCTTATAAGAATGGAGAATGGCGTTTAGTTGCATGTATATTGATTGTTTTTTATATAAATGTATGTAGTAATAATTAAATTATTATTTCGTCGCTTAAGTGTCTTTGCTGCTCGTCTCTACTAACCACATTTGCGTATGGGCTCAGAGCAGACAACTGGGGCATAAGTGGGATTTTTTTTTTTCCAAGTTCAATTAATTCTCTCAACCAAGCCTTCTTATACCGCTCCGGAATTTGCCTGTGAATTGATGAAAATATCATAACTAACAACGATTGAGAAACATGAAAAAACAATTATGAGTCGTGGAAATGCAAAGAGAGGCAGGGTTAATGAAAATGATCACTGCTTCTCTAACGGTGTTTATAAGAATAGAGAATGACGTTAAGTTGTATGTATATTGATTACTTTGTTTGTAAATGTATGCAGTGTTAATTAAATGTTTGTTTCGTCACTTAAGTCTCATTATTGCGCGTCTCTCTAATCACAAAACAAAATTTAAATTTTTAAAAAGGTCCCAGTACCAAAAAGTTCCCAGTTACTAAAGTTTAAGTGACGCATGCATTAATAGGTGATTTACAAAATTTCAGCCTCATCAAAAGCACAGATATAAGCTGATACAAAGCTGATACAATAGCACCAATAATGGAATTTTTTTTAAATCTATAGCCATAGAAAATTGGTTTAGGTCATCATACATCTATTTTTATGCCTCCGATAAATTTTTGGATAAAATGCTCTTTTTTTTTTAACCAATGAGTACATGTTACTACTTGGGAATTTTTTTCGTACGGGTCCGAAAAAAAATTTAAATTTTACATTTATTTAGATTTGATTTGATAGAATAAAAATTTAATCTATCATAAAATTCTGTACATTTTAGCGTAATTTTGTGACCTATAATATGTCAGTGGTCCATATTTAAGAAATAAAAGTTTATGTTAGTGCTTTTAGAACACCCTGCACTATATTAATGATTTCTTAAATGTATACCATAATAAAACCCAGAGCTGTTGTGTTACAAAACTATTCAAGGCGAAATATTTCCGCAAAATAGAAAATTAATGTCAAATGTCGTATACAATTTCAATGAGTCTTCATCTCATACGCTTTTTATGCAGGGTGGCCATAAGATAACTTGGAGAAATCTACAACTAAAATTAATGAACGCAAGGATACCAAATTTTATATACATATAGTGGGAAACACGAGAGATAAAAATGTAAGAAAATTTCCCGATAAAGTGAGTATCTTTAGCGCTGCTGTAATGTACTCAACAATATCTGAATTTTTGAAGTGAAACCTCAATAAAGAAATTTATCTCCAGAATTTTAAATTTTTTCACATAAAAATAACAATACACTATACTCTGCATTACAGCTTACATCTGAGTATTCAATATAAAGTAATAAGGTTATTCATAAGCATCTTCAACAGTAAGACTATTTGCTATTTTATTGTTAAGTGAAATATCTTTTGATGCACAAAATCAGGCTTTGATACAAAATGGGGAAACTTTTGGACACATGAGTGTTTCTGTTTTTTTTTAAACAACTATTCCGCCTGAACATAATTTTATTTTTTATTCTAATGATATAACTTGAAATTCATATTAATAAAAAAAAGGGAAACAATCAAATACACAGGATTAGTGGAGTTTTAAACTATAAATTCGGAATGCAAACACACAGTCTCGTCTGGAAGTCATAAAAAGAAGTTTTTATTTGGCTTTAAACCGAACGCAAGCTCGCAGATATCTTACTGAAGCTGAAAAAGATCTCTTTTATTGTGTACAAGTACCTTTTTATTAAAGCCTCTCCTCAACCGCTGTTGTAACGTTTTACGACAAAAGAGGAAGAACAGTTCAGGGGCTGATGCTATTAATTTAACTCATCGTTTAAGGCCAATATAGGACTCGCGTTTACGATAGGAAAGTTCCTTTTTACCCGAATACGCTTCTTCAGCAATAGGCCAAATGGAAGACCAGTGTTAGCCTGTTGGACTTCGTTTGCTCCTGTGTACCTCTTATCTTCAGCCTAGTGATTAGATTTTATTGCTCTTACAAGTATCTGTTTTTTTATTTATTTTTGAAGGATAAATTTAGGAAGCAGATTGTTCTTTTTACGATGAGAGAACAGGGTGAGCTGGTAATGCTTTTAACGTAAATTTCGTATTACATTTTTACACAAGCGTTCTTTTAACATTCAGATCGCATTGTTACGTTATGCATTACAGATTTTTTTTTCTTTTATGAAAAAGTATATTGCTTCATTATGCAATTTTACTTACTACATACATCTCTAAAGTTTATTTTCTTTTACATACTACGTAGACAATGCAACTTAAAAGTCTCTTCATAAAAGTAAAATTTTATGTTAAAGTGATTTGAACTTCTGCATTCTTTCTTGTGAACATTTGTTTTCTAAATTAATATATATAATTCGATGAATTTTACCAATATAGTAAATTTAATCTTTTTAATAATAGTTTTAAAATATATTAGATCATTAAAAACATGGTTTTAAGACTGAAATAAGAATAATACTCTATCATAAACTCGAACACACACACACAAAAAGTGCATGCGCATTTTGAGTAGTAACACTGGGTGCATCCATAAACAAATAAATAAAAACAAAAAATTAAGAGCTTTTGTCCATACGTCTTACATAGTTATAAAATAAGCCAGTTGAAATAACTCTTAATTATTGTTTATACTTTATTTGTAATTCTTACCAAATACGTTAATTACTAGGATTTTTTTTAACTTCGTCTAAAGTAAATAAATACATGAGACTTTCCATTAAAATCGCGCATCTATTTTATTTACCACCTTCCTTGAATCCAGTGACGTAAATGCGATGCATTAAACTTATAAACGTACTTCTCATTTAAAAAGCTATCAGAACAAAGACCCAGATTAGCATTAAAAGAAAAACAAAAAATAATTTTCATACAAGCATGCATTATTTCGAAACATCTCAAGATGTTTCAACAAAAACACGGTTACTTCCTATCTGCACAATTAAATCGCACTTTAATTAAACTTTAAGTGAATAAGGCATTTTTATGGGGGAAGGGAAAAGTTAATTTTGCCCCCGTTATTCCTTCTAAAAAGAAAGCACTTAAATGGGTATATTTCACGGAATTTCCATAATTTAAAATACGGCTCCCCCCATTCAACCGTAAACAAAGAAACGCCTGCCTAGTACACGTGTGTGTGTGACTAAACACTTCCAACCCTTTCACTACACTCTTTTTTGTGATGGCGTTACCAATTTTCGTTCGTTTAAGTGGTGAACCTCCCATCATAATGAGTAATTTTCCGAGCCGGGCCCCCGCAATGAATACAACCGCGATGTATATACAATTATGTTTGTGAGGTGATGAGAACGGAAATAACTTATTAAGCACCGGAACAATCTTGAAAAATTATGGAGATTAATCACCGAATAAGTGCAGAAGCGGGAATTGGTAACAAAACGTTTTAGAGGAGGAGGGAGGAGCGGCGTGTCTGGTTACCGCATGAAATAATTAAACGCCGAAATTGTTTTCATTGATGGATTTTTAGCAGTGTTAAATGGAACGTGCGTATAGTGCTGTTGGAAGGGGGGGGGGCTGCCCATGGAATTACTGACACATGCACGTAAAAAGTTATACCCTACAAAATTATAGACTTTTATGCGCTGATAGAAATGGTCGATAGTTTATGTAACTTTCTTCTTTTTTTCTTATTTTTACCTTGAGTGGTTATGTGCAAGAGCGATGCAAGTATATTTCCTGATGCATAAATCAAATATTTCTGAATGAGCTCTGTTGGTATGAATTTGAATAAACAGCCATGATAAATATTGCGAAGATTTTAAAAAATACCATATAATAATAACAATTAAAGATTATTCGATAACTAAAAGTTTGCAGGTTTCTGATAAAAACTAATTATCACAGGTTGATTTTTGACTTGTACCAAACACGTTAATTAACGGATCTCACACCTCAACAAATACCGTGTGGTATTACGTGAACATTAAATTCACCCGTAAAATCCGTGTTTTGTTTTCTTTTATTATTGGGCATTTCAAGATTTCAATTATGGACCGTAAAATGTTTCGAGATTTGCCGATTTACTGATCGAGATAATTTTTACTTTTATTGGCAGTACTACTAATTATTCACGAAATAAAATTCAGAATTCTGTATAACACGTTTTAAGGCACCTTACTATAAAATTCTTGAAATATTAATGTCAGCAACAATCGGTAGTGGAATGAAAACCAATTCGAATTATAGAATATCAAATAACCATAAGCGACTTAGTGATATTTTTTAAATTCTCTCTACTTTTCTTTTTTATGGGGGTGGGGGTGGGGGTTAATACCTCAAAACAAAACTTTCCAAACCCCTTAAGAAAAAACTGTCGGCTCAGATTCGATAATATTAAGTTTATTGCTGGTGCCATTTCATCAAATTTGTTGGAGGTAGAACGCGGCTGTAAGGTAGATGATTTAAAAATTACCTTTCAATCAAATACAGCGATCGAATTGCAGTTCACGCAACAGAATAATTTCTTACAATGTATCATGAAATATGAAAATTTCCTTTGTTGTTATGCCACGAAATCTTTTGTTCGTCGTTGGTATGGCCAATGTTACACGGTAGGCCTGATTATTGATAGTTGCTCTTCTCGTGGCAGGCGGTTTTCCTTGGAAAGGGTTTACAAAGTTTGATTGTAAGACATAACAAACTGTTAAGAAAGCAAAGTGATTGCGCGTAGAAAGTAAGGAAAAGTTTGCAGTTACAAATTTAAATATTTTTTCACCTACTAATAAACATCCCTTACGTTTAAAACATACTTTTTATTACTACGTCAGCAAAAATATAAAGTTTAATTAAAAATAGTCAAGACGGATTTTTGTATATTATTGTGACCATAATATTAAAATAATCAGATTGAGAGAATATATTTTGAAAGTGTAGAACAAAAACGAATCTTCAGTAATGAAAAAATGTTGTTCGCCTTAGCTCTACGCAGACTACTAGCAATTTATGGCATAGATATCTGAATAAGGAATTCCTAGAAACATACGGATTATAGCAAACAAATAAATCTTGACCTTTCAAGACTAAGCAATCTTTCATGCATTCGTCTTTTCTTCATAATGTGTCCGCCTCGTTGGATGTCCATTCAATGTCCATTTGTCATGGTCACTTATAAGCGGTCAAAACTGGATTCGGTCCAAAAATAGAATCTCTTGGGATAATGCCACTTTCTTGTTTCATAAAAATTTCAACGACATAATACTCCATATAACAAGTATAGAAGCATTATAAATTGAATGAACATGTTTGAATCAAAGGAATATTTTTAAGCCGAATATTGTTAGAGGGACTACTGGTTATGCGACATCTCAGAGCACAATTGTTTTGTAATATTATCTTGCATATGTTAATGGAATAGTTATTTTATAAATTTTCTTAGACTGTTATAAATTCCCCTGTATGTGTTATAAATTCCCCTGTTTTTAAGATAAAGATAAGGATTACTAATCATCTTTAAAAAATCCAATAATCGTTTACAGAAAATCATTAAAAATTAAGAAATAGTTTATTTTTCAACGAACTATAACTACGAAAGGATATTTACTTAAAATATTTTCCTCATTCTAAAACTCATATTTTTTTAAATCTTAATATCATGATACCTCTGAAAATTATACTTTCAACAAACCAAAAGGAATAAACTTTATTTCTCAATAGAATTTAAAAAACAGAATGACAATTCAAAGAGAACATTTAAAATATTTAATTCATTGCTAAAACCGTGTTTATTTTATTAATATAAAACTTTGTATCAGTTATATAAATAATTTATGGTTTACTACATAGTTTATTGTGCACATTATGCTTAAATCTTAAAATGTATAAAGTAAATTAAGTTTTTCAAAGCAAAGAAAAATTCTTATTACAACGCCCTGTAAAAGTTAGTTTATTTCTTTCGCCATTACAATAAATTACATTTTCTTAATATGGCAGCCTTTGGCAAAATACTTATTGGATAATATGTTTATTGTTAACTTACTAAAAGCGACAAAAACAAAACCCGAAAGTTAATAGGATACCATTAGATAATTTTACATAATTAATAAGTTTAAACGGTGCCGTCAACAAATTTATGCATAATATATTAATATGTTGGAACACAATATATCTAGATAATTTCTGAATCACATTTGGTCTCTTCCATCCCAACACTTCGTGTTTTCCTTTCAACTGTTCCAAAATAATTATAAATTTTGTCATAATAGTTTTTGAATCAGAACATGTAGAGATCTAACGCCTTCAGACCAGGCGTTTACAATTGAGGACACATATTCTGAAAAAAAATATTACAGGGTAAGATTTTAAATTGGAAGCGGTTGTGTACTTTAACGGAAATTTAATAATCATTATTATCTATATATTTATTTTATTATTAAAATTTAATCTCTATTATTATAAAAATTTACAATTATATCTATTTGATAGAATTCTTTATTGAGGTTTGAAAGGATTAAATAAAATAAATTTTTAAAATACTTCTAAATAGACATTGCTCTTTAAGGAAAATAAGATGCATTTTACTATATAATTTCATGTTTGAAAGCCTGCACGAAGACTGTCGCAATATTTGGGTGGAACTAGTAATTTGTAATAAACACTTTTACTGGCGTAATAAGAAGCATATACGAGTACACGCGAATATATTTTAAAAGAAGCATGAATTATTCATATAACCTTTGATGGACTTGCAAATAAGAAGGAAGAAATTCTTATATAAATTGAACATTGGTATGATATATTGATGTTTTAACTTTAACGCAAATTACATTAAGAGTTTAAAACTATAAAAAAATACATTATGACAAACATATCCAATAAATTTTGAAGATATATTCAAATAACCGAAAAACATAATTGCAGTGCAAAGTTATCGTTAAATAAACTGAAATAAAACGGAACCGTAATGGAATTTTCTCCTTTGATGAATCTATAGAAACGAGGATACCACATTTATTTTATCTCTCTATTCATCTTAATGCATAACCATCATTTTCATCTGAATCAACGGTTTGATCTAACCAAACTTTTATCTTAAGGTATATTGAAAGAACAGTTCATGCAAAGGAACGGTAGCACATACATATATTGCATTTTCATACTACATCAGAGACAGCATGCTACCACGGGTGCACAAATCATTAAGGTGATAGTAAGTTTAGCATAGTAAAATAAGCAATTATGTTTTTTTCTTAAGTGGATCAAATTCTATCACGTCGTTGCATAATACATGTACGCACATGTATTCTGGATGGTTTCGTAAATTTCGAATTATGTACTTTTCAATAATTAGTAGAGTTAAGAGAAGTATTGATTTTCTTTTGTTTTAGTTCTCATTGCATCTTTATTTTATAAGGTTTACCTGTTTAACGCTTTGAGGTTTGCTGTGAAAATACTTACCACCAAAAAAATAATGTTTCATGTTTTGTTGTATGCAACATTTTTTTAGGTATTCTCATAGAAAATTTTTGTACAGAAACGTTTTATTTATATTTGTATGAAACTTTTTATTATTGGTATTTATTTAGTCTTTGAGAGTCAATAAAATTACTTTTTAAACTAACAATTCTGTTAAGACAACATTATTTTCTTTCAATGAACAAAATTTTGATAAATTCAATAAAATATATTTCACAAAAATGCATACCCAGTAGTCGGATTTAGTCAGTTTCACATTTCATAATTCTGATATTCACAGACCGCTTAAGCGGCATTTAATCTTTGGAATTTTCTATTCATAATTTTTAGCTATCCCGACATTTACCAAAAATTAATATAGAATTTAAATTCCTCTGTACAGGCATCTGCAATGGATGGGGAATAAGATGGAAAATGGTACCACATTAAAGGGGCAATAAATTCGATTTTCACAGAAATTCACGTTACATTAAATTAACGAAAAAAAAACATTTGTTCAAGGTTTTTATATTTTAGAAGTTAAAAGCAAAACATTTCAGCTCCGTTTACCCAATTACAAAAACTTCTTCTAAAAAATGATTTTCTATATTATTAAAACTGCATTAAGCGAAAAGAAATCTTTATTTTTACAATTTTCCGAGACGCCCAGAGGAACATAATTATCAATACTTGAATATCTCAGACAGACAGAAAAAAAAAACCTTACAGATCTAAATGTAGTTTTTTTTTATCTCTTTTCACTTTTTATTTTTCGAAAAGTTCAAAAGCCCGAGTCATGTACCATTTTTGAAAAAAAAAAGAAACAATATAGAGTTAACTAACAGAAATGTGTATTAATTATATACGTTTTAAGACGTATGTTAAACTCTTAAATCATGTCTCACTAGACGTAATTTCATTTCTGTTCTTAGAGTATCATTAAGCAAAAAGTAAATTTTTTATTACTTTTTTTGAAAAAAAAGCAAAATCTTTTGCTTATAAATTGAAGAATTTTGAGTTTTTATTAAAAAAAAAGCGTAGCTGAAAAAAACTAAAAGTTGAGGTGTACGAAAAATATTTTTAAATAGTAATAACTAAGCATTTATACTAACTTAAATTAATTGTATTTTTTTCTGTCAGCAGGAATACGTTAACCAAACATTTTACTACACAGGTTAAGAGCACAGTAAAAAAAGATTGTAATAATAAGAATAAACTTAGATGTATTCTACTTAGCTTTTACGGGCTTTTATTTAATGATGACAAAAAAAATCTACTCTTATCGCATTTTCTTTTAAGTAATCCTTAAACAATTACATAGGAATATATTTTCTTCTGGTTAATTCACTTCTTATAAGTTTAGTAAAAGAAAATATTATATCTTGCAAGCGAAGAAATTTAAAAGTTTATAGTTGTACACAAGTTGGAATTCGTATTTTCTTAAAAATTTATTTTCTAAAACAATTTAAACTTGCGGAGCAGTGGTTCTAAATCTTTATGAACCAAGTGGGAATTTTGAATTTGAATTTTTTAATCGCAAAAATGCTGTGCTAAGTCGCTGTTGTCGTACAAAGGAATATCCAGAATATGATTATCAACTCTTTAACGAACATTCTGCTCTAACCAGATTCCGTAGTTTTTGCAGATGAAATAAATCAAATTCCGACATCCATTTAAAGAATGAATGGTACATTTTTATTAAAAATGATACACTAATATATGACGAAATGAAGTGAAACTTTTGGATGTCCCCTATCATTCTTCCGGATTTGATTAAAACCAAATTCAATAATCGTGAAAAACATAGGAAAATTTACTAATATACAGAGTGATCCAAAAATCAGTAAACTTTTTAAAACCTTATATTTTTAAATTATTTCACTAATTGGAAGTGTTAACACACACACCTGCAGCACATGGTCAAGCGAAAATCCACACAGTATTGTTGAAAAACCGCTTAACCTTGAAACGGTGACAGTCTCGTGCGGTTTTATCACGTGGTTTATCATTGGTTATTTTTTCTTCGAGGAACTGAATGGTGATACATTTCAATTTCTGCCATAGGTGAACAATATCAAACGCAATTAAAATATATCCCTTGCTTGCAAGAGACGTAAGCACACTATTCAATGATATTTATGCAGGATTAAGTGCCTCCGCACATAGCTACTCCTGTCAGGACACTTTCGAGGTCGACATTTGAAAACAACCATGTTCTTTGCCGATGTTTTCCGCACGTATGGCCCGCAAGGTCTCCAGATCTTACACTTTGGGCTGGTTGTAAGGCTATTTGAAGTAACGTATATATAGAGAGATTGGCCTCTTATAATAATAATAATTGGCGTCTTATAAAATTTTAGCCCAGATAAAAGAAGCTGTATGCCACCATTATCAGGTATAAACTCTGAAGTGCTTGGTAACAATGTGCAGAGTAACTTCCATCGTATGACGATTGTAATCGTCAGTGATGGGGAACAAATTGAATAGCTGTGATATTGAAACCTATTTATTCATAAAAATGAATTGTATTATTATTTTATAAGTCCATCAATTCAACTCCATTCATCATCACCTTTTGGTCAAAAATGTAACTAATATAAAATAAATGCTTTTCATTATAAGCAAAAATCTCCCGTTTACCTGAGCATGTCTATACAAATCGCATCGTTTTATTGTAAAGAGATTACACATTTTAAGAGTTTAAGTCTCTACTGCGCGATATTTTCAAACTAAGCAACAATGGTTTAAAAAATTAACTACTCGTTATAATTTCGAATAATTCCTGCAGCCACAAAAGCATCTCCTCGACAAATGTGAGAGTTTGTGTCCATCCGCATCCATAATTTGGGAGCCTAAAGTAGTTTGTAATTTCATCAAGGATATATTAAAATCGATGTTCTCATAAATAATGCCGAGTGATATATGGGAAAAGCGTAAGAATAGACAAGAGGACACTTTCTGTAATATCCTCGACTCCTATCTCTCTGTCGCATTATCTATTCATTTTTTATGATGACGGAGGGTGGTCAGTATTGAACCAGATCCAAAAATATCCACACTGCGATACTCTTGGGATGACAACCCTATAGAAAAGCGCATATTTATCATTTTATGCCTCATATAAACTGATTGGTTACTGGCGAAGCTCTGAGTGAGTGCAGTGGAAGAATTGGGTTATCATTAGCGTGTTTAACACTTTCCAATCGGCTGGACACGAGAAAAGTTTCAAAGAACGGCCAACGATAAATATGGCGAAGCATTATGCCGCAAATATTTTTTTTTAATCTTTGATACTGAACGCAGATTTGGTCTTTTCGCTTTCATCATAAAAAAAGATGCAGGGGTGATGATTCCCCTCTCTTGATAAGCAATTCTTAGTACAGCTATCCGATTGCTCCGGTGATAACTGAAGAGAATTTTCACCACCTCATGTATTTAGCGATTAGTTTGGACAGGGTAAAACCTCTGTTCAATGATGGGCTCATTTTCTTTACTCATATTTCACTGTGACGTCGCAACATGCATGCAAACTATCAGTACTGTGCCTTTGCGAATTCATGCGACAGTATTTATAAGTCGGAGAGAGGCTGTGTCGGAGGACAAATAGTCGCCTGTGGCAGTTTTTGGGACCTGGCATGGTAATAATCTTGTAGGTCTCTGCAATATAAAATGCTTGTCACGTTGTGACTAATTATCAATTACACTGCGACGTCACTTTACAATCTCAAATGTTTGACACGGAGGAACGTCACAGAAAGCGTATATTTATGAGAGGATTCTGAAAAGTAAAAACATAATGCTTACAAATAATATCCACAGCGTTTCCACAGACGGAAAAAAAATCATTATGAATGTCTACTAGACGCTCACCTTCTGCATGAAGAAAATATATGACTGCAAGCAATTCGCATGATCGGGATTCTGAATTGACTTAGACATTATAAAGACGCACTGCCCCAAGACTCAGCGTAAAAATAACGTGTGACCTAGAGGGAAAAGCGCAACGTTTAAGGATACAGCTTGTATTGCCAACGGGCTCACATAAAGTTCTCTTTGCTGCTATCGGTGAGGCATTTTTACTTTCCGAACTCGCCTCGTACCTTTCGTTTGTGAAGTGACGAATGTCACGAAATGTAACGTCGAGGTAACCTGTTTGCTGTATGGGTAACAACTGAACACATAATATTTAGGCTTGAACGTATTCTCTCCCCTCCCTTGGAATCGAAACTGCACTTTCGTGAAAAATTGAATAAAGTTTATGGTGCTATTCTGTCTGTCCGTGTTCTAACTATTGTTAGTATGCACGAATTACCTTCTTAATTTGAATTATTTGTTTTATATAAGTTTATTAATTTTAGTATAAGCTTTCCAACTTTTGTATTATTTTATTTTTAGGTTACAAATCTTTAATAGCTCGAGATCCCTTGGAAACAGTACTATATAAAAACGAAATTGCTGGTGTGCGAACTTGTAATTATCTAAATCTGTGCTGAAGAATTAATGTTCAATAAAAATACTCTTTCACAAAGATTGAATAAACGAGAATACGTTTCAGACAGTCAAACCTGAAATGACAAAAACATTGAGAATCAAAATCTATTTATTCAGAAAATGCCTATCTATTTAATCATACTGAGTTAAGTTCCTTCGTCATTGAAATATGACAAATCAATTGCCCTTCATATTTATTCACTTGAAATGAGAAAGCAAACAAAATTAAGCTTTTTTTTAGCAGAGCAATAAAAACTATTATCTCAGTACGTAATACTTCCATTTAACAAAATATCGCGGTCATAAAAAAGTAAAAGAAATAACATTACACTAAAACTGATTCTAGTAGCTAGAGCGCATTTGTAGTGATAAAACTATTTATTGCCTTCTCGGACTGAACTTGCATTAAAAGCAAATCTTTCTCTTGTCTTTACAACTTCATTTCGGAATCCAGTTTTATTTCTTTTTGTCCTTTTTTTTTCACTTTTGCTTTCCTTTTTCTTCCTTCAGAAGCAGATGACGACCCAACTCCGTTCTCTGCTCATTTATATTCCGACCACAGACTGAGAATTCTTGAAATAGACATTTCATACCTTCATAGGGAGAAAAGAAGTGAAAGGAAATCTAGAGTATTTAGATGCGCTTTCTCTTTTCTGTTTTGGGATTGGAAAAAAAAAAAGAAAAAATTATATATTTCGCGAGAAAGAGTGAATCTAGAATAATGTTTTATTTAGGTGTTTCATCTTTGAATTTGAAAACACTGCTCAGAATAATCCGGGGGATATTTTGAAACAGTGTTCGAGACGGCAGTCCGCTTTTCCAGGCGCTGAGAATGGGGGGAGAGTTTTTCCATTTGCCAGTTTATTGTTTCTCACTAACTGTTACAATGTCACTTCTTCAAATGCATGCTCAAAATGCATACTGGAATATGAAAATTTGTGCTAAAAATATCGAAGTGCTTTCTTTAACAATTCAAAAAGTTAATTTTTACTTTTAAAATGGTCCATTTAAATATCTTTGCAATTCGGTAGATTTTTGAAATGAAAAATGTTTTAGCAACCTTATGCCACTTTTTTCTTTGTGTAGTTTATTAACAACTTTCTTTAGGAAGTAAATGGTTAGCAACACTCAATTGATGCTTTTAAAATGCAGGACGACAGTTTATTCTTTTAGATTTAAAGTTCTGTTTCGCTAACCACTAGTGCTGTAAAAGTAACGACAAAATGAGTATCCGTATGTATTTGTTACTTAGATGTTCACTATTCGTTACTAAGTATTCGTTACTCGTTACTTTCGTTACTACTAATAGAATAGGATCATACGCATCCGAATACCAAGGAATCTAAGGGATTACAGATATGTATTCTAATAGTACCAATACAAAGTACATTAAAATCAGACATTAGAAGAAACAGAAAATTTATTTAACATTTCAAAAAGTATAAAACTGAATGTGTAGATGAAATACATAACATCAACCACTAGAATTATAAAATTTACTATGAATTTGCCAGTAGTAGTTTGATACTGCTAGTGCAGCCATCTATCAGCGTATTATTTGCTAGATTATACTGAAAAGAGGAACAATAAAAATAAATATTTAAGAGATTGACATAAAATTTTTGGAAATACCCATAAAGATTGTAAAACAAATCAGTTTACCAAAAATCAGTGGCAATGTTTCGAAATATTTACAATGTGAATATGAAATAAAAGACGTAAGCATAGCAAAATAGTTTTACAAATTTATAAGAATAGTAAAAATAATAAAATAATCACACTACAAAATTAAATGAGAATATGAAAAAAAAAAAGAAAAAGTTAAGTTCGCAATCCTGCTTCGGAACCACCCTGAAAGAAAGAATTCTGATTGCACCACTATTTAGTACTAAAATGTTAGAAAGCCCGAAATTAGCACCCCTTACTAACGTGCTTCTCTTATATGTATTGCTCCTCTACAATTATAAGAACACCCCCTTCCCCCCCGCAAAAAAAGAGTTCAACTGCGCATAATGACATACTATACACCGGATCGTATCCCCCCATTGTACGACCCATATCAATAGAGCAGCAGATACTATTCCATCTCCATAACTGTAACGAAACATACGGATTCTTCCAAACCTCATCAAAACGATTCCATTCGGCGCGGCACAAACGAATTGCAACCAGAACATACTACTCCTCAAATACCGAAACTGAGTTTTCCCTCCCAACAGCGAGAATCCATAATACTTCCGGTATCTAGTAACGGAAAGGAACATACTATTACTCAAATACCGAAATTCATTTTCTCCCGTTCGAAGTTCGAACCTGGTCGATCCGAAATGCAAACTCGAAAGTCATTTTCCCCATTGAAACCGCGATCCGATATCCAGTAACCCCAGTAACAAATAACGCCTCGCCTGGCAGTCTGTATTCGAAGTTCGAAGCTGCTCGATCCGAAACATCTTCGGATCGAGTAGTAACGATATCAACCGAAAAGTAACAATTCGTTACTTCGAGTCTGAGTGATTATCCGTATCTTAGTACCGAATACATGCGGTTTGCTTCAGCTCTACTAACCACCAATATCAATGATGAAAAGCTATTCAATAAGAGATTGATTATGCGCAGGAATAGAGAGTTTCTTTATCCATGGTAACTCACTTCGCTGAAATCCAGTAACAGTGAATGTAGAAATTTTTCGGATTGTGGAAAATTCTGAAATTTTATTTATGAGTATGAATAAAGTAATAACAGTTGTAATTCCTATAGCGACATTATTCGAAAGAAAAAAAAGGCTTAATTTTAAAATTCCTTAATATCAAAATGTATTTATATTTTTTAATAAATCTACCAATCGTCAATCAATTACCAATAGGAAGCGAAGATGGAGAAATCACATTTGTTAATCAAACACAAAACAACCATTCCAGTTTGAACAACAAGTGATGAAATGAGAAGAGCTATAATTGCGCGTTCTTGTGATTTTTTTAAGTATTATTGGCATGAATTTCTGCAAGTACTAATGCAAGGTTTGGTATGAAAGAATTTTTACTTTTGTTTATTTTTTTTTCAAAATACTACGGAAAGGATATTCACACAAAATGTAGTTAAAAAAAAGTGAAAGCGTTCCAACAATGTTGAAATTTCAGAACCGTCAACGAGAAGTCCTGATCCAAATGTTACAGTGTACTTATAAAGTGATTTAAAAAGACATTTTTAATATAACAGGACACAGTTTTCTCGACGGAACAAACTACACAATGTTCATTTATCTGCTATAGTTTGTATAGACGAAATTCTGCTTCATATAATTTTATCATTCGATTACCAACTGGATAAATTTCAGTTTTTTCCACCTTCTCAGATCTCAAGTAAGAGAAAACAACTCAACCATGTCAAAATTAAAATAAATAATGGCTAAGTTTGACGAATTTTCATTATGTACCGTCATATCTGGAGTTAAGAGGTGTTTCAAAACGATATATGCCAGAGCTTAAAATATATGAGTAAAGTTGTTAAAGATTATGGAATGCGGAAAAGGACAGGGATCTCAGTCTTTCTTACTTTTTCTAAAATTCCTGCATTCAAAAATTTGTTATACAAGTACCTAACATTTAAATAACTGGATTGACAAACGTTACTTTGACAAGAACAACAAAAGAATCATTCAACGGCTGCTAGTACTAGCATTATTTTAGTAAACCATTTCTCAAGCTATAAATTTCAGAAAAATCAGTAACCCCAAGAAAAAATAAAGAAACAGTCTCCCTCCCCTTTAAAAAAAGAAAACAGAAGTATGTGTAACTTTTGAATTCAAAAGCTTTTGTTTAAGCAGGGTTTCTTAAGCTTGTTAGTGTGGGGACTCCAAAATACCGACACAAATTTTGTGGGACCCCATAAGAAATGCACAAATCCGATGTGCACGTGAGTGAAACTGTCAATTTGTTCACTTGAACTGCAACATATTATTGCAGATTTAGGTCATTAAATTAATTTATAGTTTTAAGGTATATAACGATGTGGACGAATTTTAAATAAGTAACAAACTTCAAAATACAGTGGTGGCCAAAATTGTGGACACTTTTTAAAATGTTTAGGTTTTGTAACTTTGTAAGCTTATAGGAAGTGCTACGTTTCAAAAAATTCAAACTCATATATCACTTTAAAGAGAGAGAATTTAATACTGATTTGAATACACAAAACTAAATTTCAATACGTGCAATAGGATAAAAGTTATAATTACTTTAATCTGAATAACAAATACAGTGATGAAGTGGATTGTAATTTCTAACTTTCCAGGTCAATCACTGTTATTTTTTTGAGCTTAAAACTCTCGTAAGCTCAAGAAAACATCGATGGGAAGTTGTAATAAAAAATTACGGCTACCCTACAAACTGTTGATAGCTCACTGCAGTAATCAATATCTAATGTATCTCGATAATCATTGCCGTTTAACTTTTTTTGCATTGTAAATATTTTAATTTAGTTTTTTGAATTGAAATCAGTATTAAATTATCTCTAAAATGATGTAGAATATTTTGCGAAACATAACATTTTTTTATACGCGTACGAACTTAGAAAGCAAAAAAAAAGTTTCTACAGTTTTGGCCACCACTGTATAATACATTATAAAATTAAATTCAATCACTTGATTAAATTCGGGCATTAACTATAGCCTGTCCATTAAGTGTAGTCACTTGGAAAGTCACCACTGAGAAAACATACTTACTTCTAACAGCTCATATGTGAGGCTAAATATCAATGGGAAGAGTGCGATTGTTTATTTTTAATTATAATATCAAATCTTTGCAAAATAGTCGACATCGCAGGACAAAGCAGTTCTTCAATATTTTTTAAATTTGATCGACATTTGTTTTTTATGGTGGTTAAAGACAAAAATGTTGTTAAAGACGAAAATGTGGTAAAACTACTTTAATAAGTTTAAGAAAGACCAAAACTGCTATTATTTATGGAGACCCCTTCTGCAAATCCCGCAACCCTAATTGGGGTCCCGAACCACTGTTTAAGAAACTCTGGTTTGAAGAAATGTACAAAAAAGAATTAATTTTGATTTAAAAAAAGTTCGAATCATTTTGTTTCCGTTAACAAAACATGTACGTATATTTTGGAAATCAGTAAACAAATTTTGTGCAACAGAAATTAAAAACATTAAAAATGATTTTGATTAAAATGCTGTAAAACTATTACTTAAAACTTTGAAGACTTTCAAAACTATTTGTCTGAAATAGCAACCTTTTTTAAATAATCTAAAAGAAAAAAATATGTCACTAGTAAATTAACATATGCTTAACAGATATGTATTTATTTATTTTTAATGGGTACGAAGAGAGAAAAAAAGAAAAATCAAAGGATTGCAATTTCTATACACAAATGTTTTCAAGCAATTTGCATTTATTTATGTATTTCTTTTGTGAAGCTAACTACTATATAAGACGTCTTCACAAGATATTTCGGAATCCACACACGTATAGAACATCATCGCATCGCTGGTGCAGAAAACTTCATGCACTTTGCCCCCTAAAAAAATGTTTCAAAAGTTTTAGAAGAAAGTCTGATGCCTGGAATCGTTTATTTATTTTTTTTTTTTTTTTTTTTTTTTGAGAAAGAAAATACAAAACAGCTTCAGCCACAAAGAATGAATTTTTCGTATTTCTCTTGCAGAAAGCGTTTGAGGAATTTAGAGAAGTCGGAACTGGAAAAACGGTCTCTGAATGTATTATCAGAGCCAATGTGTTTTCCACTTGGCATACAACGATCCATGCGGATATGAATCTAAATATTCACATGAATACGTATATTTATAAATGTTCAACTGAGGGTCGATCATATACACAATTTTATTTTCTAAAATCTGCATTCCCAAAACTTATAGCAAAGGGGAAATGTGCTTATAATTTCCGGACATCAATCTGTCTGGAGGCGCGGTATTGGCACAATATGGCCCTCTTTCCACAAACCTTAACTTATATGCTTTTATCGTTACGAATACGTATTTGGTTTTGTGCTTAGCGTAGTTTCTCTGAAATGTCTTTTAATATTCTTCTAGGCACACAAATTGGGAATCTGTGACTAAACAGTTCGTTAGCATTTAAACAAGAATGTTAATTTTTCATTATGCAATTGGATATATACAAAAGACGTTGTGTTTGAAATTGTATTATCTACTCATTCGGTATCACTCATTATATCCCCCCCCCTTTTCGATTAATAAATATGTAATATTTGAAAGTTTAAAAGTATGGATTTTTAAAACCAAAATTGTTACTTTTGACTTTTAAATAGATTTGGAAATTCTGAGACTGCAAAGGGAAAAAAATTTAAATACATTTTGATGAAAACTAGACGATTTCTTTGTAACAGATAAATGACCAGTCCGTAGCTTATCTCATTTATCACTTTTTAGCTTAATAAAAGTATTATTTTGATAGCATAATTATGATATAATAAGTTACTTCTAGTCTTTCATATTAGCGGAATATAACAGACGTTTCTTTTTTCTTTTCATCATTCGCATCCTTTATATGAGGAATTACTTTGATCAAAGAATAGCTTTCTAGCGTAGAGACGACTTCATTCGGTGGCTTTCTTTACCAATCGAACAGCGATTAAAGATAAAAAGAGAGATAAATATAAACAATCTATACATGAAAGCAGTATTCGGATGCGAGTCGGTGCTAGTGTTCAGCTTAAAACCCTAGTGAGCTGGACTTAGTATAGCTTTTTGTGAAATGATCCATTTTGTTCGGATAAGGTTCAAAGTTATAGAAATCCTCGACCTGATAATACAATGAAGATATTAGACCTAGTAATGATATCAAAAGCTAGCCGAGAAATAGTGCATCAAGATTCAACCAGTTATTTTCTTCATTTTTGACTTTAAATGGGGAACATGTTCGTCCTCCCGCAAATTCAATTGTGAACAAGTTTTGGTATACTGAGGCACAGTGCACCAGACGCAGAGTAATGCATGTCCCTTCAAAATCTGTGATCCTCTCCAATAAGCCGCCCAGTTAGTATTTTAATATTAAATTTTTATTTGGCCATAAGGAGAAACGAGTACTATTCGACACTGAAATCAAAAAATCGTTTGGGTAGCATCGGGGAGGCAAAAGGGGTGAATGGGCATGTACCCTGAACTTTGTAAAAAAGCAATATCTGTTTTAACCCTTTCGCCTCCACCGGGACATGTATGTCCCGCAGGTAGTTTAAAATAAGCCTATGGGATAATTATGCTTTGTTTTATTATGAATGCATGCGGAACTGGGATTCCTTGATTGAACTGACAATTTAAAGTTTTTTTCATTTTTTTTTTTCAGTATTTACTCAACATTTGTAGTGTAAATGGTGTTTTAAAGTACTGATTTCATTTTTTTACAGAAAAAAAATTGGTAAGGAAAGTTAAAATCTTCCTTCCACCCTCCCAAACCTGAAAAAAACTCTTTATTTTTAATCTTGGTTGTCTTGAATATGTCCGCCCCCAAACTCTTAGGTAAAGCTGAAATATTTTAATTCAAACGTCTTATTACCCTAAAGGCCAACTCTCATGCGAGTCCGTTCTCATACTCTAGAATAGTTCAATGTATTCTTCAGTACCTCCTAGCCGGATTGCGGAGAAAAGTCTCCCCATTGTGTCTGGGGCGTGGTTCTGTGGTTTCACGGGTTAGCTTTTGTCGTGAATTCCGAATGGTTATTGCAATCCCATAAATATTTCGACTCACAATAGCCTGCATGCGCAAACTGACCATTAAAAAACTCCCCTCGTCGACTGACAAACGGACTCAAATGCGCGTCGGCCTTAACACACGCTAACGGAATCCCAGTACGTACATCACGCACTTTCAATATCTTTCTTATCTTTGTGTACACATCAACAAAGTATTATCTTCCGAAACGTAATTGCACAAATAACGCAACAGCAGGCAAAGCAACCACTCCACGGACGTCCTCTATCATAACGGAGGAGCCCATCCATTATCCTCTGAATGACAGAACGCACACCCAAGTGACACCACCGAAAAACAAATACCAATGTCTGGCGTGTGTGCACTTCTCTGAGGAGAGGGGGGAGAGAAGTGAGCTCCAAAAAGTAGTAACATTTTCGCTTTTGTCTCTCTTTTTTTTTGTGTCGGAAAGGAGTTTCTTTATTTACTGTTAGTCATAAGAGTGTCATCTATACGGGCTTGAAAAGCGGGAATAATTCATTCATACGATTGTTTGTAGTGGTTGTAAAGAAGATGAAACTGAATGGGAAAGCAGAAAGGGTGTGTCTTGATGACATGGTACCGAAATATGAAAAGATAAGGATATTGGATTATTTAGAAGAGTTTATTTTTTGTTCCTTGGAAGGATAGATGAGGTTTCCTTTACAAAACTCTCAGCGTTACAGAAAAAAAGACAAGAACATGAACTGTTTTGTACAATAATATGATATAATATTGTAAAATACTAGCACAATATTAACATAATGCATAAAATATGATACATAAACCGCCTACATCAATTTCCGCAAAATGATACACATAATACATAAAAATATAAACCATTACAAACACATCGATAATAAACACTTCCAACACAATTTGTCTTTTGACACAAACATGCCTTATTTACGCATGCACAACTGCGTTGTGAATATTTAGGGTAATTAAAAGAGTGCCAATAAAGCACACCCTTTTACAACTGCTGCAGTGAGAAAGTTATTTTGTTTGCTCATCTATTGTTTGTTCTAAGCTACTTTACCCTAATAGGTTTGATTTTTCTTATTCATTAGATAAAATGCATTTATACACTGAATTTCAGCAAAATACTAAAAAGAAAATGGCTATGAATAAAGAATATTAAGACTATTAATAAATTTCTTAATTAAAAGCTCTTTCCTCGCACTCACAGGCAAAATTTGATTCCGATTTTTATTTTTTTTGTTCTTTCGTTATCTGCCTATCAATAAAATATTATCTTTCGAAACATAACTTAACAAATGACTCTTACCAGTATTACTCCAACTAAGCCTCCTCTCCTCTATCATAACCATAGACTTTCATCCATTATCCTCATGACAGATCGCACGCCTAAGTGACACCACGAAAAATAAATACCAATGTCTGTGTGTGTGCTCTGGAGAGACGAAAGGAAAACTAGCTCCATAAAGTACTAGCTTTGTCTCTTTTTTCTCGATCAACCCAATCCACTGCTTTGCTGGCTTCCATTTCGGGACCGAATTAATTATTCATGTGATTGTTTTCTCATGATTATAAAGAAGATGGAGTGACTGAAAATTAAAAGCGATAACTGTCTTAATGAGATCTTACCGAAATATGAAACAAGGGAATGTTGATTTTTTTAATTTCAAGTTGATTTTTATCTAAAATTTTGTAAGGGGCTTCATATGTGTAAATGTAGATTGCAGAACTATTCAGAGAACTTTTTAATGTTATTCTCTTAAGAATAACGAAGACATATGAAACAACTTTAGGAAAGAGGATCGAATTGCATCTGATGGCTTTCGGAAGTTTTGGAAAATATCTTAGGAATAATTTCTATGTATTCGCCAACGGTTAACCCTTTGTCGGTTTTTCATGATGAACTTCTCTTTTTATTACTGCATCTTGTACCAACTCCAAATCAGATCGGTAGCGGCAGCATATGCCAAGAGCATTAACTTCTACCACAAACTCAAGACTTCATTTCTACCTTATTCAGCAACCGATAGATGGCAGCACTACTGATCGTAAGCGGGGAGGTTCACTTTTTTTTTTTTAAAACAAATAATAAGCAGAAGTCCCAAGGCTTATTTTTGTGCCCTTGAGAGGTGTGTTTTGCGTGATAACTTGGTGAACATTGCGACCATGACGTATTTAACGCCATGGTCTCCATTAGCGAGCACAGCTGTCTTTGGTTGGTTCCAGGGTTGAACTCGTAACCCTACGGCCACAAAAACGACGATTCTCGCAACTGGGCTACCGCAGCCCAACAGTTAACCCTTAAAGTAGTGGAGAATTGAGTAATAAATTTTACGCATATAATAATTTGAAATCTTCTTAAATGTAATTCTTGCACTTCGGAGTTTTTATTTTTAAATGTTTATATCCATTTTAAATTTATTATTATTATTTTATTTTATTTTTAAGGGTGTTAAAATTGATTGCAAAATTAGGGTGCATGTTGGAGTGTGAAAAGCATTCCTTTTGTTCGAGTCTAATATAATTTCTTTCCTTTTAAATGCTTTCAAGAACAGTTTTAATTCCTTTCCTGAAATAATTAAAACAATAATTGCAGAAACATTTAGTACAAAATCTCTTGCCTTTCAATCCCACACACACAAACACTTACGCTCCTCTGTAGTTTTCCTACCTTAGCATACATCAACAAATATTATCTTCCGTAACGTAATTAAAGAAATAAATTAACAGCAGGCAGTAACAGTATAATACTAAGGCATATCCATTAACAGTATAATATAAGGGCATATCCACTATCCTCTGAATGACAGAACGCACGCCCAAGTGACACCACTAAAAACAAATACCAATATCTGTGTGCGCATCACCCTGGAGACAGGAGAAAGGGAGCTCCAAAAAGTAGTAAGCTCGGCTTTTTTTTTTTTTTTTTTTTTTTTTGTGAAAGGAGTTCTTTATTTACCGATGTCATCAAAGTGTCATCTATTTCGGGCGGGAAAACGCCAGTAATTCATTCATAGGATTGTTTTTGGTAGTTGTAAAGAAGGAATGAAGTGAATTGAAATAATAAAAGGAGCGTGTCTTGATGGGATGATATCGAAGTTTCAAACAAGGTAATACTGGTTTTAAGGAAGTTTGTTTTTGCTTATTAGAAAGATTCATCAAGAGTCACATAATTTTAACACATTCATACTAAACATTTATTTGCTTTCTAGAATTACGAAACAATTGCCACAAATATGAGCTTCTGTGTTTTCTCAGTGAATTTTAAAGTGTAAAATTCGAAATAAATTATTTCTAAACTCTGCTAAAATAAAGCTAAACTTTGTGTTATTTTATTTAAATACTTTGTTTTCAAAAAGGAGTATTATTTCGTTAGCAGGAATAGTTTTCAAACTTGAGTTTCTGTACATAAATACATTTTCAGATATTGAGTGTTATTTCTGCTTTGAAATCTTAACTAAATTTTACATATTTTGCAGGAAACTTTTATTTATTTATTATATACATAGAATGTCACATCGAAAAATAATTACCGATGAATGAACATAAATTTCCATTATTTCGGTGGCATGCTATCCATTTATGACGTTTATACTCGTAAAATACTTCTACAGAGAGTAAAAGTTTTGAAAATTTACATTCCTCTTTTTAAACAGACCGTTAGCTCTTCATTTTCAAAAGCCTTAGTATCTAATTACTCTATTTTCCAAATACACCAATTTTTAAAGAATTTTGTGAATGACCTGGACATAATAAAGCAGTTGAAATTGGAAAAAATTAAGAGATAAACAAATAAAGAAGCAAGTATTAATTTTTCAAATGTTTTTATCATTAATATAAAGGATTCATAAAATGACAAAAACCAAATACAAGCAGTTTTATATAATAAATTTTACATGCAAAGATTTATTCTTTTATATGATTAACATCAACTGTCATATTATTTTAAATTATTTTGCGATTACTTATATTTCTTAATAATTTTATAAACTTCATTTTATTAACCTTATTATTGTTTATAGATAGTTTCCACTTTGAAGTGCAGAAAACTAACTGTGAATAGCACCTTAAAGCAAAAGAATAAAATGAAAACAGGGTAAAAGTATGTTTAAAATATTAGAGTAAGCGATTTTCACGATGGAAAATTTGAATTTCCAAGCTAAGAACATGACATACCATATAAAAAATGACTAAACACGTCATTATTTTATACTGTTTGATCTTTAAATTATCTTTTAAATATTTCTACTATCAACCAAGAACTAGAGGCGAAATAAACACAAATGAAACTTTATAAAGAATTAGCGCAGGGAAAAACATCACCGCAAATTTAGATACAACAATTAATTCAAGTATGAAATTAAAACTTCACATAAAATTAGACCGAATCCGAGAACTTTCTATAAAGATCCAAACTTTTTCC
Source organism: Cheiracanthium punctorium (assembly GCA_038373885.1). NCBI lineage: Eukaryota > Metazoa > Arthropoda > Arachnida > Araneae > Cheiracanthiidae > Cheiracanthium > Cheiracanthium punctorium. The sequence goes on along the minus strand of JAWZYV010018453.1, from coordinate 33,557 downwards.
AAAATAAAGTCTGTTCCTGCAGATTTTTTGTAGCAAATGTCTTTTGATCGGAGCAACGTAAAAGAACATAAATCTTTTTACAGAGAAAATATCTGGTAAAAGACTGAAGTTTTGATTTTCATTTTTGTAAGAATGCGAAAATTCTTCATAAGATAGCGAGGCTCGCTGACAGAATAGAAATCAGTGTAGACACCCTCCTCAGAATCGAAATTCGAAAGTCATGAAGAATTTAAGGAAAAAGAGAGTTGAAATCGACGTATTGAAATAAAATAGTTTTCTCATGATCAGTTAGATAGCTGTTTTCTCTCTTTTTGCTTTGCGATGCAAAGAATTGGCTCCAGGTCCTATAAAAGTATAAAATACAAATGTCCCAAAGCATACAATCATACCCTAGAGATATTGTTCCGAAGCAATACATTTTTCCATATAGTAAAGCTCCAAAAGCTTTCTGAAAACTAATATTTATGATTTAAGATACTTGGAAGTAGAACACACTCACAGTACCGGAACAAAACTATGTAGAATTGAGAATTAGTCACAGTTTCTCAACTGATTAGGCATGAGATTTAATAATTTTTCATTTTTTAATGGAATAAAAGAAAATTGTTTAATTAGAACTAACATAACAATAGCTATGTCTTATAATAATAATAACAATAATACATAATTATAATTTTAGAAGTAAACTATAAGAATAGAATCATAGAAACGGTAAGAAAGTGGTGAAACAGAAAACAAATTGATAAAACGATTGGTAAATCATTGTCGTAGCTTTCGGGATGCATGTACCTCTGTGGCCGGAAATAACGATAACCAACCAGTTGACGCATACCTTAAAACTTCTCTAATCTGGATTTCTGCACTTCAAATAATTTTTCTTTCCACCAAAATCATAAAACTCGGTATACACATTCAAAATACATTAGACACCCTATAACACGGGCCTATACAAGAGGGATTCATGCAACACGGCTGAAAAATTGCGATTTTCTTTCTATAACGCATTAAAAAGACTTGTATAAATGAGACAGACGTTCCTTTATTACTTCTTAACACTGTTGATGCTGTTAATGTGTTTGTTACAACACGGATGGTATGTACCGTTTTATAGAAGGCTGAGGGAGTCTACTATACACAATTCAATAACAACTTAACAATAATAACAACAAGTTTTAAAATTTAGATAAACGGGAATATTTTTTCCATAATTTACAGCAACATTGTCTGCAGAAAAAACATGATGAGATTTGACTTAACTCTAGCCTCTTTTTAGTCTAAATATTCATTATTTGGTCTGTATCTGCCCCGCAGCTTTTTTGGTGATCTTCGTATGTATCTATCTAGTTTGAATGCCCCTATCAAGCGAAAAATAACCTAATAATGGATACACTATTTTAATATCCTCTATTTTAAAATCATTCGCTATTGAAAATTACTGACTTGTTTTTAAATTACTAAGCAATCTCTCTTGACATGTAGGTCCTAAAATATTTGTGGCTATAATCCTAGCTATTGTAGCTACGATAGTGTGTGATACCATGAAAATTTGAAGTAACTTCTTCGTTAGTAATTAGATCCTCTTCTTAACTGTTTTTAGATCTGAAAAAGAAAAAAGAGACAGACACCATAGCTCGATTTTCTTCAGCATTCATAGCAAATGTTTCATGCTTAAAATATGTTACATGGTGATTCACTGCTCGAAAACTCTTAAATTTAACCAAAATAAAGCTGACGTAATTTACACCTCTGTGTGAACTCAGTTTCACGTACATTTGTTATAATCACGGGTCATTGAAAGAACAAAAATACTTTTTTTTTTGTACTACTAGCTTCATTTGTCGAGATACCATGAGACATTTCAAAGAAAGGTAGTAAACACGTTTCAAAGAAAGGTGTTAACATATCGAAGTAATTATAAATTTTGTCACAGTAAAATATACACATAAATAACTATATATATTGGCTGCCTTCTAAAGCTGAAACACATGACGAATACCTACTACAAGTGATATGACATGATTTATCTATTTTACTAATGCCAATGAATTTTACTGTAGAAAATTCGGAGAAATTATTGAATCCTGGGAGCTCGGGAGATACAACATTATTTACTGAGACTACCCGAGTATCCCAGGAAGGTTGGAAATCCTACTAAATATCATCGTTAATTATGTAGAAAAGTGATCGGCAAGTTTGTCTCTCAATTGGGCTGCGGTAGCCCAGTTGGGAGAGGCGTCATTCTCGTGGTCGAAGGGTTGCAGATTCGATCTTAGGACCAACCAAAGAACACTGTGCTCAATAATGGCGACTGCAGCATATTTAATATGTTGTGGTCGCAATCTATTTCCATGTTCCCATGAAAAGTGATACCTCTGGGGGTGTCAAAACTAAGCCTTGATTCTTCTGATTGGTACTCAAATTTAAGAAGCCCCACTAACGATTGGTAGTGCTGCCATCTATCAGCTCCTGAATGAATCAGACAAACTCTGCGGGAGTTTGGGGTAGATATTAACACTCTTAGCAGGTGCTGCCTCTATCGATTTAATCTGGATTTGGAGTTGGTACAGAATTTTGTAAAAAGCAGAAATGCTTAGCCCCCATTAATCCATGAAAAACAGACAAGTGCCTCTTAATTCTCTTTGGTATTTTCTGTGTACTGATAATAAATCATTATTACCCGTGTAACATTTTATTCATATTCGTAGAATTTTCTCCTCTTCCACTGTCCCTGTCATTGAAAAATGTGAAATTAATGCCGTCAGCAATATGTTAAAACGCACTAAACGTACATAGTTACAATCTTCATTAAAAACGATATGTATACATTTATTATGGGATAACTAAACGAAACAATAGAAAAATAAAACTGATCATATCTGATCCATTATACCTTCCCTGACAATTCAGGTATCCCAATGACATTCCCTAGTACAAATACAGTCCGCACAAATACTCTGTAGAGTGTTCCACATCAAACACGAAAATAGTGTCCAAGGTTAGGCAATATCCGAGCCGGTTGTTGGCTCGTTGACGCGTGTTGCAATGCAAAAACCTAATAACTGTTCCTGGATTTTACGCAGAAAGATTTGAGATTCGTGAAATTGCCATTTAGGGATTTTGCAATGATTTTCAATTTAATCTGTTTAAGAGAAAAGTTTTAGTAATATGTATAAAGGATTATTTTAAAATGGATTAGTTGCATTGTGAAGTGGATGTCGGTAAGCTATTTTAATGTAAATGAGGTTTTCACTTCCATAAACATTTAGTTATTTCAACGGGATATTTACAAAGAAAAGAACTATGCAATGTTTCACCAAAAAATTGCATAGCTTTGCATGCTTTTCAATTCATCAAAAGGAAAGGTCAAAACTGGTCACCTTATAAAAGTAGTCATCTTACGAAGGTAGTAGTGTGGTACAGTGTGGTGGTTCAAAAGTGAAATTGCATAAAAGAGATCACAATAGACAGGTGGTCTCTTTACCAAGGTGGCCACTTCAGCAGGTTCCACTGTATATATATTTTATTGCTACTCTATTATTTCATTTATTAAGGCATGGATAAGATTTAGAAAATAATTTTATATAAGGAAGAAAAAAGTATTTTATTGATGATATTCTCAGAGAGACGATAGTTTCGAGTTTCATAGGAAAATAAAACCATTTTTTATTATAACTAATGAAAAAATATTAATTCTTAGTACTGATTTTTGGCTTCTATGATTTCAAAACCGAAATATTTTAGGTGTATAAATAGAAAGAATGAAATAACTTAATCATACAAACAGATAACTGTAATATACACAAAAATAAAAATAATATCACATGTGAGCTAGAAATTTAAACAATGACAAGTATAAATGATGAAACACCTCTGGATGATTTAAAAAGTTTTGAAATTCAATGCATAAGTTTTAAAACTTTCAACACGCATAAATTTGTGTCAATAGAATGTAAGAATCCTTCATTCATGTTGCTACTAATTTAAGAAACAAAAAACGATAGGCAAATAAATCAAACAAATAGGTATATATTTTTAAAAATAACAAAGGCATGGGTTATTTATATCACTCTTCTCTTTCACTTTGTGTCAAATAAATCCTTCATGCTTGCATATTTTCTCTCAGAGATCGCTCTGTTTTAATCTATGCATTCTTCCACCATTCCTTACCTTTCAAAACAAGTCATAATATAATATATGGTGAATAATTTTCACCAAAAAATGCAAATTCTCTTTCAAGTATCACCGTGAATTCCGAAAATACAAATTCAATATGGGAATTTATTAATCATGCTTTGAAATTCAATAGAACCACAAAAACATAACGTCAAGAATAAATTCGGAAATGAAATTTCGTTCCTTATTTCACTTCTGAGAATTTAATTAAGATCTTCTCATAGCATATTTTGAGAAATACCATGTTCTTGAATAATCCTTACATGATTGCAAATGCCTTATATATGAATTTCTGAAGATCCCTTGTTTCAAAATATCACAGCGGAAAAATATAATTCATTTTGTAGAATTTTAATAAAGTTTTAATGGGTTTTGATGTAATCAGAATCAAAATTGTCACAAAAGTTACACCATAAGTAAGTAAGGAATTAAATTGAAAACACTAACTAGAACATATTCTGTTTTTCAAAATAACATACTGAGGCGAATTTCTTCATGAATTCACTTGAGCTTTAAGTTTATTCTAAATATATTCTTCACAAAAATAAGTTAATGAATAAATAAATGACTCCAATCAAAAAGTTGTTATTCTATTTATCAATATTTTTTAAAACGTGGTTTTGCAGAGTGAAATTCATTATTATAAAAATTACCTGTTGTTTAAAAATGTTAACGTTCATGACTGCCAAAAACATTTGCAATGATCTATTAAAACAAACTATTTAAAATTAATTCATTAATTCATTTTTATTCCGTGATCTTTTTCTTTTAATAAGGTATTTACAGGATATTTTGCAACTCATAAAATGATACATAAAGAAAATTTACCGTTCACAGAATTCCAAGCTTATACCTCTCAATAACTGTGCATATAATCGTAGATCCATATATCAGCAATATAAGTATATATCTATACATTATTTATTTAATTATTTCTTTATTTAATGACCACCGTGTTTATTTAAATATACGAGGATCACCCGGAAAATTAGTTTCCCACGGCCAATAAAAAAGAAAACATCATTACCATGAAAAATTTACTGCAAAAGATACAGAAATACTTCAACTACTTCTCAACAAGAGAAGAGTTTGAACCTTAAAGTCCTTACTACACGAACAAAATTTCGAGCAATTTGGTTGCCGCAACCAGTTGCGGAAACTTCTTTCCTAGTTCCCCTCGGTTACTTAGAGAACGGCCAACTCCAACTTTTTCGTTCAGAGGTGAAAATATTGGCAACCCTGCATGCTCATCGAATTGGCAGAACGACTTTTCGCAACTGGTTGCGGCAATCAAATTGCTCGAAATTTCGTTAGTGTAATAAGGCCTTAACCCTTGTCATACCGAGACAAAAAAAAATTCCAGTCCAGAGTCACAGAAGTCTGCCGCCTGAGAAAAGAGTCAGAGTGTCACAGACATTTGCAGTCCATGTCAGTGCAGTGAAAACTGTTGCTATTCAGGTTCTTGTTATCTTAAGAAGGGGCTGAAATATTGCCGTATTTTGATACACATGATAGTATTTTTTGCCAAGTAATAATGTTTTGTACCTTTTTAACGTCCTTTGAGAAGCTTACTTTTCGGACGATCCACGTACACTGCACCAAAACAATGTCAACATATAAAGCAGATCATAACAACAAATTTCTTAAATTTAACCTATTTTATATATGTATATATATATATATATCTTCCAAAATTTCTGTAATTTGGCTTGATATCTTTAAAAAGAAAATAAATTACCTTTATTTATGATTTTTACGCAGAACAAAGTAAGTCAGTCTACACCAGCTCCTCGAATTTTTAAATATTTTTTATCTAAATAATAATAATCCTTTACACAAATAATCCAAAAATAAGTATTAATTAATAACAATTCAGTTTCCTCTATTAAATAATATGTGCAGTGATTTACTATAGATTATGGTATTATATTTAATACTATGTGATGTTACCAAACAAAAAGAAAAATCGAGCTTGAACAAAATTACAATTGCTAAACCATTATCAATGCATTAGAATTTCCGGTTCGAAATTGTTTTCTCCCTTTGTTGATCGGACTTAATGAGAACTATGGCCCGTAAACGGTTTTAATGAAAATTTCTCGAATAGTTTTATGCATGTTGCTATGATACGGATATGTTTGAAACGGGATAGTAGAAAATTTATATTAATTCAGTTAAACTATGAAAATTTGCAGCGTTGTAATTCAGATTTAGATTATCTAGTATCAGCACTTTATACTAAATTTGCATAATCCACTTACTGTAACTCTTTATGTGTTTTGATTATAACTGTAACACATTCCTTTTTGTTTCTATTACTTCTAAAGAGTTCGAAATAATAAGATTATAATATACTGCACCGCTTTCAAAATAATATCTTTTTTATGGAAACATTTGTTTTTCCTATAGAAAACACATCAGAAAATCAAAACATAACAAAAGGGAGGATGGAATACGCGAAAAATATATTAAATCTTACATATTAAAAACACACAAAAAAAACCCCGAAAATATCACTTCCGCCCATTTTCAATGTTAACTTTAACTGGCGGTTCAGCTGATATTTCAGTAAGTTGAAACACTGGCCAGGTCAATCCAACATTCATATTCACCGTTAATCTGGGAGAAAAAGTTACTGAACCCGTGGTAACCTAAGTTGAAAGAATTGCGATTTCGCATTATATGGACGTTGTTTATTTCCAAGTGACCCTACAATAGATCTGCTGACATATATCTTGTCTGTAAAGAGGAGAACCTATCCTTGGAAGAGATGGATGCAAAGAAGCTAATTTTTCGAGGAACAGTCTTAACTGAGCATGAAATCACCTATTTGAATCTAGTTGTGCAGCAAGTTTGAGTTTTTCGACTTGAACTTAGATATTATTATAGGTTAGCTCCAGACCGGTCAGCGGTGAACAGCATTCGAGCGTTCGACCGATAATTTGCTGATCCAGATAGACGATGGGTGTAGAGATTCCATGTGAAACGCGCAATAATATAAATCATTATAACTCGCAATGTTTTTTTTATATCTCTATATTTGGTTTGATTCCTAGTTAACTGTGCTTCTTAGCCAACGACGCGATAAAAAGTTTAATGTTGCAACTTTGGCGATTTTTATTTGTTTTCTGAGACAAGACGGGAAAACGCGCCGAATTGGAGATTTTTGAAAACGCGCCAAGAAGCACCGTAAAGTAGGAATTAACCTATATTTGCTTGTAAGGTACAAAATATTGTTATTAGAACAGGAATTCTTAAATGATTATTTAATAGTAGATTATCATGTTGCTTTTCGATAACAATAATATGAAGACAAATCTATTATATATATGCCGAAAATAACTCCTTGCTGAGATCAAGTAAGTGATATGGAATCCGTTAAAATATCTGATTATAAATTAGTCTTCAATGTTGGAACACTCTCAATCTAGAGTCAATTTTTTCACTTCCAATGTAGTATTTTTTTTCTTTTAACCACAAATCCTAATGTATTTAGTTTTCCGCCAAGCCAATTCATATGTCTTTAAACGCATTTACGCATCCTTGCGTTACTAGTTTTATCCCCTGATGTTCCGAAATTTCGTTGACTGTTTATGTTTCATTTCAAAATATAATTGGACGAGTTACAAAACTTCTTTTAAAAAATACCATTCATATGCAAACAATACAAACCATTAACAATTTTTAACTCTTGTATTTTCAGTCAAAAGCTAAATATGCAACAAATGAAAAACTTTATTTTCTGCATTCTTGGGTGAAAAAAATAAATGAAATCATAGGAGTTGAAATTTCCATTGTTGAGATAGAATAGGCAAAGGAGGAAATCCTTTAATCCGAGTATTAATTAGAAAAATCAGGAAATGTTTTAATTATCCTAGAGCTAACCTTTATGGTTGACACGCCTTGGAGCTTCCTTTGTGCCGTCATCTTAATAGAAACGATCTTCTGAAAAGAATTTAATCAAAATTTCAAGAATAACTCGCTGCAGTTGCCCAGTAACGGCCATGGCGAAGAGAAAGATGAGTTTTAATTATTACTAAGCCATGACTTTTCCAGTGAATGTGCTTTCTAGGATCTTAGCACAGCGAGCAGGAAAGTATATGACTTACAAAGTGGTGCGATTAGATTATGCATGTTAAGTGTTAATTATTCAAGTATTTAAAAATTTCGGTGGACGAAAGGGATATGCACTGCTTCTGTCAGAAACACGCCATATAGCTTTTTGCAATGTATGCAGCGTAAAACAACGATTTGTTTAAGTTGAAAAACTTTTGTAAATGCACTTGTATGGGAACACGATAAGGTATATTCTTCTCCTTCTCCTAATTTAAGACTTTTCATTTCGTATCATCATGGACGTTTAAAATCAATTCAAAACAAAATATATTTTCAATATAATAAAAATGAAAGGAAACATGAATACCTTTAATCAGGTTTTCTGTATACGAGGGACGTACCGAAAGTACGATTCCTAAAATTATTTCCCACTAAAATGTTATTGCTAAGAACAAACACACCTTGACATAACGAAAAACACTAAAAAAAAAACCTGGTGATAAAAGATGATATAGATAAAAACTTTGCATAATCACACGCATAAAAAGGTACTTATCAATTGGAACGATCGTTTCGGCGGAGAAAATCTTCAGTCTACTTCAGCCGATCTTCAGCTACTATTATGTGAGACTGAGTGCTGACGGCTGAAGTTTTTTTCGGCTCAAACTATCGTCCGAATTTATAAGTACCTTTTCATGCGTAGTATTATACAAAGTTTTTGTTTATAAGATCTGAGCATAATGAACTATACACCTTGTGCTATTTTTGGACATTGTCGTTAACGATTTTGAGATATTTGTCGTAGTGTGCAATTAGTTTGAAGAAATATTCCTGCGATAGTTCCTGCGATGCACGGAACTACCTCAAAACCTGCTTCGCCAAAGCCTTTTATTTTTCTTAGGAAGCGACTCTCAAGAAAGCAGTTTTCAACGTAAGGAGCAGGTGAAAGTCCAATGGGAAAAGATCCAGGCTTTAGGAGGGTGATCCAATCTCTCCTATCCGAAGCGAAGAATCTAATCTTGTGTCAGCCTTGCAATGTTTGGTTTTACCTTTTCATCCAATGACCAAATTCATACAAGATAACAGAGCGCACTTACATTGGCGACCATATTGTGTCTGTCTGCCATCAGGATTTGTACATGAATAGATTAGGGGGAGGTCGTTCTGCTGCTACTTTCTTTTTTTCTGCGCTCTGGCCATGCGCCATTTCTCTTCTGCTAATGTTCTTTTTGTCGTCGAATAGGTGTAGATACTTATGGCGATTATCTATTTCAAATGGTGTACCATTTCTCTTTAAACAAAATGGCGAAACTTACTTTCGGAACCTCTCTCGTACCGAGTAATAAAGGCTATGTTACAGCTTTTGTTAAACAAATTTAAATTATAACAATATCATGGCCTATTTTCGTTTAAAAGAATAAATAAATTCCCATTTTCTATTAAATCGCACTCAAAAGAAAGAATCTGCAGGGAATTTATGAAGAATTCTTATAAAGGTAAAAGAGTTTAAAAGGAGCTCATAATTGCTACTTAAGAGGACCACTCATTTTCCAAAAAGAAATTATTCTTTCAAAAATTCCAGTATTTTCCAATGCAAAGAAAACTGTTGCTGCGTATTTCTAATGTTCGTTTCTTCAACCGGCACCCCCCCCCCCTCATCGATCTATTGGAAAACAGTTAGCATTATGACGCGTTTTCATTTTGGCCGCAGTAAGAATTCTACGTATTAGCATATTTTCAAACGCTTTCAGACGTTTTCATTACTACCAAAGCCATATTCATTTATACGTGATATCCGAATAAAAGTTTTCCTGCATCCGTTCGCCAATGCAATGCAATAGAGAAAAGCATAAACACAATGCATCTGAAATGCTTATTACGTGTTTTAATTCATTAGAAGTTAATATGCATGATGGTTTAAACCCCGAAATTATTTTTTAATAAATATGAAAACGCCAGGTATGCAGTTTTAAAATACTATATATCCTGGAATAGTAGAAATTACCCTATTGATTTTTTTGTGAAGTGCATCCAACTACAGCCCCAAAAAAATTTACTGCCAACAAACGGAAAAAAGAGTCTACATGTTTAAATTTGGTGGATAGCAAACGAAAAATATAAACCGGGGCTTCTTTAGACATTAAAGAGTATGTATGCAATATACGCATACATCAAAAGCATACATTGGAAAATGCTATTAATAGGGAAAAGAAAACGTAGAGTTCTATATTTGGAATACACTGCAAGAAAAGTGGAAATTACGATGTTGAAACTTTTCTGCAATTTTGCAGGGAAAAAAAAAAAAAAAATCCGAAACCCTTTCAGATTTTAAATACGCGCCAAAGTGCTATAGATTAAAAGCGTATCATAATTTATGCGTCGTCCCTATTTTCTTCCTTATTCCAAGGTTGGAAAGGGTATCATTATTCATGAGTGAGTAGTATGTTTCTTCCTTCTTTTATAAAACACATCTTTGGAATCAAAATCTATCCTAAAATCGCATACTAAAACTATTTTACAATCTTCGCAAAGTATATTACAACTATACATCACCGTTTTAAATATTGCTTCGAATGTGCATCGCAATCCATGAGTGTGCCGTGTTTGTCTTTCGTGGGTTGATTCCTACTGAAATGCCCCGACTCTCGCTAAGGTGGCGATCATTAAACATATGGAGCTACTACGACGATTTTTTGTATTTATGTCGCAATCGTAATTTAGAATTAAAATGGCGATTTGGAACAACATGCAAGTACAGCATACCGGTATATTTTAATTTATTTTGGGTTGCCAATTAATGTAGTTTTAGCATTTAAGTGTCTTCAAATTCCTTAACTGGTGCGTTTATCGCTAATTTGTTCACTTTAGTTTTCATCTAGTTCTTTTGGGAGCGTTGAAACGTGCATAACTCCTAGAGACCCATGACTGCGAAGCTCGCCAAAGTGCGGCGATTTTTTAAGTTGGCGAGAGTGGGGGCGTTAAAATAGGAACCAACTGTTTCTTGTTCCATAAAACACATCTTTGGAATCGAAATCTATCTTAAAATCGCATGTTGAAACTGTGTTTTACAATCTTCGCTAAGCATATTTCAACTATCCTCCAACTTCACCAAGCGTATTCCAAATGTGCTGTGTTTTCCTTTCTTGTTCCACAAAGCACTTCTTTGAAATTGAAATCCATTCTAAATCGCGTACCAAAACTGTTTAACAATTTTCACCAGGCATAGTCAAACTGTACTTCATCTTTATAATACCATTTAGAAAGTGTATCATAATCTATGAGTGTACCGTATTTGTCTTCTCTCATCCATTGAACACATCTTCGGCATTGAAATCTATATTGAAATCGCCTACTAAAACTATTTTACAATCTTCGCCAAGTATATTACAACTATACATCACCGTTTTAAATATTGCTTCGAATGTGCATCGCAATCCATGAGTGTGCCGTGTTTGTCTTTCGTGGGTTGATTCCTACTGAAATGCCCCGACTCTCGCTAAGGTGGCGATCATTAAACATATGGAGCTACTACGACGATTTTTTGTATTTATGTCGCAATCGTAATTTAGAATTAAAATGGCGATTTGGAACAACATGCAAGTACAGCATACCGGTATATTTTAATTTATTTTGGGTTGCCAATTAATGTAGTTTTAGCATTTAAGTGTCTTCAAATTCCTTAACTGGTGCGTTTATCGCTAATTTGTTCACTTTAGTTTTCATCTAGTTCTTTTGGGAGCGTTGAAACGTGCATAACTCCTAGAGACCCATGACTGCGAAGCTCGCCAAAGTGCGGCGATTTTTTAAGTTGGCGAGAGTGGGGGCGTTAAAATAGGAACCAACTCTTTCTTGTTCCATAAAACACATCTTTGGAATCGAAATCTATCTTAAAATCGCATGTTGAAACTGTGTTTTACAATCTTCGCTAAGCATATTTCAACTATCCTCCAACTTCACCAAGCGTATTCCAAATGTGCTGTGTTTTCCTTTCTTGTTCCACAAAGCACTTCTTTGAAATTGAAATCCATTCTAAATCGCGTACCAAAACTGTTTAACAATTTTCACCAGGCATAGTCAAACTGTACTTCATCTTTATAATACCATTTAGAAAGTGTATCATAATCTATGAGTGTACCGTATTTGTCTTCTCTCATCCATTGAACACATCTTCGGCATTGAAATCTATATTGAAATCGCCTACTAAAACTATTTTACAATCTTCGCCAAGTATATTACAACTATACATCACCGTTTTAAATATTGCTTCGAATGTGCATCGCAATCCATGAGTGTGCCGTGTTTGTCTTTCGTGGGTTGATTCCTACTGAAATGCCCCGACTCTCGCTAAGGTGGCGATCATTAAACATATGGAGCTACTACGACGATTTTTTGTATTTATGTCGCAATCGTAATTTAGAATTAAAATGGCGATTTGGAACAACATGCAAGTACAGCATACCGGTATATTTTAATTTATTTTGGGTTGCCAATTAATGTAGTTTTAGCATTTAAGTGTCTTCAAATTCCTTAACTGGTGCGTTTATCGCTAATTTGTTCACTTTAGTTTTCATCTAGTTCTTTTGGGAGCGTTGAAACGTGCATAACTCCTAGAGACCCATGACTGCGAAGCTCGCCAAAGTGCGGCGATTTTTTAAGTTGGCGAGAGTGGGGGCGTTAAAATAGGAACCAACTCTTTCTTGTTCCATAAAACACATCTTTGGAATCGAAATCTATCTTAAAATCGCATGTTGAAACTGTGTTTTACAATCTTCGCTAAGCATATTTCAACTATCCTCCAACTTCACCAAGCGTATTCCAAATGTGCTGTGTTTTCCTTTCTTGTTCCACAAAGCACTTCTTTGAAATTGAAATCCATTCTAAATCGCGTACCAAAACTGTTTAACAATTTTCACCAGGCATAGTCAAACTGTACTTCATCTTTATAATACCATTTAGAAAGTGTATCATAATCTATGAGTGTACCGTATTTGTCTTCTCTCATCCATTGAACACATCTTCGGCATTGAAATCTATATTGAAATCGCCTACTAAAACTATTTTACAATCTTCGCCAAGTATATTACAACTATACATCACCGTTTTAAATATTGCTTCGAATGTGCATCGCAATCCATGAGTGTGCCGTGTTTGTCTTTCGTGGGTTGATTCCTACTGAAATGCCCCGACTCTCGCTAAGGTGGCGATCATTAAACATATGGAGCTACTACGACGATTTTTTGTATTTATGTCGCAATCGTAATTTAGAATTAAAATGGCGATTTGGAACAACATGCAAGTACAGCATACCGGTATATTTTAATTTATTTTGGGTTGCCAATTAATGTAGTTTTAGCATTTAAGTGTCTTCAAATTCCTTAACTGGTGCGTTTATCGCTAATTTGTTCACTTTAGTTTTCATCTAGTTCTTTTGGGAGCGTTGAAACGTGCATAACTCCTAGAGACCCATGACTGCGAAGCTCGCCAAAGTGCGGCGATTTTTTAAGTTGGCGAGAGTGGGGGCGTTAAAATAGGAACCAACTCTTTCTTGTTCCATAAAACACATCTTTGGAATCGAAATCTATCTTAAAATCGCATGTTGAAACTGTGTTTTACAATCTTCGCTAAGCATATTTCAACTATCCTCCAACTTCACCAAGCGTATTCCAAATGTGCTGTGTTTTCCTTTCTTGTTCCACAAAGCACTTCTTTGAAATTGAAATCCATTCTAAATCGCGTACCAAAACTGTTTAACAATTTTCACCAGGCATAGTCAAACTGTACTTCATCTTTATAATACCATTTAGAAAGTGTATCATAATCTATGAGTGTACCGTATTTGTCTTCTCTCATCCATTGAACACATCTTCGGCATTGAAATCTATATTGAAATCGCCTACTAAAACTATTTTACAATCTTCGCCAAGTATATTACAACTATACATCACCGTTTTAAATATTGCTTCGAATGTGCATCGCAATCCATGAGTGTGCCGTGTTTGTCTTTCGTGGGTTGATTCCTACTGAAATGCCCCGACTCTCGCTAAGGTGGCGATCATTAAACATATGGAGCTACTACGACGATTTTTTGTATTTATGTCGCAATCGTAATTTAGAATTAAAATGGCGATTTGGAACAACATGCAAGTACAGCATACCGGTATATTTTAATTTATTTTGGGTTGCCAATTAATGTAGTTTTAGCATTTAAGTGTCTTCAAATTCCTTAACTGGTGCGTTTATCGCTAATTTGTTCACTTTAGTTTTCATCTAGTTCTTTTGGGAGCGTTGAAACGTGCATAACTCCTAGAGACCCATGACTGCGAAGCTCGCCAAAGTGCGGCGATTTTTTAAGTTGGCGAGAGTGGGGGCGTTAAAATAGGAACCAACTGTTTCTTGTTCCATAAAACACATCTTTGGAATCGAAATCTATCTTAAAATCGCATGTTGAAACTGTGTTTTACAATCTTCGCTAAGCATATTTCAACTATCCTCCAACTTCACCAAGCGTATTCCAAATGTGCTGTGTTTTCCTTTCTTGTTCCACAAAGCACTTCTTTGAAATTGAAATCCATTCTAAATCGCGTACCAAAACTGTTTAACAATTTTCACCAGGCATAGTCAAACTGTACTTCATCTTTATAATACCATTTAGAAAGTGTATCATAATCTATGAGTGTACCGTATTTGTCTTCTCTCATCCATTGAACACATCTTCGGCATTGAAATCTATATTGAAATCGCCTACTAAAACTATTTTACAATCTTCGCCAAGTATATTACAACTATACATCACCGTTTTAAATATTGCTTCGAATGTGCATCGCAATCCATGAGTGTGCCGTGTTTGTCTTTCGTGGGTTGATTCCTACTGAAATGCCCCGACTCTCGCTAAGGTGGCGATCATTAAACATATGGAGCTACTACGACGATTTTTTGTATTTATGTCGCAATCGTAATTTAGAATTAAAATGGCGATTTGGAACAACATGCAAGTACAGCATACCGGTACATTCTAATTTATTTTGGGTTGCTAATTAATGTAGTTTTAGCAATTAAGTGTCTTCAAATTCCTTAACTGGTGCGTTTATCGCTAATTTGTTCACTTTAGTTTTCATCTAGTTCTTTTGGGAGCGTTGAAACGTGCATAACTCCTAGAGACCCATGACTGCGAAGCTCGCCAAAGTGCGGCGATTTTTTAAGTTGGCGAGAGTGGGGGCGTTAAAATAGGAACCAACTCTTTCTTGTTCCATAAAACACATCTTTAGAATCGAAATCTATCTTAAAATCGCATGTTGAACCTGTGTTTTACAATCTTCGCTAAGCATATTTCAACTATCCTCCAACTTCACCAAGCGTATTCCAAATGTGCTGTGTTTTCCTTTCTTGTTCCACAAAGCACTTCTTTGAAATTGAAATCCATTCTAAATCGCGTACCAAAACTGTTTAACAATTTTCACCAGGCATAGTCAAACTGTACTTCATCTTTATAATACCATTTAGAAAGTGTATCATAATCTATGAGTGTACCGTATTTGTCTTCTCTCATCCATAGAACACATCTTCGGCATTGAAATCTATATTGAAATCGCCTACTAAAACTATTTTACAATCTTCGCCAGACGTTTTCTAACTATATTCGATACATATTTATAATAAATTGTCGCATTTTGGCACACAGTTTAGCGATCATTTATCAAAAATTACAAACCTTGCGACTTTCAACATTTTATTAGCGCCACCCCCCCCCCCTTCCACATTATCTGGCAAACCTATTTGAAAAGTGACTCGACTCGAAAATTGTACCAAAATAGCGTCTACACAAAAAGCAAGGTTGAAATTAATAGCACTCTGGTGCTAAAAAAAAAAAAAAAAAAAAAAAAAAAAAACTTAAGTGCAACAGGCTTAACATACTTACATATAATTAAGATGCACAGTTAAACACATTTATTTCGCATTTCTATGTTTGTTTCTTTCTTCTGCATAATTCAAACATATATTTATAAATCAATTTAATTTCTTTCATAACATATTTTATTCCAAAATTTTATTAATCAGTACTTTTCAAAATATATTTTCCATTTATCAAAAAGTCCTAAAATAAAAACATTTGGCTATACAACGTTACATCAAGAGTAGTTCTACTGGACTTTCTTGATGACTTAGTAAATTGAATGTCCATTGATTGCTTATCAAGGGCGGATTAAGGGGGGGGCGGAGGGGGCGACCACCGCCCCCCCCCCGACAAACTTGCATTAATCCGTCACTGTTGCTTATTCATTGGAGCTTAATTAAAAGAAACAAAAGCTAAATTATTTTTGTATGCATTTACTTCAGAACTTCCTTTAATTTTATTTTATTCACGATAGCAGCTTCATTGTTTGAAGGCCGACCATGCCCGAGTTACTAAGACCACATGGTAAACGGCCAAAGTCCCGGGTTCGGTCTTGCTGCACGGTTGTCGATCTGTCGACGGCCTGAAGTTTCCGGCGGTTTTGTCCAGATGCAAAGTTCTTTATACGTGTTAGAACCCTTTTAAAAGTTTTCTTCCCAAAGCATTCCCCTAGGCAGGTAGCCCTGGAGCAGCTTTGCCTTAATCACAAATCAATCGTCACTGCTTGAATTTGGACTTTAACCTTTTTAGAAAGACATGATCTTAGAATTGTGCCACCATTACAGCCAAGAAGTTAACTTTTATTTTTTCTCCCATTCAACTCCTCTTCATCTGAAACTGCCCTTTATTTAACAATAACTAATAAATAGCTCTTTCCCCTTCATAGAACAAAGATTTAATGATGTTGACATTTCTCCTCCAAAGTAGAAAATATTTTAACAGGTACAGATGGGAAAATAATTACTTGTTTGACATGTGCAAAAGAAACCCGTGTTTTTAAAGCGTCTCTTACTTCATTTAAGAATTAACCATCTATCCTCAAAAACTTTTGGTGCAATACTAGCCAAAAATGCCAATCTTTCTACTTCCTGTTACACCTATTTACCCAGTGAATGTCTCCAGCCTCTTGTTCCATGATAGAAAGCGATAAAGAAACAGTCGTTTTTCTTCTTCTTATAATCCTCGCTGCTTTTAAGAAATGGACTTTTGGAAAAGCACAAGAAATAAGGCTATTTCCAAGACTACTGATGATAGCTGAAAAGACTTTTGGAACTGCGTACATGCTGTCTTTTTCAACTGTGATCTTAAATGGCAGGTCTGTGATCGGACTTAACATCCCTCCTTTATAACATACTAATCGGAACTGTAGAGGATGAATAGCTGGCTAAGCAAATACAAAAGAATCGTAAACATTCGAGAATAATTAAGTATCAAATGTTTTGTATATGAAGTTTTAAGAGAAATTTTAAGCGCGATTTTGTATTTTTAGATCAGATGACAAAATTACAATGCTATTTTTAAAGCAATTCTTTGTTATCTTTATACAAAAATGCGTTTTGCCGTATATTCAACATGTTTCTGCGAAGTAATAAATGAAATGCATTTTCTTGGGATGTTCTAGAGTTAAAGTGAGATAGGAATCGCTTTCAGTCTCCAGTGTTACGCTTTCGTGGTAATTAAAAACTGATTAAACATATACATCATCCCCCAACAGATACATTTCAATGCACTTCCACCAGCATGCGAATGCTAACATTTACAACAAACATCTTCATAATTATCTGAACAAAAATGATTTATAGACAAATAATTATAATCGTTAAGGCAGCAAACGATTTCTAAATCTCTCGCTCTCTACATTAATTAACAAAGCTCGCGATGTTTTAATTATTTTCGCATCAAAATTTCTGAATGACGCTTCCTTTGTTAGAAAGTCCTTTTAATGAAACTTTTGCTCGGGAACAGGTCTGAGATCTAAACATTTGTCTCTCAACATTGTTGTTAACTTATTAACATGCGGAGGGGAAAAAAAATCTGCAAGAGATGGTAGTTGGACATATCCGAAATCGATAAAGCGGGACTAGCATTATTGAGTTCTTTAAAAGACAGCTTGGAAATCTTTATTTTACGCTTAACGAGCTAGGGAAAAGTGTGTAAAGAAAAATGTTTAATTCTAATTTCCAATAGTTATAAAATAACTTGAGCAGCTAGTTTAAATGTACAAATGCTTCAGTATGTAGAAGGAAAGGGGAAAAAATTCAGTCGACGCTGCATTTTAGATTGTATAGGGGTATTTTTCATTTTATTTTTATTGAAGACTAACTTTAAATAATTGATTTTTTTCTTAACTTATCAAATTTGTAGGATAGAATCTTTATTTTCCCCTTTCTATAGACTAAGGTTTTTCACTTTAGAAACGAAACAAATCCTAATACAAATAGATTTATCAGTACATATATCATAGGAAATCATTTGTTATAACCTGTATGCATGGGACTATTCGAACCTATATATTTACTTGTTAAGCAATGAAATTAAAATAAATCTGGTAAAAATACTCTCTAAAAGGGGGGGTGATGGGGTGCAATCAAAAGATCAGAACTATCCATTACAATAGAATTCAACATACTGTTAGATTATTCCTACACACCTTTATATAATTTGACAATGTTCATTACTCGCATTTCTATACCATTTCAAAAATGTCCATCGAAAGGCTATGGTATGTACCTTTAATCTTGTGAGCAAACACAGATTTTCTGTGGAAATTCAATACAAACTGCAATAGAATGCAATAAAAATTTTCTTTATCCACCAATTTTTAAAAATACGGAGTAAATTCGAAACTGCAAGAATCTTTGGAACGTGAAGAAAATCAAAACATTTAGAATTATTGGAATCTAATACTGAGGAGACTAAAATGCATTATTTGCTTTATTAAAGGACTGCATTTCAAACTACCGATGCATCCATCTTAAAGAAAGAAACTAACATGTTAAGAAAGTTATATTTCTTCAATATTCACTGAATCTGAAGAATCATATGATGAGGATTAAAGCATGTGCTATACTGTAGCTATCCTCAGACAGATTTCAAATTTTTAAATTAGTTAAGAGAGGCAAGTTGTAAACTTTTTTCCGACATGCGTTGTTATCAAGAGTATATTGATGCTTAGAAGGATTTAATCAATGATGCAGCACAAATATTATTCTCAACAATAACATAAATATTTCTTTTCAACCGACTGTATCTTGTTTTCAAGATCGCACTAAGACTGTTGATGTGACAAAGAATATAAAGGGTTCAATTAAAGCCTTAAAATGATCAACTGAAAATTCATCAAAAATATGCCTTACGACAAAAATTTCTTCCAGACCATGTCATTCGACTAACAATACCAGCCAACTTACAAATTTCAAATTAATGGTTGTTTAAAACTTAGGTAAGGTAAACTTAGGCAGGTAAAAATATTGTAAAGGCACAGTGTCTTTCTGTGTGGTGCTCATAGACTAGTATAGTGACCTACCAACACGGGCTATCTATCTGTATGCGGCAAGTGGTGATCTTCTGGAAGTATTTTCACTTGTATTCAATACACTATTATCTCTTACTTAATTCACGCCGCCAGCTTATTAATCTCTTAAATTCCAAGTTTCATACAATGCGAGATCATGAAACTGCTTTCATATACTCACACCATGAAAATGGGTATATAGGACAATCCTCAACGTATTCTAAAAGAGCTATACGAAAATTGCTGCAAGATGACTCTGGGAATGGCAAGCATGAAGTTTATGCTGTGCGCATACGTGCGCACAGCATAATCATTCATCATGATTCGTCGCTGTACGTCGCTAGAGAGCGCTTATGTAGCTAATCATTGAAAGGGGATAGAGTATTTTCCTTTGAGAGGCTGATGATATTTCTCCCGTCTAACGCTAGTCGGTGATGTTCATATATCCAAGTGCGTGATTCACACAAACTACATTCGAAAGGCAAAGAAATTCGAGCGGCAAAGAAATTCGCGCGAGCAACTATTTTTTCTTACAAAAATTAAAAAACCAAGGACGGTCAAGTTTATTATTATTTTTTTTAAATCAAAAGGACATATGTATTAAAAGCAATAATTCATAAAGTAAAAATAAGTATAAAAATTCAATTTCAAGTAAGTGCCGTTGAAAACTACACAGTTAACATAAAACGAGTTTAATTGTGGCATGAAAACTAAAATTTTTCCTTTGAAATGTATTTATATTTGTGGTGTAAATTCATCAAGAAATGTAGGAGACCACGTGCTAGAAGATTGCACTAAAAAACCCGTAAAGATATTTAAGCATACAAGTAATTTCTCAAATTACAGATACATTAGCAGTTTAAACAACGCGATTTAAACTAGAAATGATTTACAGAAAATATTCGAAGCCGTTATGTAGTTAAAAGTTTAATAAACATACTGCGAAATTATTCCGCCAAAAATAATTATTATATATAAAAATTCACGTAAGTATGTAATACAGGTGATTTTGCATAAAATGATCACTAAAAAAAGTATTTTAAGCATAAACCCTTCCTTCCTACATACTAATGTAACGTTTCTCTTCCACACTAAATTAAACTAAAGTGTGTTATGCTTTTTTCTACTTAAATAAAACCTTACTCAAAAAGTTCTTAAATAAATGATCGCTTTTAAGCTACTTTCTCCCTGCTCATGAACAAAAAATACAATTTACGAACTTAAAAAAGAATGAAAAATGCTTCTGAAAACTTAGGAATATGACGTTAATTGTATTCACCATTTCTCAAACGTATGCTTTTCCCTGACAGGTCTTATCAATAATTTACAATTTTCGCGTCGACTTTTTCTGGGCTCGTTTTTTCATTTACTCTCTTTCAGAGTGAATAATAAAGGACAGAACTTCGATCAAAATCCATTTTAGAATGTTTAATGTTTATTACAATAAAGGTAGTGGTTTTAGCGGCAGACTTAAATTGACAAACAAATGATGCGGGTTCATTAGTTGCTGCTCGGTGCAGCCCAAGGATATAGAAGCACTTAAAATGTTTATCATCCCATTTACGAATAAGTTTAAAAACGGACGGATAATTTTTTAACGCTATTTTTTTCGCTTTCATTTAGAAGTACAATGCATGATTCAATTTGGTGAACGAAATTGAATATACTGAAAATGAAAAATTGTTTCCGCTTAGTGGAGAAATCCTTAAAAAAACCGTTAATGATTTGAACAGATAGTAATTTAGCATTAAATCATTGACTCATTTTATATGTTTTTCTTCTTACTGGAAACATTAACGGAAAATCTACAAAATCATTTTGCAAATTTAGGTTGGTTGGTTGGTTGGTTGGTTGGTTGGTGTTTATTGGCACAAGGTCCAAAAAGGACATGCTGCGCCAGACAAGGAGTTAAAGTCATATCATGATGTATTCAGATAAAAGCTGCAACAAATATCTAGTAAAAGCTAAAATGTAAAGACTAAAAGGTGAAAAGTAAATTTCAAAAGGTGTTAAAAGTAGATATAAGGTAAAACAAAGACATCTGGATGGGGGATCCCATCCAGATACAAGTCAGAAGTGTGCAGATACGTCACACCGAAAAAAGAATGTTAGCCCGTTGAAGGAATAAAAACAAGTGCTGGTGAGGGGTTTCACCCAAAAGATCGTCAAGGCTGGGATGAGAACAATTAAAATAATGTAGGTAAAAGGTTTTAAAAGCAGAGCAAGAGGTCAAAAGATGATGTATAGTAAGATGAGTATGACAATGAGGGCATTCTGGGGCGGGTTCACCCAATAGAAGGTACTTATGGGTAAGCCTTGTGTGGCCAATGCGAAGACGAGTCAGAATAACATCGTGCTTGCGGTATGGTTGAGTGGACCAGCGGGTAAGGGCCGGCCTGATAGAGTGAAGTTTGTTTAGGGTTTCACAGTCCCATATATGATTCCAAGTGGCTCTTGTTTGGGAAGAGATACCAGATTTTATATCCGTATAAGGTAGATCGCAATTATATGGGACAGTAGAATGCCTGGCCAATGAATCAGCTTTTTCGTTTCCAAGAATCCCAATGTGGCTAGGTACCCAGCAGTAGAGGATGTTGTATCCACGGTTTATGAGTCTCTTGTGCATGCGTAGGACTTTTAAAATATAACTATGAGTGAGGGAGCCGGATTTCAGATTCTCTAATACACTTAATGAGTCAGAGTAGATAATGAAATGTTTGGTATTTGTTCTCGAGATGTAAAGAAGGCTTTCATAAATAGCTATTAATTCGGCTGTAAATACAGAGCAAAATGAAGGTAGGGTGTGGTTGTAAGAATGATTGCGATGTACATACGCAAAGCCTACGTGATTGTGAGATTTTGAGCCGTCAGTGTATAGTTCTTCAAAGTTTCGATATTTGCTTTTATGGTCTAGAAATAGCTGCTGATATATTATGGGGTCAGTGTTTTGTTTTGTGAAGCCTTCGAATGGTTGTAGGGTGGAAATCTGCAATTTAGTCCATGGTGGGACTTCATGAAATGAGCAGGTAGCCACATTAACATCCTCCAATTGAGTACCAACTACACTCCTACGGATCCGGAGTCCGAATGGGGGAGTGCAGGAAGGGCGATTTGCATAAAACTGGTCCTGTTGGGTGTCTATAAAAGAATTCTTTAAGGGGTGTGCAGAATGGGAGAGGATGCGAAAATAGGTATTTAATGATAGTTTCTGACGTATGAGAGTGAGGGATGGTTCATGACAGGTGATGTAAAGGCTATGGATAGGTGATGTCCTAAAAGCGCCAGAACATATGCGTAGTGCAGTATGATGCACTGTGTCAAGTTTTTTTAGCGTAGATTTAGAAGCTGATCCATAGATGCAGCTTGCATAGTCCATTTTAGAACGGATGACAGCACGGTAGATCCGCATCAGAGCATCCCGCTCGGCCCCCCAAGAGGTATTGGTTAAAACCTTTAAAATGTTCAGTTTTTTTTCGCATTTTCTACGAATGTCAGAAATATGATTAGCGAACGTAAGTTTTTTGTCAAAAGTTAGGCCTAAAAATTTAAAAGAGTCCTTGACAATGATTTTGGCACGATGGAGGTAAAGTTCTGGATCCGGGTGGATCCCACGCTTCCGGCAGAAGTGAGTGCAAGTTGTTTTTTCTGCAGAAATATTATACCCATTGGTATTGCACCATTTTTGGATGTGATTGATAGTGGTCTGAAGCTGCCGTTCTATGTAACGCATGTCTTGCCCCTGACAGGAGATCTGTAGATCATCAACATATAGGCTACCGTGTACTGTCGGAGGGAGCTGGTTGAGGATATTGTTGATTTTTATTGAAAAGAGGGTGACGCTAAGGACAGAGCCTTGTGGTACACCCTCTTCTTGTATAAAGTTATCAGAAAGGGTGTCTTTGATGCGTACTTTGAAGTTCCGGAGTGAGAGAAAATTCTTGATAAATATAGGTAGGTTTCCACGGAAGCCCATATTGAAGAGATCACGCAGTATGCCATATCTCCAAGTGTGGTCATAAGCTTTTTCGATATCAAAGAAAATTGATACAAGGTGGTTCTTTCTTAAGAATGCGTTACGGATTTGAGTTTCTAAATATAAGATATTATCGACTGTGCTTCTGCCTTTGCGGAATCCACTCTGGAAAGGGTGTATATGGCCCTCAGTTTCTAAAACGTATACTAGACGCGTATTAATCATTCGCTCCAGTAGTTTGCACAGACAACTAGTTAGGGCTATGGGACGATAGTTATTGGGATTAGTGGTGTCTTTTCCAGGTTTGGGTAAGGGAATGATCATTGCATTTCTCCACTCCAAGGGAAACGCATGCTCATTCCATATTCTATTGTATAGCTGTAAAAGACTAATTAAGGAATCATGGGAGAGGTGTTTAAGCATATCATTAGTGATGCCATCAGGGCCAGGGGATGTACTTGATGACTGTCTTAAACTGTTGCGTAGTTCATTCATAGTGAAAGGACTATTGTAGGAGAAGTTCGAGGAAGTTTTGAAGTTTAATTTATGGCGTTCGGATTGTTCCTTATATGGAAGAAAGGTGCTAGAATATGAGGTTTTGCAGGATGTGAATGCTAGAGATTGACCTATTGTATTTGCAATTCTTTTTGTATCTGAAATAATTTGGTTATTGATGGATAGGCAGGATATGGAGTGATTACTATAGATGCCCATGATTCTTTTAGTTTTGTCCCATAGTTCCTTACTGGAGGTAGAAGGTGAGATACTGGAGACGTATTTAATCCAGGATTCTCTCTGGGAACGTCTCCTTATTTTGCGTGCATTTGCACGAGCTTTTTTAAAGGTTATAAGGTTTTCAGTGGTGGGGTACCGCCGAAAATTACCCCACGCTTTCTTCTGCTGTTTTTTAGCGAGGGTGCAAGCCTCGTTCCACCACGGCTTTTTAATTCTATGGTTGCTTTTAACAGATTTTGGAATGCTCGCGTCGGCTGCATTTATGATAATGGAGGTGACATTCCTAACGACCTCGTCTATGTTTCCTTCAATAATGTTTGGTAATATGGTAGATAGCAAAGAAAAAGTCTGCCAGTCTGCTTTATTATGAATGTATCTGGGTATGTTAGTGGTTTGGTTGACATTCTGATATAAGGGTGAGAGAATGATCGGAAAGTGATCGCTGTTATGCAAGTCGCCAGAAACTGAGAAATTATAGAGGGGGAGGATTGAAGGAGAACAGATGGCAAGGTCGATGGCATGAAAGGATTTAGTTGGCTGATGGAAGTAAGTATTGTCGCCGTTATTCATAATACATAGAGTGAAATCAGTAGTAATTTGTTCTATTTGTTCACCTCTAGTATTGGTATCTTTGCTGCCCCATAATGGGCTATGGCCATTCATGTCACCAAGGAGTATAAATGGTGTTGGAAGTTCATGAATAAGATTATTGAGAGATGTTTGGCTGATTGTTTCATTGGGAGGGAGATAAATGCAGCAGATGGTAGTGAGCTGTTTTAATTTGACACGAGCGGCAACTGCTTGGAGATTGGTATTCAGATTGACTATTATGTAGGGATAGTTATTGTTGACTAACAGGGCCACACCACCAGAGGCCCTGTCCCTGAGTTCATAGTCTTTCCGAAGCATTGTATATTTGTGGATGGTCGGATGTTTATCAGCTTTGAGATAAGTTTCTTGAAGAGCAAAGCAGGCGGGATTGAGGTCATAGAGAAGTGTTTTAAGGTCATCCATTTTATTCTGAAAGCCGTGGCAGTTCCATGAGAGCAACAATGCCATAATTATGTAATGTTATGGGCATTGTGCGTCTCCTTTGTAATCCCTGCAGAGATATCAGGCGGTTTTACTTCTTCCTGTTCCATCGATTCTTCATCACTGATGTCTGATTCTGATGGGGCAAGTCTTAAAATTGTGTCATCAATATGTGGCTGTGGAGGTACTTTTTTCTTGCTAAATTTGTTATATTTTAATTTGTAAGTAGCTGTTTTACTAAGCTGTGGTCTGATTTGGGTAGAGCTATTACTTGTTACCTTTTTCTTTGGTGGAGATTTTGGAGATGTAGAGCAAGGTTTGTTTTGTTTAAGAGTACTTTGTTTACTTGTTAAGGTATTGATGGTGGAAATATTTGATGGAGAGTCGGTTTGAATGGCTATTGATTTCGTAGATTTTACTATTGTTGCATAGGATAGGCCAGGTTTTGGTGTGCGAGCTTCTATTATTTTACGAGCTTCAGGGTATGAGATTCTTTGTGTAGCACGAATTGATTGGATTTCTTTTTCAAATGCCCATTTAGGGCATGACTTGGAATATGATGGATGTTCCTGTTTACAGTTGACACATTTAGCAGCTGCAGAGCAGGTGTCACTGTCGTGGTCAGAGGCACCACAACGAGCGCAGGCCGGTGACCCACGACAGGAAGTTTTAGTATGACCGAACTTTTGACACTGGAAGCAACGGATAGGATTTGGTATGTATGGTCTTACGGGACATAATAGATAGCCAGCTTTGATATGGGTTGGAATAGTGGGTGACTGAAAAGTTAGGACAATATGTTTAGTGTTGATTGTTTGATTATTGCGTCGAATAGTGATTCGACGCACAGCACATACTTTTTCATCTTTTAGGTTTTCTAATATTTCGGCTTCAGAGCAGTGCAAAAGTTCAGGTTCTGATACTACTCCTCGTGAGATATTTAAGGATGTATGGGGTGTCACTGTAACAGGTTTTAGGCCAAAGTTTTTAATCTTCATTATTTTGGATGCTTGTCTATTGCTTGATACTTCAACTAATAGGTCTCCAGATCGTAATTTTTTAACTTTTTTGACTTCTCCTACATTGTCTGTGATACATTTGTGTATTAAGAATGGTGATGTTTCATTAAAGGTACCTTCAACATAGTGGATGATGAAGAATCGAGCGTTCATATGTGAAAGTTGTGCATCAGTGTTTTCATTAGGAGTGGACAGTGGATTTAAGGTATGCGGAACATTGACGTTTAACAAAGAATTTTTCATAGCCATGTTGGGGGAATTGAGATTCGGACCCGACCGCACCACCCACCACGGAGCCCAACGAGGGGGTGTGCAATTGCACACCAGTGCTAATCGGGTCTATACGCGCTCAGTACATCCCTTAGGCAGCGTCCACCCTTAACGACGTGCCCAGTAGATGTCCGATTGCTTGATCCCTAGCAGTTGATCGAAATCTGTACCACCAGCCGATTGATATACAGGGGAACGCTGTATACCTCCCGTTTACCCGAAGCCGAGGCCAAAGCAATGTGTTGAGGTTTCTCCCGTGTCTGTGGAAATTCCGTAATGATGATTTCCTTTACGGGAACACCCCTCAATTACCAGGATCCCCATTTCCGGGGACACGGGTCTCCACGCACGGCCAACACGTGGGTAGTTTTCCGCCAATAGAAGCTGACAGCACAGGGCGACCGCAGCTTCTAAAGGGGGGCCCTCACCTCCACAGAGGAAACTACACTGAGGGGGAAAAGGAAGGAGATAGCTAAGAGAAGAGGAGGGTAGGAGAAAGAAAAGCGAAAGATCGCTGGGGCCCCGGGATTGCGACACCCGTAAAAACCTAAAGTAGGTTTTTCCCCTGAGGGGTTGCAAATTTAGGAACCCATGGTTTACACTCTAACTTATAAGTCTCTTTGTAGGTGGTACTTTTTTTAAGTGGATAAATTATTTAAAGGTTTGGAATTTATTTATTTATTTATTTGGAAGGATGGGAGGAGAGAACTGGGCAACACATACTGAATTTTCTACATGTTTTCTTTGGGGTAATACATGATCTCATTTTTCATCTATTTTATTTCCCTTAAATTAATTATGACAGTACTAGGAAAATTCATTTTATAAATTTAAAACAGCATTTAAAAAAGAAGTACAATTCTGGGAAACTTTGGTCGTATATTTACAGTCACTGATACCAAAATTATAATTTTTACCGATACTTACGCATATGAAAATATATATACATACATATTATATATAATTTTTTTTCATAGTCGTCATTATCTATCTATAGATATATATATATATGCCATATAAGCCATAGTTGTCCTCTTTTAAACATAATTGATAGGCATCTGGAAAAGATATTAATTTTCAGCATGTACTGACACTGTCAATCTCTTGGCGTCTTGCCAATAAACTCTGGCTTTGTCTACGTTTTAGCAAATTAGGTTTTTTTTAATTAATTTCTGGTAAAATTGGTGATTAGAGGGTCGTGGTATCCCCTAGCGGGATGTCGCGGAACTACTCATTGCAAAATTCCTGAACTTGGTGAGGTACTCTCTCTTCTCTCACTTACTTTAACATATTCATGTAATCCGAATGTATGAAATCTCCTCTTGTATATAGTTAATGTAAATAAAAGTACTCAAGAATGTATCTCTAGTAATTAAATGCTCATCCACCACTCTGAGATGCGACACATATATTAGTGATTTATTTTTCCACTTTTTCCCACCTTTAAGAAGGAATAAAGCTTAAAGGTAGAGTTTGAAGGTAGTCTTCCAGCGCGTGAATACGATGTGTAGAACATCCACCACAAAGTCTACTACAGATGAAAGGTTAACTAATAAATTCCACATCTCCTATTAAATATGACAAAGAGGGAAGTAATAAGAGATTCCCAGGAAAGGGAGAACACCACATTAGTACAACTGTAGTAACGGAGCAGAAATGTAACTTCGGTGATTGGTTTGGTTTTTTTGGTTGAGGCAAAGCTGCATGAGGGCTATTTTCCAAAGAGAAGAATGACTTAGGCGGAGGAAATTTTAAGGGGCTCTAACGCGTTGCATCGGGACAGCAGGAGAAAACAGCTCCAAACGCGCGAGAGAACAGAACCTTTTGACCTGGACATATTAGCTATATCCGAATGTTCAGTGTGTTATCTATTCTGAGAATTAGTAATACATTCCTTTGCTGTGTTGAGCGAATGTATGAATGTGACAGAAATAAGGGCTTAAGAGTATAATTTTAATGTTAATAAGTTTGACGAAAATTCCTGATTATCTATATATCTATATACGATTATAGGAAGAATAAATTAAATTATTGCAAGTCTCTACAGAATAATGTGATTGACTTTGACATTTAAGTCAAACACAGCCATCAGAAAGTCTGGAAGAGAGTTCTCGGAGAGTTCAGACGGACGTCTTCAGATGTATAAATTAGCTTTTGTGACCTAAACAGCGGAACATACGTGGCGTCTTCAGTTTTTTAAAAAATATTATGCTGAACTCTACTTTAAGGATTTGCTTTTTATTGCAAATCCAGCACACTTTTTTACATAAGGTAATAATGCTTTCTTATATTTTAGATAGAGTTTCAACTGGAGGACATGTTGAAATTTTATCTGTAGTCAGTTCAAAAGCGTTCCAACACCTGTTAGGAACTGCGGCATATTTTATGCCTACAATTCCATTTACAAATGCTGCTCCTTTTCTTCGAAATATTTATCAAAACCCACCCCAAAAATTGTAATATTTATCTCGCAGCCCATAAAAACAATAAAATGCACAATATCCATATTCCAAGATTTCTCATAACACTGGATTTATCCAAGCAAATGGCAAGAAAAAAAATCGCCGAGGCAATCATTTCTTACACCTTCAAATCACTGACTTATATCTCGTCTCTCCCCTACCCCACCAAAATCCCACAAAAGACGATCGCTGATTTATGCGAGCCATTTATTCCCACCCAAGCATTGTTTTTCTTTGTTGTCAGGCATGGTCAAAGCCATTAGGAAAGCATTGCTTAACGCTCAGTCGACCCTTTTCTTGTAAATATGTCTCTTTTGCCTTTGTAGAATTGAAATGTCGCCCGAAATTTATGCCTTGCCTTCGGGGGACATTTAGATATCTTGCGCAAACAGCTAGAGGAGTGACAGTGTAGATGCTTGAGGATATTTCATACACAAGAGTGAAAAAGTGCCGCCATTTTTAGACCAAGCTTTGCAGAAGATATTGTGAATAATAATGCTGGCAGAGAATTATGCAACTCTTTGACGATGTGGAATTTGTCGTTTCGGTTACATAAAGGCTGTGGTTATTGTTTTGGAAATGAATTTAAATGGGTGGATTATGCCTGAATGCTTATTTATTTTCTCTTTTCTTTGAAACGTTAAGGGAGTAACATATTTTTCAGGTGAAACAGTATTGAAGGAAATAACGCTGTTTAGTGTTAGGTATATTGCTTTGTAGACATAATTTTACATTGAGTTTACATTAAGTTAACTAGTTGATGGTTATGTTAGATCATATTGTTGGGATTGTTAGTGCAATATTTAACAAGAAAAAGGATTAGATTTAAAATTGCCAAAACTAAATACCCCTTTGTAACAATTTAACATTGTTAACAACATGGTTTTAAACAATATTTCTCAGTGTAAAATTTGTTTAACATCGTGCTCTAATAAGAATTTTTTTAAAATTGCTGATGACATGTGTTTCGTTTTAGTAAAATGCTACTTAAATATGTTAAAGTGGTGTTAAATATTCAAATAACAACAAGAAATTAAATATAAAATATAACAACAATAGTATTTTCCTTACAAGATGCAAGATTTTGAAATGATAATAAAATTTATATATCTTGAATGCTGTATTGAAAATCATTTCAAATAATACATATCTTTAAATGAGGTGCGTATTTATTACATGAGATAAAACAAATTCCACACATCAAAGCAAACAACATAATAAACTCTACACAGAAAACTTAACTGCAATCTCGGAAGTCACAATTCATGCCAAAAGTTTGAGACAGTTTCAAAATTTAAAGCATTTTACGGATTATACGTCATTACACATTATTAATACATAAGGCAAAATGTGTTTTCACAATACATACTTCAAATCCATGAACCCAGTAAATAAAGATGATAAAATTAAATTAATATAATAAACTCCAAGCAACACTGACTCTTGATAGAAAGAACCATGGACGTAACTCTCTCTATTGTCACTTTTTAAACTCAACTCTCTCCTCCCCAGTTTTTTTTTCTTCCCCTGAAGCTACTGCCTTTATTCTAATGACCATTAAACTTCCGAAAATGGGTTTCGATGGTCCTTCTTTGTTTCATTATTCACTTGGCGTGTACAGAATGGGAAGTAAACGCCGTCGTGAAGACCGTAAATTATTTATAAGGCAGCCACGACAAAATATGCTTTAGAAAAAAAGATGGATATAATTAACGTCAGATTTCAAAAACTGTTTCATTTTTTTCCTCTCTTCTTTTCTTCCATCTTTTAGGCAGTGTTTGTATTTTTTATAAAGTACTTCCCTTATTTTTACATGATTTTTCAGTTCAGTTCAGTACTCTTTCTTTTATATTCGCTTTTGCGGTTTGAATTTTTAAAAATATGTTTCATACGATTCGAAAGTCAGCTGAAGTGCAGCAGTGTAATCAGGATTTTGGTTCGGGAGAAGTTTTTAAAATTCATTACATATGTATTGAACGTAAATTTAAACCAGACTGGTTAGGACTAAAAGAAGAACATTCTTTTTTTTTTTATTTCCCTTGAACTAAACAGCTTTCCTTTTAACAAATTAACACCCAAAATAAACTGGGGTTTAAAAAATAAGAATAAATAAGACTTTGTAAGATAACACACAAAAAAAGTATTTATCAAACTGGACACGTGTTTCGATCGACGAAAAAATGATCTTCTTTAGCATCAGTAGAAGTCCAAATATAGACCTTGACTGCGGACTGAAAAAAAGCAAACAGAAGAACAGAGCGAGTTGCCAATCGAAGGAAGGAGAAAGCAAGAAACCAGGGAGAACAAGAGAAATAGGGTAGATAAAAATAAAATATAGAATAGAAAATATACAAAGAAAAATAAAATAAAGAAAAAAGGCACGAAAATGGCACAAAACAAAATATATAAAAACAATAGGAAATAGAACAAAAGGACAACAACAAAACTTTTTTTTTAAAACAGGGAAAACTTTTTAAGCATTCCTTTTACTTTTCTACCGAGAAACTATTAAGCAGGTAAAAATCTGTAACATATTGCAGATATCGGCCATTTCTTTTCGTTTGCTTTCATCAGCTTTATTTATACCGCATTTTTTTATGTTTCGATGTAGAAACTAGAATTTCAATTATCTATTAATTAGCCTTATCCCATTTCAAATATGATTATGACGTCTCTATCTTTTCAGACGGTTGTTATATACAAGAGTTCTGAAGTAATACGAATTTAATCCCATAGTTTTCAATAAGATGCATATAAAGATTGTCAAAATATGTTGCGGATTTTTTACCTAAGTAAAGTTGTGTATACAGAACAGTCGCTTTGGACATAATAACATACTTTTTTAAACAAAATTCGTTTATTGTGGGTAAAACTTATTATTTAACAATTAGCTATTATCAGTAGTTCAAATATTAACCTATGGCAAACATTACCCACAATTTTATAATTAATAATCATATTTCCACGTACGTTAAATATATCTCAAGTTAAGAATGGAGCACAATAAATTAATTAAAATGCGATGTACATCAACGACTGCAAATCAAGAAAAGCAAAGTAGAAATTATTAATTTAGCCTCTATAATCGGATCTGCTCCAGACTCTCGCATCATAAAGAAACAAATTTCTGCGTTTAAATAAAAAGTATTAAAAAAGTTCTAATTACTTCTCTTTTCCCAATGATTGATATCCTTTAAAATTATGAAAAGTGAAAGGACTTTTTTTTTTTTCAAAAGTGTGATGTTAATTAAGCAACTTAAAAGAAATATATTTCCCTTCTGAGCCTTTGATACTTAGGTCAATTAATAACTATAGCTTTCCACGATTAAAATTCTCGGCAGCAAGGCGGGAAAATAATTAAATTTCTTGGGTTCTTGAAAACGGCTGATTGCATTCGCATGTGAATTTGAAAATGGGAAAATCGGAATTAGTCAATATCCAGCATACATTTCCATTTAGTTGTACCGACATCTGAATTTATGAATAACATATCAAAGTTGTACCGCAGAAACTGGTACGTAGAGGAATCCATTGACCGATGAGCGTTTACTCAGTCGCTTTTAGTAAATAACAGTCTATATTAGAAGTTCCTATTTTGCAGCATCAAGCAAATATATTTAAACTTTTGCCTAATTAATTAATATTTGCGCCTACAGTTTAAGTTACGTTTATTTCACTCGGAAATATTTAAATGAAATAGGTCTGCATTAAAACACATGACATTTCCACGTTTAAAAGAAATGCAGTTGAATTGCAACTACATGAAATAGGAAACTTAAAATTTACATCTTAAGAAAACCTTAACCCTAAAATATGACCTTTACAAGATTGAATTATATTTTTAAATAATTGGTTTAATTATAAGAAACATATTTTGCTTATTACATCGAATGTAACAAAGAAAGCAAATTTAGATAAGTGTATGGTTTTTCTCACGAACTTAAGCATTTATCATTATTGCATATCATGGAAAACATTTGTATGAACTGTCAGCACAAGTCATAAAAAACTAAATCACGTTTTGTGTCTATGAAATCTGCTTACACTGTACTTACAGAGGACTAAAAAAACATAAATTTCTAAAGAAATATTCCTCATTGTTAAGAAATTAAGAATTTGCGTCTGAAGTGACTTTTGACTCCTCCCCAAAATAATTCCCCTAGAAAAGTCATTTTTACACTCACAGGCATTTTTGATTCATTTCTGTAGATGTTTTGTTGTTTGTTGCTTAAAGCGTAGTTGGATTAAGTTAAAAATAAGTGCATTGCATAAAGTTCTAGACAAAATATGAAATCTCCTGATTAAAGGTAAACAAGAGTGAATGGAAATTTCCATGCTCTTTCAACATTTAATGAAAACAAAGTCGATACAAATAAGAAAGAGCAATTTTAAGTTGGCGGTATATTCTACTTAAAAATAGATACTTAAAAAA